>OY282508.1:30034538-30357611 GCA_958295605.1 Ajuga chamaepitys | reverse complement strand
GGTCCGATAGAAACCTCCAGATGATGAATTTTTAAAAATAAACACTGATGAAATGTCTAAAAGGAACCCCGTCTTAGTCGGAGCTGGGGGGATAATTCAAAATTCAAATTCTCATTTTGTTTGTGCTTCTTCCAAATTTTGGGCAACACTGTCACCATGTCTTTTGAATTGAGTGCTATTGTTGATGCACTTCAAATATGCGCTGGAAAGGGATTTACCAAGATTTGACTTGAAATAGACCCACTTTTCGTTTATCATTGATTGAGGGGTAATGGAGTAGGTCATTGGACTTACCAAGCCAATATTGCTGCTTTTAAGAAACTTTCAAGGGGGATGGAGCTGAAAGTTTCGCATATACATAGAGAAGGAAATGCTGCAGCAGATCACCTTGCTAACTTGGAGGTGAAAAGGAAATCGTCTCTTGAATTTTGCAGAAGTGATAATTATAAAAACATTCGTGGATATTTGTTAATGGATGATTGAGACTATCCCAATTTTAGATTTCCTAGATAGGCTTGTGTATTTTGCCTACTTTCCCTTTCTTTGTAAATCACTTAAAGCTGATTAATATATAGGTTGGGGGTCTTTGCCTTAACCCCTTCATCGTTTTGATGGTTTTGCGCACCCCCCTCCCCCACAAAAGAAAAAAGAAAAGAAAAAGAAAAAGGTTTTTTTTTTTTTATGAAATGTTGTACTATATTGGATAAAAGTTTGATATAATAAAGACACATCTAATTAACCTAAACTACACAAATTACAAACTAAAGGGAAAAATTAAACACTAAAGATTTTGAAACACCTCTTTGTACACAATATTAACTACTGAATTGCCTTTTTGTTTCTCTCCATTGCATATAAAGATCTTTAAGCTACATGGATTTGTAGGAGTTGACGGGGTTGAATATTTAAAATAAAATTTTAAATAGCATATTAGAATTTGATTAATTTATCTTCATAGTATTTCACCAGTGTGTTGCAGGGGTTGTAATACTTATAATAGTATATTATTATGTCCTTGTATATAAGTATAAGGATAAGACAATGTCATTTTTTATAGTTATTGTTGTTTGAAGTCACATATCTTAAAATTAGTAGTATTAGCATGAGAAGTCACAATCACATTACTTTCTTAAGCATATGGGCAGATGGTAACTTTTATTATCGTGTGTATTTAAATAAAATACAACCGGCTTATTATTTTTATAATTAACATATTTTTTTCACGAATAAAGAAGAAAAACAAACTAATTCAATCAAGAAATCACTATAACCAATTTATCTAAGTTTTTCAACTACAAAGTGTAAACCTAAAGTAAAAAAATAAAATAAAAATAATCTTCTAAAAATTTATTTTGAATTTTCTGATATTTTTATTTTACATACAAAAAATTTAAAAATCAAAATACACCATAATAATAAAAAAAAATAAACACTTAAAATTAATATGTTAACTATGTATATGCAAAATGAATGTCAAATCGAAGATCGTGATAGGTTTAATTCGGTATATTTTTCGTTAAAAATAGAGTTGAGACGAAAAATTAAAAGATTTTAAATATTAAGAGAAAAAGTAAAAAGAAAAAAAAAAGCGAAAAAAAATCTCATTGGTTGCTTTTAAGTAACTCCCTCATTTGTAGGGACTTTAACCACCCAACCATTATTTCTCATTTTTCTTCTGTAGTAATTGAGAAAAAAGTCATGATTTATAATTTAAAATAATTAAAAAAGTCACAAAAAAATACATTATCAAGAAAGACTTTTCAACGGTCTTTCTTTTATGTTTAAGGTAGATTAGAGAGAGACTTAAGCTGAACAATTTCCGACCTTAAAAGCTCTATTCAATGTATAAAGCCTCATTTAACAGGATTTTGGGCCCATTGGAGTGATTATAGAATTATTTAGTGAGATGTATGTATTTTCTAATCTACATATCATAATAAATTTATTTAGTGGTATATATTTTAAGGCAAAAACTTATGTGTACTAAGTCCACATGCACAAGCTTATTGTATATGTGCCTAAAAATAGGCAAAAAGTCGCGTCCTATTTAAAGTTCCGACCCGCACACAATCCGCGGGTCGCGCTCTTAATTTATTTTATTTTTTTAAATTTTAGTTCAGCGAAATAATTAATAAAGAGTAGGGCATGTTTGGGTTTAGAAAGTAGGTGCTAGCCCAACTGTTTAGGTGCTCTCCTATGAAGGCGGAGTTCACAGGTTCAACGCTTCAGTATGGCTGATTTATTTCATTCAGAACAAAAATAAAGAAAAGGCACATTCATGATATTGAAAGTATGCTCTAGCCTAATGGTTAGGCGCTCTCCTATGTAGGTAGGAGGTTGCAGGTTCGACTGTCCAACAGTTTCATTTAATATGTTATATTTAGAAGAGACCACATTTGCTTAACAAAAGTAGATGGTGCTCATGTGGTTAGACATTTGTCTATTGCAAGCATAATGTACCCATTTCAAACCTCTATGATGCATTTGCTATTTTCTTTTACCTTTTTTTTTTCATTTTTCTTTATTTATTATATTTATTTGTTTCAAATATTTATTAATTCAATAATGAAAAATTAATAATGAAGAATAAATTTATAAATTTATAGTTTTAGTTCTTTTATTGTTGAATACTTTTATTTTTTCAATTTTCTATTTTTCAACTATATTTATCATATTTTTTTGTTTCAATTTTTATAATTTATTTTATTGTTGTTGCAGATACAATATAGTATAACTTGTTTAACAAAAAATATAATTTTTTTACCTTAAAAGGAAAAAAAAATTTAAATTCTTTAATTATATTACGAGGTTACAATATATTTGCTGTTTGCTTATAATATATATTATATTGCCTACTACTCTCTCCGTCCCACTTGAAGTTGTACACCTAAGTATGCACATATTATAAGAAACATCTGCCTTTTGCTTTATTGTTGACTTTTCAAATGTGAAGATTTTGAGAGTGGAGATTGTGAGATAAGTTTCCTTTTTAGAGTGTGCAAATTATTGAAGGACGTACTGAAAGGAAAGTGTGCAAATTCAAGTGGGACGTAGGGAGTAGTACATGTTTATTAGTTACATGTATTTTTTTGTTGTATACTACTATATATTTATTTGTCCAGCTTATAGTATAATTATTCTTCCCTTATAGTATATGTATTATCTTGCTTAAAGTATAACTGAATTTAGTAATACACTGTTTACAATTTACAGTATAACTATTTATTCTTTGTATATTACTCTATGATTATTTCTCTAGGTTACAATATATTTACTGTTTGCTTATAGTATATATTATGTTGCCTAATAATATATGTGTATAAGTTACAATATAGTTTTTTTTTGTTTTTTTTTTGTTTTTTTTTTGTTTTTGTTTTATACTACTGTATATTTACTCCTTACAATATAATTATTGTTCTCTTATAGTATATATAAACTTGCTTAAAAAAGTATAAGTTCATTTAGTAATACATTGTTTCCAATTTACTACGACGGATTCGACATAGTTAGTGTGTATATATATATATTGTTTCTTTTTATTGTGGACGATCCGATATAGTATAACTTATTTAACCATAAAGTATTATTTGTTATGCCAGAAAGTATAATTTGTTTATTGGAACAATATAATTTGTATTTCTTTGATTTTGAATTTTCTTTTATGTTGTGGCGGATTCGACATAGTATAACTCGTTTCACCAAAATGTACAATTTATTTATCAATATAGTGTCTTTTGTGTTACGAAAACATATGATTTTTTTTATGCAAGCGGTATAACTTGTAAACCAAAACAAAAGTAAAATAAAAAAATGCAACATAAAAAATAATTAAAAATTAAAATTAAAATTTTTTATAATTATAAATTTATTTATTATTTAATTGAATAATATTTATTTACTAATTATTACTATTAATTTTAAAAATTAATATATAAAGGAAATTATTATAAAATATAAATACATAAAAAATTGTAAATTAAAAAGAAAACTAAAATAAAAAAATTAAATACAAATACAAAATAAAAAATAAATTTATAAAATTTATCATTTTATTTTTATGAATTAATTAAGTAATAGTTATTACTAATGTTTATTATTTACTTCAATAAATTAATATATCAAGTAAATAATTAATAAAATATAAATTAGAAGAAAAAGAAGATAATCAATAAAAATAAATTTTGATATTACAAAGCGTAGGATTTGAACTTATGACCTCATGAATATTTACATCAAATGCCTAACCACCAGGCCATAAGCCACTTGTGTCAATTAATTTTACGCTTTGTTTTATATAAAATAGATGCTATATAAAAAATAACCGTGAGAGGTGGACCTGGGTTTCGAGCCCAATATCTCTTGCCTCTCGCTCCTAGAATGCGCCTATCAAAACCATTGGGGTACATGTTCATATGTGAAGCAAACATGCCCTAATATATACATACATATTATATCACCATATTAAAAAAAGTGTGATCCATCAGGTCGCAGCGCGTTTGTGGACGCGAATTTTAGATTTTGCTGTATTTCGGCAAAATTTTGAAGTCCGCCTTTTAATAAATAAATGGAGTGCACAAAAAGGTTTTGTGTGCATTTGTTGCACATAAGGCCTACTCATATCTTGAACAACTGGTGTTATGAATTTGATTCAATTTTTGAAAGAATTGTACTTAAAAAATTCCTCAATCTCCACTTATAATATATTGACAAAATTCTAGTGTTAGCTCGGGACCAAAAAAATTCAAGAGATTGGCGAGGTGACAAATGTTGTTGCATCTCACGGATTTTGGACTCACTTTTTGGTGAGGAGTGCTTGCATTCCCCACACTCTGACCCCCCGACATAAGGCAAGGGACTTTCAGTTTCGTAGCATGTTTGACATGTGTTGTTTCTGTGGTTTTGTTGATCTTTTGTGTCTCTTGAGAATTACTATTGCTCTGGTTTCATACTTACGTCGCATTTTTGGTGCTCCCTTACCTGCCGGTCTATGACATGGAAACGTTTTTGTTTTGGTTGCTTTGCGAGTGACTGTTATGTGGTCTCCGCAATTCTATGCCTTTCTTCTTTGTTTTCATTTTCTTTTATAATATGACCTATTAGTGTAGTAATCTTAAAATTCCTAATTAATTATTTTAAAATCAAATTCGTAATTGGCTTAAAAAAGTCAAATTCATAAACATTATTCAACTAAAACAAAGTATATATTCACACCTCAAACACATTATAAGATTGACATTTAAGTCCAAAGTGGGTCTTGTTTCCATAACTCAATTTTATGCCTTTCTGGAGGGACTCAATCTTATGTTAAGAACTACATTTACAAAGCACTATATGAGTTTCGATATATTAGAAAACAATCATGTTTTGATAGATGACTCTATAAAATGAGATTGGGTACGAGGCAAATATTAAACATTTTCTCCCTAAGACGATATTGCCCCATATATTTAGTGCTCAGGGACTATGGAAATTGTCCCCAAGACGTAAAAGTTTTGAACTTTAGGATCACAGTACAACAAAACTAAAACTTTCAGCGAACTACTTGATGCGTGGAACTTTCTTGAGATTTAAAGAATAGAAGGACTATATATGCAGAAGATATGAAATAGAGTTTGTAGTTGAGTATTTTGAAATGCAAATGCGGGACCTATTTATTGATATTGAAGATTTGTGGTATCATTACATAATAGACTCATGGCCCTTGGACACACTGGATCGGGCGTGGTTTGCGACGGTTCGGTGCATTCACAACCCTCCTCGGATCCACATATCCGGTCACTGACTCGACTCGCTCTGAGCACCCTCATATCAACTCGATATGTTCCACATATCCAGACACTTCACCCTGATCCTCACCGCTTCGAGTTGACCGAGCCACCTATTTGGGCCAAGTTGTCAAAATTTTAAGGCTCCTCCATCTCCTCGTATAAGTGTGCCTCGAAAGTGCCCCATGCAACATGTGCATGCACGCCCGAGCACCATAGAGGAGCACACTTGATCATTCCTTATCAAAGTGGTCCTCTAAATAAGGAGTTCAATCCTTCTTTATTTTTCCTATATGGGACATTATTCCATATCCATTCCACTTTTCAATTGTTTCCATATTTAAGGTGCTAACTTTAGACATTAATTTCTTATTTCATCCAAAATTAAATTTGTGAAACACAAAATTCATCTATTCGGAACATATATTACAAGTTTGCAACTTAATTCCCTTTTTATACAATGAAACACAAAGTTAGAATTGCTCAAAGATGGCCAACAACAGCCTTCTAAAGTTCAATTCTAACATGATATGTTGCAAATCTAGGGTGAGCACTTCGTAAGCACCTGTTGATATGTGATATATGATATGTCAATGATGTAGGTACAAAAAATGCCACATAAGAAGGTGCTCACATTGGTATGCAACATATTTAGGGGTGTATGTGGAACTCCGAATTTCATGAGCGTGCCGAAAATCAAACTAAAATCATACTGAACTGAAAAAGAATTTTTGACTTTTGACTTTCTCTGAACCGAACTTGAAAGTACGTGTTACATCGTACACACAAAATATTGTGCACGATGTTAACCGAACACTTTCAATTGGCACCAAAGTCAACGCTTGACACACTAAGCGTGATCCTACATTATATTACTCCAATATGGATTCTACATCAGTGACCAAGACTACCAGTGCTTGATGGTTCCAATTAGGATTATTGGAAAGTTCGCCTTAAGTCTTACATCAAGTCAATTGATGTGAGAGCTTGAGGAGTTTTTATCACGGCTAGAAGCTTCCTATGATCACTGATAATGAAAATGAAATGACTAGGAAGCCTGAAACATAATGGACGAGAGATGAGCTCGAGGATTCAAATTTGAATGATAAGGCTCTCAATGCTATCATCATAGTTGTTGATATGAACATGTTCAAGCTGATCAAGTCATGCAAGATAACCAAGGATGCATCTACATTCTTCAACGACATTGTGAAGGCGATGACAGCGTTCCTGAGCTGACTTCATATGGCGACTGACCAATTCGAGAATTTAAAAATGGAAGAAAATGAGTCCGTATCAGCTTATTTTAGAAAGATTCCTTGACATTGAAAATGAGGCATCTGATTTGAAAGATCCAATCAGCCACAAGTGTCTCATGTCCAAGTAAATTCACTTCTTGCCTAATCATTTTAATATCAAGATCTCTACGACCGGGGAAGCTCACAACACCGCCACTATGGAGCTCAATACCCTTATGACTATTCTTTAGACATAAAAGATGAACATGAACAATCATCAGAAACTCTACAAAGGGAAGTTTTTTCTCGTCGCATAGAAGATGGGGGTTGTTCCAATGAGCCAACAACTTCAAATGAAGACGAAGATGATGATCTAGAGGAGATCATAGAAGGAGCTGACATAGCCTTACTACGAGGAAAATCAGCTCCATGATACAGAAGCTGAAGAACAAGTGTCCAAGTACTCCAAAGGTGCTAGTACGCATGTATCCTCCATCAAAGAAGGCACCTGTTACTGCTCCACCAGTCTGAAGATCAATATCTGATCAATTTTGAAATGACGCCAGAAATTTGGATTCAGTCCAATGCCAGGCTTGCAAAGATTTGGCCACTATACAAATGAGAGCCAATATCCTAGTGGTTGTCTAAAGTGGTAGATGTTTAGAAGGGGAGGGGGGAGGGGTGAATAAAACTCTAGCCTTATCTAATTTTTCTTTTTAAAATGTGAGCAATAAGTTGCTGTCTATTGTAGGAAACTGGTTCGTACAACAAAGCTTACAAAAACAAGTTCCTATAGAACAATTAGCTTACAACATGCTGTACATTTTGGAACTTATAGCATGCAATGTTCAAAGTATTTTATGCACAATGAAAATATGATAAACAGTTTCAAAGAAAGTGCAATAAGTATTAGTATGTTACAACATCAGTATAGACAATACCAAAATAGACGCAAACAATTATAGTGGTTCGAAGGTGGGATAATCGTTCTACGTCCACTCTTCCCTCACACATGAAAAATTCACTAAGTTCCCCACATAGTACAAGCGTAATGATGTCTAGGTCAATTTGACACCTTACAGTAGTTTTCACCTATCTTCAGAAGGCTACACCTCTAACTGTACAAGTTCCTCAAAACTAAGCTAGTTTAATATGAATCCCTAATTCAACAGAAGATTTATCGTTAAAAAACCACTCAAACGTGTAAACAGTTTGAGATGTGGGCAAATATTCTGGTGTGAAAGACATGGACCGAGAGTGAGCTTTCTGTGAGATTAGCTTGAATATACTTTGAGAATTCCATTGTAGCTTGAAAACTTTGCATGAGCAGTAGTTAGTTGCTGCATTGTTGCTACTTTGCTCTTCTTCTCTCAAACTTTTCTGGAGATATTGAAAGGATTGATTACTTTCAATGCTCAGAATTTGATAGCTCGAAAAGTGTTTCAGTACTTCGTAAACTATTTTGCTTGTCCTCAGTATCCTTCTATTTATAGCAGTTGGGCTTCGTCCTTGTTGAAGAGGTAAAGGGATTCTCGATGACATTTTATGTGCTTCGTATGACTTATCTCTGTTATTGTCCTTTTGCTGAGAGATTATATCAGAGTAGGTGCAACTTCTTGTCAGTGCTGAGAGATTAGGTTAGAGTAGATACATATCTTCACATTATTGCATAGTCAGTACAAGAATACTTCTTGTTTCCACTGGCTATATTTTTAATTTTGAGATCGCGGACTTTAACTCGAAGTCCTCTCTGCTAGAATGGTTGGTGCATATCTTGCTCTGTGATCTTAGTATCATCAAGTAGTGGGTCGTTCTACAACAAACTTTGACGTACGCGTGTTTAAGTGTAAGCTTCTTGCTGTTGGCTCCTTATAACTTCTGAACTTATTGTTGGTCCCAAGTAGTAGAGGTTTAGGGAAGAGGAGTGAATAATCCTCTAACTCGATTTTTCGTTTTCAAATACTTTGAGCAGTAGTTTTCTGCTTATTGTAGAAAACTTGTTCAGTAAGCCAACTTAAGACAGTAGGCACAAAGCATATTGATATTAGGTTACTTAGAGTATGCAATGCTCAGGCAGAGTTTTATGCAGTGTAATATTATGCAAATCTTATAAATCAATGCAGTACGGAGTAGTATGCACTAAGTAAAAACAATTTAAAAGTAGACACAAAGATTACATTGGTTCAATGGTAGGGTAATCCTTCTACATCCATTCTTCCCTCACACAGGGAAATTCACTAAGCTGTTCATACAGTACAAACTTAGCTACGCCGAAGTCTAAGTCCAACTTAGCTCTTTACAGTAGTTTTTGCCTATCCTCAGAAGGCTACTCCTCTACTATACACATGTTCCTCAGGACACCTAGTCTATTTTGAATCCTGGATTCAAACGAAGACTACCCGTTCAAAACCTGCTCGTGAGATTGGTTTAAAGAAATTTTTTCTTTAACTTCTGGTAGCTGTCTCTAAACTTGAATATTAGTTGAGATGTGGGAAAACTTCCTTATTTGAGAAGGATTAGGATCGAGACAAAGCTTGAGAGCTAGCTTGACTTGAGAATCTAGATGCAGCTTGAATCTTCACTTGAATGCTCTTGTTGCTTGCTATTTGCTCTTGTATACTTCGCACAAACACTTGAAAGATTATAAGAGTGTTGTATCGTTTAAGCTTTGAATAAGAATTTGAGTGCTTTATGCGAAGTAATCTCAGTTGCTCAATAAATCGGTAGCCTTTGTTTCGTCCTCCATCTCATTCTATTTATGGAAGTTGGGATATCTTCTAATAGAAGAGTGAGAAAATATTCCCGTTGACTTTTAATGCTCTTTTACAGATTTATAGCCATTTGTTCTTTCTGCAGACAATATTTCAGAGTGGTTGCGACTTGATGTCAGTGTCCAGTGCTGTTTCTTCAGTTTTTTTTTTTTTTTTAATCAGGTAACATGTCCCCACGTGATTGGATAGTCAACATAAGATTTGAATCTTATTTCTACTGGCTATATTTTTGAATCTCAAACCTCTGACTATTGACTTTGACCTTTGACACTTTAGACATGACTACTTCTTGTTTGCTGGCTAGACATTCCTTGCTGCAAGCAATGTTGTACGCTGGATTGGGGTAAACAACCTTACTGCGCGCTCGTTGCAGTTTCTCTTTCCTTACTGTTTCCTTGAATTTCCTTGCTGCATGTAGACTTGATGTCTTTGTTGCGTGCTTTTTGTGACCAAGACTAAGTAGTACTAACCTTTATCTATTACAATGAATATATAAATCATGGAGGCACTGGTTCCTACCTTACAATTGAGTTTTTTTCATCATAAAAACTAAACATAAATTTCCTAACAATTTCCCCCTTTTTGATGATGTCAAAACTCTTAGGCAATATAATACTTAAAGTCACACAATAACAAACTGTTAGTAAAAAAATAGTTAATCATCAACAGATATGCAGTAGGTATGATGCACTAGTCCCTTCAACATTTCTATACCTTCATTCGTCCAGTAAGTACTCAAGGTATTTGAGAATTTTAGCCATTCTCTATTCATTAATCTCATCATATGAAGGATTTCTCCTTGTTGAGATTTGATATGTACGAAACTCTTCTAAGCCCTGATGAGAGAGACTTAGCAGCCAGTCTTTATACTTTGTGAGTATTAATAGATATGGAGTGCATCATGTCTTCTTGCTCTTGAGGTGGCATGCTGCTATAGGTGAACATCTTGATTAGGGTCCATGCCTGTAGCAAGACAGATCTCATGGAGTTCAGCATTTTCTTTCTCGAGTATGTTCTACACCATGCTCCTGACTCCTACAAGGATCTCTCAAAATCTTGCTGTTAGCGAGTTTTCCATTCTCTTATTTTTTCTTAGCCTCCTGCTCCTGCCTTCGCTATTCAACAATGAACCGTTCTTGCTATTCCCTTTGCTGTTGTTCAGCACGCGTTGCCCTAGCCTCTTCTTCCCCATTTTACATCATCAATATTGATTCCAGGATGCACTTCCGGCATCCTCTGGATCTTGTCCAATATTTTTGTGTCATCAGCTTTCTCCTGCCGCAGTAGGGAGATTTCATCTTTCAAGGAAAATAGTCCTTCCTTCTGCTCTTTCAACTTATCCTACATTCTGGATGCAAGGCCTATCACTTATCTATTCACATAGTTGTTGAATTTGCGGACAAGTTCCTCCATCCATTCTCTCTCAATTCGTGCTTCGTTCACGAGTTGGTTCTTCAGGCCTCTTATGCTCATTGGAAGTAAGGTTGCTGCTTCACAAATGAATCCAAGAGCTTTGATAACCCCAGAAGCATTGTTGCCCACTGCTTTATGTAGATGTTATACTGACTGCTCAATAGTTGAAATTGTACATTCAAAACGTTCCATCACTTCCTGCATTGTGACTATTGTTTGCAGATTTAGGTCTACGTGAGATTGCCCAATCCCTACGATAACCCCTCGATAACCTCATTTTCTATCTCAAGAGACTTGTCCTCTCGACTATTATGTTGTTTCAATGCATTCTGGGCCACAATAGAAAGGTGTAGGCGCTTCTTTGAGTGAAACTCCTCAGGAGAACTTAACGATTTCTCCCTCAAAATTTAGTAGTTTCTGGACTGCTTTCGATTGAGGCTGATGGGGAAGGAGCTTTTTGTCATTGAATTTCTTCCACATTCTCTTATGCTCCAGTTGCAATGTTTCGATTTTGTTCATGAGTTGGATTAGTAGGCACACCATCAGTAGTGGTCTGCTCATGTTGCTGCATATGTTCAGTTGGTTGCTGTCCCCCTTCAGTTGGTCCTGTGTGCTGGTTCATAGCTTAAGTAGGCAACTCAACATTTACTACACCATCTGATTTCCCTTGAGCACCTGCTTCATTTTTTAAGTTTGCATCAGTACAAACAATGTTGGCTCCTTGGAGAAACCATCTTGTGTCTCCACTAACTGAGCCATTGCATCATCTGCTGACCCTGCTTTAGTACAGGTAGCATCTACTTGCTCCGTACCCAATCTTCCTTCCATGACTTGAGTTGCTGCTTCATTTGCTGAACTTGTTTCAGTACAAGTAGCATCAGCCTTCTCCTTTGCCATTGCTTCTTCTGCTTCTTCCTGCTCCATCAGGATTTTCCTGTACTTTAGCATTTCTTTAGTAGTAGGCTTTATCTTCTGCCTAAGAGTCTCCATGGCTTCATCACTTCTGGGATTAGTTTCAATGGACTCATCTTCCAATAGATAGATTTCCACCTTATCTATGTTACATTTGGAAGGAGTATGTACTGGAATATCCTCATAATCCAAAAAATTATTCTTATTCATTTTGTTTAATTGACTGAGAGCCTAAAGTGTCTTCAATGTTGATCACTTCATTAGCAGTATGAATTGGGTATGTAGCAGAAGGATTGCAACTCCAGCAGGGTTATTGGGTGTTTATTCCTGCTCCACTCCTACTTTAGCTGCTTGCTGCATCTGTGAAGTAGCCTCTTCATCTCCTGCTACTTCCTTGATACCACCTTGTGTACTTCTTGACGCCTGTACACTTGGTGATTGAGAGATGGGTAACGCCTTGTCTACTACAATCTCTCGTACAGTAGGTCTATTGGCGATATGTGAAGTACTTACTGCCTTGTCTACTACCAATTGAACAATAATAGATTCATTGGCGATTGCAACATCTGCCTCCACTACTTGTTCCTCATTTTTAGTAAATTTATGGGCACTTTGAGAGGTTCCTACAACCTTGTATACTGTTTCTTATCTCACCGTAGATTCATTGGTTTTCGCCTAGTTCTGAATATAGCAGATAGTGGAATTTGATCTTCCTCAGAACTTTCTACAGCAGTTGGCTGTTCTATTGTAGAGTTGTTAGCAGGTTGCTACAACGAGTTTGCTTGACCAATTACCATTGCAACCTTATGTCTCTAGGCGAGTTCTATTCGGTTAAGATTTACAACTTTACGAAGCTACTTTGCTTCATTAGTTTCATCTTCACCGCCAGAGTCACTATCGTTAGTAGGGCGCTTCAAGGTTGCCTTCTCCAACAAGCAAACCAATTCGATGCCCTTAATGCAATCTCCAAAGTCCCTGGAGGTTAGTTCAACTATGTCTTCACACGAAGCCCAACTTTTGACCCATTTTTCTTCCTTACCCCAGTCAGGCCAATCTGGGATGGCAAAGTACAACCTTACCCTATTTGTATGCCATCTGTTGTACCTTTCCATCTCCTCCTCTATGAGCTCCTCGATGAACTGATCATTTGTTTGTTGCGAAGGGGCAACGTTTGGGTCTGTAGCAAGTCAAATTTCATCTCCTGCTGGACATTGTTCATCCCTTACTTCACGAAGTACGACCTCTGCTTGTGAAGTGTGCTGGGGTTGCCTGATGGTGCCTCTATGGGAACGACAACAACTGGAGCCGATTCAAGGCTTCTTCTGTTGCCTCTTCTTGGTGTCTAAGGTAGGAGGGGTAACTGCTGGCTCAGAGGTGGGATATAGAGGACAAAATAGGGTTGAAGAGTTCTACACCTTTGATCCTACATTATGTGTACAGACTCACGATCAAGTGAAGCAGATCGTGGTGATGAGGGTCCTATCTCAAGCTTATCATTGCCTAATAGTGCTTTTCTTGAGATGGGCCTTGACTAGTATCCTTCTATTCTTTTGTAGAGGTTGATCATCAGCACTGCTCTCTTCCACTTCCTCTTCTTCTATGATCCTAGATGAAATGATTGATTCCTTTATAGGTTTCAACCATTGAGATCTCTTCTTGGAAGGGGGCTTCAAGGAAATGGCCTTATTCTTGCTGATCACAACAGTATGCACATGGGTGACCCTTCCCGCTTCTTCTTCCCGTATCTTATACCTTCCCTTGTACCACCAATCCTCTTGCCTTTCCAAGTTCCACACCTCTAGTAATATCGATACTGAGAATATACAGAACATAGTTGAGCACGATTCCATAACACTTGTGTCCTTTCGTCATAGTGAGCTCCTCCACTAGACGAGTAAAGAGAAACAATGCCCAGTTTACTAGTTCCTCTTTCCACACGGTGATCATCAAGTGCAATTGGGGACTGGTCCACTTACCGTAACTCCCACTCTTGCACTCTATGCTACAACTAAACATATTGTGTAAATACTCGAATCCGGGAGAAAACCTTTGTACAAGATTCATGCACATTCATTGCTTGCTAGTTGACACGTCGGCTTCTAACCTAGTGTTCCGCAAGTGTACGGATGTAGGTGTAGTAGCGATAATCAAGGTCGATCCCACAAGGAATAGTTTTAAGTAGTTTGATACCTCAATACTCTAGGAATGTCCTAACTAGATACTAAATTGCAAAAGATTTATTTTAACAAAAACTAAGGAATTTAACGAATAACTATGTTACTTATGACTTGGCAAACAAAAAGAACTAACAATCAATGAGAAAGGGTATCCTAGGGCCTTGATTTCAGGATATTACTTCAATGCTGAATATGATTAACCTATAGATTTACCAATTCTAGTGTTTATTAGGCGGCACAACAATAATCTAACCCTTCTCTCGAAGTGATTAAACTGTTGATTAATTAAGCTAATTACCCTCTCGAGTCAATTAAACCTAATAACTCCCAGACGATCCTAAGCCACGGCCTACACAGTCATCGACAACTGCGCTTTATGTTATGAGTCTGATAACGATTCCCTCCTCTCGAAGCGGAATTGCTAAACTAAATTACTAAATCTAGGTGATCAAGCTAAATCTAGTTATAAGTACAAACATAGAGATAAACACATAAAGAAGGGAATTAATAAATTAAATCATAATAAAAATATTGTCATAATAATCCCTACTTTCTAACCCTAGGACACGAATAGCTTAGCTACTCATGCCTAGCAATAATCCAATACAAGATTCTAAGGAAAACATTGTAAAAGATTAAACTAGAAAAGAACGACTAAACCCAGATGAATCCGTCTCGATGATCTTCGTCTTCTTTGTCCTCCAAGGCTTCTTCTAGGTAGAATGATGATTTAACTAATGTTCTTGATGTTTTCTCTCTTATTCCTGATTTTTCGAGCTTGGGGTCCTTTTTATAGAGTTGGGCAAGCCCTGGTTTAATTAGGAATCAAATCCCCTTTGAAACAGGATTTCTTTTAACGGAGAGGCTTTTGACACGGTCGTGTTGATCAAGTGACACGGCCGTGTTGCTTATAAAAATCTTCAATTCTGCGCATAATTTGACAAAGCTGTGTTGCAATCTGACGCGGCCGTGTTACTCCTCCAGAGCCAAATTGATGTTTGTGCAACACTTTTGACACGGCCGTGTTGCTTATGTGACACAGCCGTGTTGGTTCTTGCCCTGTTTTGCTCCTGGACCGGTTCAGGCCGGTCTGAACCGGTTTAGACCAGTTCTTGGACGGTTCGGACCGATTTTCACTGGTTTTCACTATCTTGGACGTTAGTCGTAAATCACGACTTTTAATCCTGAAAATGCTAAAAAACACCTTAAAACAAGCCGAGTACATTAATTGGTCACTTATATAACATTTCATCCAATTCTTGAACATCTATGCACATAATTCCTATAAAATAGTATCGTAAATTGACCTAATTACATGCATAATTAACGTGTATCACTGGTCATCTGTAAAAACCTTCTAGCATTCCAACAGTGAATCCGCACCATAGATCTTCAGTTGGGATGGAGTCAATCCTTCCTCCAGTATATTAGATATACTCGAGGGTGGAAGAAATGATCTCAACATTACTTCCTCCACCTTGTATGTTATGGTGGATGGTTCACCCTTTTGATCACGGGTAACCTTTGCAGTTGAGTAAAACTTCTCCACCATATTTTCTTGGTATCTTGGTGGGTAAGCACCAAGAGAAAAGGTCAGATGATTTGACGATAGATTACACCATACGTCTCTATGAACTGAGATCCTCTACTTCTCTTCGTCATCTGTATCTGAAGATACTCGAGAGATGCAAGACGTCCTTCTATGAAGTTAGGATTTTTTTGAATGAGAGGATTTCTGGGTTGTCGTTGAAGCTTGTTTGATAAGAAGTTTTGACGATCAAGAAAAATAGATCTTTAGGGTTTCTTCTCAAGAAGATATGATCAAAAAATATTTTCAAACTTTCTAAGGTTATGTATATATATCCTTTTATTGTAGATAATCTGAAACGACTCTTAGTTCACTCGTTTAGAAATTTGTGCGATTAGAATGGTTCGGATTTATTAATGGGAAAATGAATATGAATTAGTGGCAGAGATTTAATGGCTGTATTGGTCAAATACAAACTGTCATAATTATCCCTGCAAAAAGGCAACTGCTGCGGTGTAGTAAATGACGTGTGTATTAAATACAGGGAAATAAAGGAATACTTTCCCGCTTTAAAAACTAAAAAGTTTTTGAGTTTCAACACACTAAATGATACAAGGAAATATTATTGCTGTAGCAAGTGTGCAATAAGCTTTGGATGCACACTATGTTTGTCCTTACTGCGTTTCCTACTTATAGCAACTCTTTCTTACAGTATGCAGCGAATCACCGCACAATACTTACAACATTCCCCCTCACTCCAGTAGTGTTAGAGTAACCTTTCGATTGACTATTTTAAAGTTTGTTTTCGTGCTTTCACCAGAAACAAACCTTCCTACAGGGGTTCTCCTATATAAGTAGCATCCCTAATTCCGTCCTGAGCATATTGAAATGAGACTCACACAGAGGTTTAGTGAATATATAAGCTAATTGTATGTTTTACTTCTATACGTTTGGTTTGAGAATGAAAAACTAAATTATGTGTGATGGTAATCTCACTAGTGTTATCACACGTTATAGGAATTTGTCTTGTGAGTATCCCATAGTCCTTCAATTACTATTGCATCCACAATATTTGCACACATCAGTTTCCAACAACTATGTATTCTACCTCTGCGGTAGACTTTGCAACTGATTGCTGTTTTTTGCTAAACACTAAAAATAATTTATTTCCAAAAAATTGACAAGTTCCACTCATGCTTTTGCTGTCAGTCTTGCAACCAGCGAAGTCAGGATATGAGTATCCTTTAAGTTCGAATCCTCCATCTCTTGGGTGCCACAACCCTACTCCAGTTGTGCCCTGTAGATACCTCAGAATTCTCTTAGCTGCTGGGAGGTGAGACTCCTTTGCTGCTTGGTAACGTGCACAAACTCGTACAACAAATAAGATGTCAGGCCTGCTCGCTGTAAGATACATAAGTGAGCCAATTAGTTTTATGTACTGTGTGATATTAACATCCTTTTCATATTCATCTTTATCAAGTCTGGTTGTTGTACTCATAGGAACACTTACAGAGGTTGAATTTTCTTTCCGAAAATTCTAAGTAGCTCATTTTTGTACTTAACTTGATTGATGAAGACGCCATCATCCAACCGTCTTACTTGGAGTCCAAGAAAGAAGCTTAACTCTCCCATCATGCTCATCTCGAACTTACTTTGCATCAACTGGGAGAACTTCTTGCATAGTTCTTTGTCAGTTGACCTAAAGGTAATGTCATCAACATAAATTTGGACTAACAATATACTATTGCCATCTTAAATCCTAAATAAGGTTTTGTCTACAACATCTTTCTGGAATCCGCTTTCATCTGGATACTGAGAGAGAGTGTCATACCAAGCTCAAGGTGCTTACTTCAGGCCATCTATTATTTAGCTTGTAGACTCTATCTCCAGTGTTGAATCATCAAACCCTGGTGGTTGCTCAACATAGACTTCTTCAGCTAGAGCTCCATTTAGAAATGTACTCTTCACGTCCATCTGGTATACAGTGAAGTTACTATGTGCAGAAAAGGCCATAAATATTCTTATTGCTTCAAGTCTGGCTACAGGGAAAATGTTTCATAAAAATCAATGCCTTTGTCCTGATAGTAACCTTTAGCAACTAACCTTGCTTTGTTTCCGGTAACAAGCCCTGCCTCATCTGGCTTGTTTTTTAACACCTATTTTGTCCCAATTACACCTTGATTAGTAGGTCTGGGAACCAATTTCCAAACTTCTTTTCTCTCAAACCCTTTGAGCTCTCCCGACATGGCTTGTACCCAATTAGGATCATTTAAGGCTTCCTCAATAACCAACTTCTGTTTGAGAGATGAAGTAGGAGAACATGACTTTGTAAGTTGCAAATCTTCTTGTCCTTACGCCATCATTTACTCTCCCTATGACCAAGTTTGGTGAGCCATTTCTTGTCTGGTTCCAAGCCTTGAATCACAACAACTTGCTGGTCTGTCTGCTATGCTACAGGCTCTGTATCTGTAGCCTTTGCTGCAAGATGCACAGTTCCTTCAGCTGCTATAATATCCTCTATAATAGGCTCTTCTTCAACTAGAGCTAGTTGTTGGATCTCCACATAAGGAACTTGTTCCTTATTCCTTCCAGCCTGTTCTCTTCTACCCTTGTTGTGATCCCTTCGATTTCTTCTGGGATGCAGTAGGGTTCGAACCACTATAATCTTTGTGTCTATTTTCTTATTGCTTTTGATTATTGTTGTTGACATATTGCTTTGTAAGAATACGGGTTTGCATTATTCCGCTGCTTAACACTCTACCTGAGCATTGCTTACTGTAGGCAGCTTAAGTCTGCCCTGTACTTAGTAACATAAGGTTGCTTATTGTATCGACTTTGCTGTAAGAACCATTTTCTTACAAGCAGCATGCTACCACTCAAAGTATTTAAAAAAGAAAAAAATGAGCTAGAGGTTTATTCACTCCCCTCTAAGCCTCTACCACTTGGGACCAACACAATGTTTCCCCGTTGTAGGTATTTTCAGTGAATCACCACATTCTGTTCACAACTATTATAGTTACACAAAAATTACTTACAGTATGCAACGTATCACCATGCAGTACTTTCTGCATTCTCCTTTACTCTAGTAGGGGATACAACTTCCTTTCGAATAACTATTTCAGCCTGCTTTAGTGCTTCCCATATCAAAAAATGTTTTCGATAGATGTAGCATGCTCAATTTCATCCAAAGCATATTGAAATGTGATTCACATAGAGGTTAGTGCTTCTTTTCTATATGATCATAGATGAAGTGATGTCGAACTTCTATATGCTTGGTCCCTGAATAAGAACTGGATTGTGTGTGATATCAACTGCACTTGTTTCATCACATATTATAGGAATTTCTCTTGCGAGCATCCCATAGTCCTCGATTGCTGTTGCATCAATATTTGTGCACAACAACTTCTTGCAGCAACATACTCTACTTCCATTGTAGACATTGCGATAGATTTTTACTTCTTGCTAAACCATGAAACTAGTCTATTTTCAAGAAATTGTTAGGTTCCGCTCGTGCTTTTGCAATCAATCATGCAACAGCAAAGTCAGAATCTGAATACCCTCATCTCTAGGATACCAGGCCCAACTCCTGCTATGCCCTTTAGATATCCTAGGATTCAATTTTCTGCTTGGAGAAGGGACTTCTTGGGTGCTGCTTGGTAACGCACCCAAACTCCTACAACAAACAAAAAGCCAGGTCTTCTTGCTGTAAGATAAACAAGTGAACCAACACCATCGTCCAACTATTTGACTTGTAATCCAAAGAAAGAAGCTTAACTCTCCTATCATATTCATTTCGAACTTGCTTCGCATCAGCTGGGAGAACTTCTTGCATAAGTCTTTGTGAATTGATCCAAAGATGATGTCATCAACATTAATTTGGACTAAAAATGTGCTATCACCATCCCAACATCTGAATAAACTTTTGTCTACAATACCCTTTTAGAATCCCTTTAGAACAGATACTAGGAGAGAGTATCGTACCAAGCTCGAGGTGCTTTCTTTAGGTCATACAGTGCCTTCTTTAGCTTATAGGCTCTATCTTCAATTGGATCATTAAAACTTGGTGGTTGTTCAACATAGATTTCTTCAACTAGAAGCCCATTCATGAATGCACTCTTCACATCCATTTGAGAAACTGTGAAGTTTCTGTGTACAGTACCTCGATCTGACCATCTTGAAAATGCTTAGCATTTTTCATTATGAGTTCTCTTCCTAAGGTCTAGAAGCTTCTTTTGAGTGTTTGATTTTTTGGTAAAAAAATAGCCCAAATGTAATGGAGAAGTCATCCACTAGAACTAGTGAACACTTCATCCCACTTAAACTTACTGGTTCAATAGGTCCAATGAGGTTCATATGCAGTCAAGTCTGTGAGATGACCATACATATATGTCGTGAAAAGACATCAAGATTTATTTATCTTTCAAGCAAGCACCAAACACACTTTTCTTCCTGTATGCAACATCTGGTAGTTCTCTTACCAGACCTTTGTGTTGATGGTCTTAAAATTCGGATGACTCATTATTTTATGCTAAATCCAACTAAGGTCAGGAGTACTCTTAGCAATAAAGAATGAGAGCTGTCCACCAGTAGACTCCTAGTCAGCTGATATATGAACCTTTTTCTAGTGCCTATAAGTTTTATTTGGTTGGATTTAGCATCTCTTATCAAACATTTCCCTTGAGTGAACTCTACAAAATGTCCCTTGTTGCAAAATTGAGTTATGTTTAGTAGGTTGTACAGTAAGGCTTTGCAATACTGACTTTGCCTTTAGAGAAAGTTCCAATACCTTTGGTGATTCCTTTGGCATTGTCTCTCCTTGGGTACTTTGCAGTCTTTGAAGTCTTTGAGGGACTTCTTGTTGCAAGTCATTTGTCCAGCACATCCACTATCGATGTACCATATGTCGTTGTGTCCACTTGGCAACTTGACCTACAAACTAATGAAGCAGACTTATGTATCCATTTCTGAATAGGTCCTTGTGTGTTTGTCTCTTTTGAAACCCATACTTTTCTTTTAACAGGATCATTATATAAGATTTACTAACACACTGAGTAGCAAGCTCTTTTTCTAGGTCAGTTTGCTTGTCGTACACCCTTGAAGGTTTCCCCTTGATTGGTGTACTAAGAGCAAGTTGTTCCTAAGTTTGGATGAACTGTGATGGTTGCATTTCACCTTCTATGGAGACTTTTGAACATCATGTTTAGTCCTCTGCTGTAGAGATGGAAAATTGGCTCTGCACGATGGGCCGGCCCAGCTTGCCCGACATTTTAGATGGGCTAGGCTATATAAATATAGGCTAGCAGGACCATCGGGCAAAATAGGCTCGACTCAATGGGCCAAAAGCCCAAGGGGCCATCCGCCGGCCCTAAAATCTTTATATATTAAAGGGGATGAGCTGGGCTGGGTTCAATAATTGTTGGCCCGATGAAATTTTAGGCCAATCTGGCTCGGATTGGCCCAAGATATAGTCTTGGTGGGCTGGGCTGGACCGGGCGGGCCAAATTACCATCTCTGCTTTATATACTTGCGCTGCTGTAGGCAGTTGCTGCATCCAATAGTCTGAGCTTGCTGTAAGTGTTGACTTCCTATAACAGTGTTGTCCAGTTTTACTATTGCGAGTGACTTCCTCTTGTCAGGTTTTCTTCCTGATTCAAGTCTTGATCTTATAGGGATATATTATACATCCCTTTAGGTTCATTTTTTGTTGTTTGGGGGCTGCATGTTTCGTACTCAGTACTGGAACATCAATAGGTGTACTTGCTGCACGGAAGTTAGGAACTATATCTGAGAAACCTGACCTTGTCAAATCAGATAGAATTCTTTGAACATTCAGTATCTCATACAAGATGATTTACCGAAAGACTTGATGGTTGACATCCATTAATTTTCCTTCTTCTCTCGAAGGATTAGTGATTCTTTCATCTTACCTACTTCCTCTTGAAGAATGCTACAGTAACCAACTTCAGCTGTAAGTTTCTCAACTTCAGTTTTATGTACTACATATTCTCCAGGAGGTTGCATGTTCTCAATCTTCAACTCTTCATATGGATGATTGAATAAGCAAAATTCAGCCATATGTTTGAACAAAATGAGTAAGCTTTTAGAGCCAACATTCTCCAATCATGAAGAGATATATGGAGAATCTACCTCTGCACGATCATCTTTTTCTTTTTCCATGAGGCAAACAAGTGTTTCACTATCAGATTATGAAGAATCACTATTGAAGTCAGATTCTTCACAAGTTGTAAGCTCCTTTGAGGCAAGTGGAATCACCTTGATTGCTTCTGCCGCTTAGGAGTGCCTTCGACTGAGCTTTCTCTATCATCCTTTTATCCCTCCTTTGTTTCCTAACATCCTCGGGGTACTTATACACTTTGGGATATAGAAATCCTCGAGCAAATTGTCCATGTTTTCTGCAGTTTAAACAAAGATCTGCAACTTTCTTTATCATTTGTAGGGGCTCCGAGGGTCTGTATAGTGTGTAATCTATGGCGTCTTTGAGGGTTTGGTAGATTTTGGCTTGGATGTATTGCCTCTGGGATGCTTCTTCATGAATCATGCATAAAGTTTCATGGGGAGAGCCATCTCATTTGGCTTGATGTCCTCTTCAGCAGTAACATGTAGTTGCTGTAATGGCACGATGGTGGCTGCTGAAACAATTTGTAGTTGCTATCCCGAGCTGTTGGCTACTAGAGCATTGGTGATTGCACCATTCTCTTCTTGTTCTCTCCTTCTCTGATAGATGCCATATTCGAAGAATTTGAGGTCAGAGAAGAGTTCATGGATGATTTTACTACCAAACTACTTGGAACTCCTCATCAAAATTATTTTGACATCCAATCTAATATAAGAGATCTTAGCAGTTTTGCATTTATCTCCTACTCGCTGTAAACTTTCTCAACAGACAACAACTTGTTGACAATTTACTGTGTATTTAGCATCTATTTTGTTTAAAGACTCTCTAGGTTTGAATGCTCAAAGTTTAGGGTTGCTGTAGCTACCCTATTCTCACACAATAGAGCTGATCTTACATAAATTTATCTCAACAAGTCTCAAATGTCCTTAACAGTCATGCATTCCTTGATCTGACAAAAGGTTCCTTTGTTAAACGTGGTAAACATAGCGTTCTTAGCTAGGTTGACCAAATTAGACCTTTTTCCTATTGTCAACAGTTCATTCATGATGTGATTTTCCACCATGGGAGGAGGTGCTAGATCACCTTACACTCTTGCAACATTGTTCACATTCATGATTACTGGTGGCTGTCCACATCTCATCATGCCTAGAGGAAATATATGCCTACATCGTAATAGCCCAATCTTCATAGTGCTAAAAAAAAATATAGGAGTTTTAGTTGAAGAAGTCTCCATTGTTATACCCAATTTACCTTTGCAAAAATGTACTTTGAAAACTGATGGATCTGGTTAGGTTACAAGAAGTTATTGGTGTGTGAAACCAACTGCTCATGATAGCACTTGTTGGTCCCAAGGGGTAGAGGTTTAGATGGGGGTCTAAGTAAACCTCTAGCCTTGTCTGAATTTTCTTTTTAAAACGTGAGCAGTTAGTTGGTGTCTCCTGCAGAAAACTGTTTCGTACAACAGGAAGTTCCCAAAGAACATTTAACTTACAATAGGTAGTTCTTTTGGAACTTACAACAAGCAATACTCAAAGAGTTTTATGCACAATGGAAATATGATAATCAATTTCAAAGATAGTGCAGTAAGTATTAGTATGTTACAACAATATAATAAAAAGATATGAAAATAGACACAAACAATTTTAGTGGTTCGAAGAGGGTAATCCATCGTCCACTCTTCCCTCACATTGAGGAAATTCTCTAAGTTGTTCGCACAGTACAAACTTAGCTACAGTGACCTCCAACTCCAACTCTACACTTTATAGTAGTTTTCACCTGTCCTCAAAAGGCTACACCTCTAACTGTACAAATTCCTCACAACTAAACTAGTCTAATTCTATCCCTGATTCAACAGAAGACTCCCCATTAAAAACCACTTAGAGAGAAGGCTAATGAAACTGCTTCTTCAACTGGAAGTAAATACCCTAAACATACAGATCAATTTGAGATGAGAGTAGCTTTCTAAGGTAGAAAGACATGGACTGAGAGTGAGCTCTCTGAGAGCTTAGCTTAAATATACTTTGAGAATCATTGCAACTTGAGAACTTTGCCTTAATAGTAGTTAGTTGCTGTATTGTTGCTACTTTTCTCTTCTTCACTCAAACTTTTATGGGGATATTGAAAAGTTGATTGTTTTGAATGCTCATAATTTGATAACTCGATTAGTGTGTAGGTACTTTGTAAAGTGTTTTTCTTGTCCATAGTATCCTTCTATCTCTGGCAGTTAGGTTTTTGTCCTTGTTGAACTGGTAAGGAAATTCCCGTTGACATTTTATGCACTTCGTACGACTTATAACTGTTGTTGTCCTTTTGCAGAGAGATTAGGTTAGAGTATGTGCGACTTCTTGTTAGTATTGTAGAGTTGCTTTTGTTTTTATCAGGATACATGTGTTCACGTTATTGCATAATCAGTACGATGATACTTCTTGTCTCTCATGGCTATATTTTTTAATCTTGAGGTCGCTGACTTTGACTCGAAATTCTCTCTGTTGACATGGTTGCTGCATGTCTTGCTGTATGATCATGGTATCATCTCTGTTCTAAAAATCCCCGATTAGCTCCGATTAATCCCCGTCTAGGCGCTAGGCTCTCATTGACCGCCTACATTTATTTTCCGATTCCTCCCCGCCTAACTACGTCTATGTCCCGATTAGTCCCGCCCAGACCCCGATTAGTCGCTAGGCCCTAGTCCACCGCCTAACTAGCGCCTAGCGACTTTTAGAACATTGGGTATCATCAAGTAGTGGATCTTTGTGCAGCTAACTTTGCTATCTGCATGTTTAAGCGTAAGCTTCTTGCTGTTTGCTCCTTAAAAATTCTGAACATATCTTCCTACAATAAATTGAATGTTGTATGTTGCCTGATGAATTTGCTATAGCTTCATTCAGTTTCTTCTACCTAAGTAGAACCAACCTTATCTCTTACAAAGATTTAAAGTATGGGGGGCACTAGTTTCAACCTCACATCAAGGTTTTGACATCATGAAAACTATACATAAATGTTCTAACACAAAGGAAGTATGATAAAATAAATGGGTGTCTTTGAGCGATGAAGAGTTAGAATTTGAAGCTACTGTAAAGAAAATGACCATGATGTAAACCATACTGAAATGTCCCTTATTGGATATGATGTTGTGTCTAAGGGTTACCCAACATCAGACATAACATCGAAATCATATGATTTTAGTTATTACCTGAATTTGTTCTGTTTCAACACATATTGAGAAAGAGCCAGAGGAAGAGTATGACAAGGAGACTATCTAAGTGGTTAAGGAAATGAAGGTTGTTATTTTTGAGTTTCTTAAGAAGTGTAAGAAGTAGTGTCGCAGGTGAATGAGCTGACTAAGGAGAATGGCGATCTTTGAGAGTTGGTGACTCGGTTGGAAGTCTTGCTAACCAAGAAGGATGCTAAGCTAGGAGTAGCCAAACACATTTGGAAGTTGCACTCAAAACCATCAAAAAGTTGAATACGGGTACATCTAAACTTGATGAGGTTATGACTATTGGTAGGTGTGATCATACTGGATTAGGTTTTAATGAAACTAGGGAAACTGATATTGTTAGTGGTAATAGCTCACCATTTGTTTAAAAAGGTGAAACAAACCATAAAGAAAATTCTAAAAAATCCCCTAAACAAACAAAAAGGTAAGAGAAAATGAAGATATGTATGTCATTACTGTTGTGTTCTTAGTCACATTAGGCCAATCTGTTATAAAATGAAAAGTAAGCTCATAAAATCTGACAGTTCTTGTAATGTTGTCTTTACTGCTTTGAAAGAAAAAGTTTCAGGTTTCTGTTACTTTGACAGTGGATGTACAACCACATGACGGGTACTAAGGATTTCTTATCCAACTATGAACTATGTGTCAGCATTAGCCCCTTTGTTGGAGAAAGAAGCCCTTCTATTGAATCAATGGGAGGAAGGAGGTTCCAAGGGACATATTATGGGAAAAGGGACCTTAAATGTTCATGTTTTTTCCCAATTTATGAAACATATACCACATAGAAGGATTTTTGGATAATTTAATTAGCATAAGTCAACTATGTGATGATGAACTTCAAGCAAAACTCACCCTTAGTTCTTGTGATGTTTTTGATAGGTCTCACTTGTGTGATGATAGATACCTAGTTTGAACTTAAGTGCATTCAAGCTCAAGTTAATGATATTCAAACTATGTGTCATGTTAATTTCCAGAATCTGGACAAACTGGTAAAGCTTGAGGTTGTAAGAGGTATACCTAAACTCTAAAAGAAGGAAAAATTATGTGTGGTGATTATCAAAGAGGTAAATAGACTTGTGTTGCTCACGAGATTGTCCAACATTCAAGATAATGTTCTATTACCTCATGCTGCTTTGAACTACTTCTTATGGATTTTATGGGTCCTGTAGAAGTAAAAAGCCTAGGTGGTAAGAGGTATTCATTTATCTTTGTAGATGACTTTTATAGGTTTACTTGGGTAAGTTTCTGTGTGAAAAATAAAATGCTTTCGATTCCTTTAAAACCTCTTTTGCTAGATTTAGTAACATGCATGGTTCTACTATTGCTTGTATTTTGGTCTGATCATGGGAAATAATTTTAATATGCATCATTCTCTGACTTTTATGAAAAGAAAGGATTTTTCAAGTATTCTCAACCCCCAAAACATGTCAACAAAATGAGACTAAGGAGAAAAATCACACTTTGCAAGAGATGGTGCATATTATGCTGAGCTAAAAAAGGCTTTCAGAGCCCTTCTAGGTGAAGCATTGAACACCTCTTTAAACATTATAAGTTGTGTCTATTTAAGATCAGGCACAACAATGACTCCATATGGACTTTTGAAAGGAAGAACGCCTAATCTTAATTATTTTCACTTGTTTGTTTGCGTATGTTTCATTCTAACTGATTGTGAAAATCTTGCAAAGTTAAATACAAAAGAGTGATAAAGGCACTTTTCTTGGATATGCTCTTAATAGTCATGCATTTAGGATTTATAATCTTAGGACTAAGAGCACACAAGAATCCGTAAGTGTTGTTTTTGATGATCATGCTAATGCAACAAGAAAGATTGAGCAAGTTGATGTTGATGATTTAATTGAAGATCCAAAAGATGGTGATCATACTGAATGAGAGGGATGCCTCAACATAGGGGGCAACATCTATACCACATGCTGAGTCTGAATCAGAAAACGAAGATGAACATGACCCAAATCTTCAAGTCACTAGAAGACATGATCCTCCAGCTAGAATCAGATCTATTATCTTAAGTAATGGGTGATGTTCGTGAAGGACTTCACAGAAGGAACCTATTGATTATCGTAATATATAAGATTGGTTTGCATGTCCATGATATGCAATCGTGCATGTCCTTCTAGCTTTGTTTCCTTAACTGAACTTAAGAATGTAAGAGAAGCTCTTAAAGATCATTTTATGTTAAATGATAAACATGAAGCATGGGAACAATTCACCTAAACTGATGTTTGGTATCTAGTATCTCGACCCAAAGATACGAATATCATTGGTACAAAATTAATCTTTAAGAACAAATATAATGAAGTAGCTTAAGGCTACACTCAAGTAGAGGGGATGGAAGTTCATGTGCACAATTGTTGTAGTTGAAATAAATGTTTGATGACTATGGTTTTCAAAGTAATACATCAACTTTGTTTTGCAATAATTCTAGTTCATTCGATATACCTAAGAATAATATTGAACATTCTAGGACGAAAGACATAGATATACGTCATCATTTTTTAAGAGATTTAGCTGAGAAGCATATCATATGCACTGAGCACGTCAACATTGAGAATCAATTGGATGGAATTTCTTGATCATAAGAGATTCTCTAGCTTATGGAAATTTATAAGTGTTTGTTTAATTCAGTAGATGTTATACTGAATGTCGCCTCAAATTCTGTGGCAATAGCAGTTTTGTATATATGTTTTTTTTTTTATGTTATGCTTAGTAGGATATAGTAATATTGTGTGCTATAATGGGTCTCCATGATAAAACATAAGCACATGAATGCATTTTAGTTATAGGTTGAAAGAAAAAAAGAGCCAGCAAAAGAATACGTTAGTGGTACAAGGAATAATGCTTCTTTGAATAACTCAAGGCATGACACTCACAATGCCGTGTACTCTTGCCAAAAGAAGAAGCGTGGAAATAGTCTGAATAATGAAGTAGATCAGGGGAATGACACTCACAATGAAGTCTACTCTACGCTGAAAAATTATTCTTACTAGTTCTTTTGATCCAAATCATAAAGTGGCTCGGGGTTTGGTACTCAGCAATATCATGTACTCTTGTCAAAAGATGATGGAAGATAAAAAAAATTTAGTGCACTAAGAATTTTCTCCCGAGACTCCATATGTATATGTCTTAAAAAAATATTGAAAAATATTGTTCTAGAGAGTTGCTTTAACATTTTGAGAGACGTATGTCGATATACATGGTCAACATAGTTGCATTTTTTTTCTATATTTTTAGGACTTTTTTACTCCATTATTTGTTTTAATGTGTTTGTTGAGTTCTCTGAGGTTGTTTGTATTAAAACTATGACATAAAGGACTGTTGGGTTTGAGTTAGATTTGCCTAACTATATCCATAATTTATAGGGATTTTTGGTAGCTATAAATCAACACTTGAGAATATCCACTAGTCACACACTACAATAACCACTTTCTCTATCCCTAAATTTAAAAGTCACAAACCTCTCAAATAAAAACCCTTGTTTTTATCTTCAACCATGCACCCAAGTTTAATGCTCTGTTTGAAGCTATTAAGCTTACGATTGAGAATCACCCATCTGCTCTTGCTGCTCTGGCTGGTGCAGGTCCATCAACCACTGGTCTGATGGAGATTTCACAAAAGGTACCTCGACCTATGATGGTAACATCATCTTCTGCTATTGATGTTGAGATGAATGTCACCTCGGCAATAGAGATATCCCCACTCTAGGGCCAATCTTCTCCAATAGTAACCTCTACATTGGTGTCTACTGAGCCGGTATATAAAGCTGCACCAGCACCACCATCCTCGTCTACTCCGACACTGATGTCTAGTTTCCAAATTCCACCATCGGTACCTTGAATGTCGCTGCCACCATTTAAGATTCCATCCTTTACACATATCTTTTCAACCACCCTCTACTTCAGAGGCACCTCCTACTGCCTCTGCTGAAGAAGAGCTTCCTACATAGAAATGTCGAGGCCATGAACAAAAGCGGAGCAACCATTGGGCCAACTCCAATGAAACAATGTTTCCAAGTAACCCTGAATATCCTTTCAATATTGATGAACCTAAAGGTGTAAATTTATGGTTTGTTGGAAAGAGAAAACATACCATTGGGGCTGAAAATTCAGAACTTCCACGGAGGTCCCCAGGATGACAAAGAAAGTATTTGATGTTGCTGATTCTGCTCCAACATGGAAGAAGAATAAAGCTAGAGAAGGTTCTTCCTTTGCTCCTCCAGTGAAGAAGTAGAAGTTGGGGAAAGCACCTGTTCCCAAGAGGTTGGTTGATGAGTTAATAGAGAGTGATGATGATGTGTACAGAATTATTGATTAACAAAAAGGTGATGTTGAGGGTGATGTTCACTAGACATCCTCTTCAACAGAATTGGATGCTGAGAGTGACCGATATCTTAATGTCATCAAAGAGTCGATTTCATAAAATAACGAGGAGACAGAGGAGTCAAATGAAGATTTGTTCTTAAAAAGTTCTAGACCTGTTACATTGTCCCAGTACATGACGAGACTCGAGAAGAGAAAAGGGAAAACAAAAGTTTGACCCAGTGTCAAGGCACCATCTGTTCCAACACCTGAACTAGAATTGGAAAAAGACGACTCAGATGATGATGAAGGTATTCCTAAGCCAAGTTATGAACTTGATCGTGATTTTGATCCTCCTAAATTTTATCTCTTTGCTAAAGCACGATGATGGGCTTATTTCTCACAAAGTGGTTTTAAACTAGAGCAAAGAATCAATGTTAGTCAGTACAAAGAGCAGGGCATCTACAAGCTGTTAGAGAAAGCTCGGGTTGCTTCCCATCGTGACTATGATTTACTATTTCATGAAGACACAATGAGTTATTTTTATGTAAATTTAGTGAAGAAGGTAAAAAATACCTGGTCTTACTACTATGAAGAGATGTATGTGCGAGGACAAATTTATGAGTTCTCACCCCAAGTGACCGATGAAGAATTGGGGGCAGGGAACGATCAAGAAGGAGCTGTCTACGATGACCTTGATGAAGTGGTCACTTGTATCACTGGTGGAAAATTGATAACGTAGCTAAAAGTTCTGTGTGCCACCAAGCTAATGTAACTTTATGCAGCTTTGCACAAGATAGCTGTCCACAATTGGAGTCCCTTGGTCAATTAAACCAAAGTCACATTTGAGTAAGCGGTCCGACTATTAAAAATTGGAACAAGCTGCTGTATCAACATTGGAGAGATGAACTTTAAACATATTGTAGCATTGGCTGAACGAACAAAGAAAAAGGTGAAAGTGTTTCTAGTGAACAACAAACTGACGTTATTCTACATGCATTTTGATGAACGCGAAAATTACCATTTTTCTTGTGCTTTTCACGTTCATATTTTGTGGAGAATTTCGTGTAATTCTTGTGTTTATGTGCGATTTCATGTTGTATTGTGTTTCTGGGTTGATTTTCCTTTTTAATATGATTTGATGCACTTTTGGGTGTTTTGGAGTCTTATTTTGAAGGTTAGGAAACTTGGAAGAATTTAGAAGATCGTTCACTATCATTTTCATACTCCGGCCCGCATCTCGATGCCTAAACATGCCCAAAATGTGTCGGGGTTAGGCCCAAACTGAAGATCATCTAGTCATGAGTAAAAGTCATGAAGGAGTTGGGTCAAGAAAATGGATGAAAATGCCTCAAATTGGAGAAAGAAAGAAGAAGAGGTCGATCGCACATATGCCACGTTCCAGCCTGCAAATCAAGGCCCAAACAAACCCGAATCGGTCCCAACAAGATCTCAAATCAAAGTTCATCGAGTCACGAACAAAATTTGTGAAGGGGTCGGGTCAAGAAAACAAGAGGAAGGGGTCCGAAACGACGAAAGACGGAGGTGTAAAATAGGGGAAAGGACCGCTACCGGGGCCACTACCGGACCGGCAGGACCACCGGTAGTCGGTCCAGTGTGTCATCCAAAAAAATTACCGCTGTCACGACCAGCCCGGCTGCTGGACTGGCAGTTGGACCCGTAGTTCGCGGCCGGTTCATGAGCGTATCCTGTTTCGTGTAATTTTTGTATTTCGGCCGTAACTTCCTCGTTCGAACTCTGATTTGAGTGATTCAAGTTGACACGTGTAGCCGAGACAAATATCTACAACTTTTTGGTTGCAGTCAAAGGCTGATTCTGGATGGATGTTTCCCAGAAATCACGAGAAGGATGAGTCGAGCGCGTACAAGGGGCTCTACTCAACCACTTAAAGGACCAAGCACTCCCTTTTGTATTTTTACACTTTTTCCCTTACTAGGGCTTATTTTCAGCTGAATTTGAGGGTTGGGGGACCTATATATATGCCTTCCTCTCTCATTTGTAAGAATTCAACATTGACAACTCTTTGCATCCTTTTACTTTTCCAACACATTTTTCTCTTCTTCTCTTTACATTTTCAAATTTTAGCTTAGAAACTAGGGTTTTTCTTCCTCCTCCCAAGGAGGAGCCATCTTTGGTGGGGAACTCGAAGATCACTCACGGACTTTTGACACCCGACTATTTCATCAAAGGATTTCAAGGGTTTCTTCCATACATTAAGCAATTTCTATCCCTTCTCTTTATTTTTAGATTTTATTGCTTTTACTACTTGATGTTGATGATGCCTTTTATTGCTTTGATGATTTATGAGTGATTTTCGTGTTTCTCAAAGCCCGGGAGTAGCCCAACTTCGGGATTGATGGTTAGTTGATTGATTATTGGATTGTTGTGAATTATGGTAACCTAGGGTTGGATTTGAATGATTTGTTATGATTTTCATATGGAAATGAGGGCTTGATTATAGGCTTGCTTTGGTGGCTCGGGCTTTAGATAATGTAGTCTTATTTTTTATGATTGTGCATTTGCCACCTTTTCGAGGAGATTCGATTTGATCTTAAATGAGCTTAGGATTGAATTTCTACGTCTTAGATTAGTCAGAAAGGACATTCAATCTGGAATCTAAATCAATCAAAACCAATTGGTAGGAGGGAGACCTATGAAGAAGAACCCTATCAAACGGAGAAGTAGAGTCTAGGGGGTCTTGGCTAGGATGGACAAAAATAGATTTAGTCGCGTGTGTAGGAACTACAGCCCTATGCCAGTCTTTAGCGTAGGAGAAGTCGGGCTATCCTCTTCTAGTCTCCCATAGTTGGTAACCCGGGGCCTGGTTGAGTTTGTACATCTCATTTGTGTAGGTAGTCTACATCGAACCCCAATTACGTACCTATCCTAGGGGAATACGGTACCTCAACCGTATTCTAGAATTATCACCTAATTAGGATATCGATTGGGTTGATAATTCAATCACATAGAGCTCGCACTAGTTTCCTTTAATCGTCTTCGAATTGTTAATTCCATTTTGCTTGTGTGAAACCGAGCTTCAGGAATATCTCCCCATCGATTGGGTCTCTCCTTGCCTTTATTTATTTATTTTATGTTATTAGATTAGTCATCACTCTCAATTTCCATTTGACCTAACTAATTCGAAAGTGCTAAAGCCTAGTCTCACGGAAAATCCATGTGGATACGATATCTTATATACTACCTCTATCACAAACCGTACGCTTGCGGTTTGAGAAGGTCGTTCCAATCACATCAATTTGGAGCAATTTTCGCGATAAGTTCACATTTCACGTTCATGTTTTGACTAGAATTGCATTTATTTGATGTGTCTAAGTCCAGTAACATGCAAAAGTGTATGCTCGGGTTTATTTTCCCTACTTGTATGATTTGATGCGGACTTAGGTGTTTCTTAGTCGTATTTTTTAGGTTGAACGAATTCGAGAAACCAAAGAAGTCATCTCTACATACCCGCTCATTCCAACATGTATTTCGAGGCTAGAACCCCAATAAGACCCGAGCCTAGGTCAAATTGAAGCTTGTTGAGTCACGAACAAGGTTTGTAAAGGGATCATGAAGAGAAAACGAGCAGAAGAGGCCCGACTTAAAGACATAAGACGACGAGGCACGAAGGGACGGATGGATACCAGTAAGGATACCCCTAACCGGTACTGCCCGCTGGTACCTGTATACACGCTGATAAGATTGGGTAGAGAGTTGGCTTTTTGGGAGCAATTCCATACCAGTAGGGTATAGTTTTAGGGTATGACTCGTGAGTCACTCGTCGAGTTGCCACGTCAAAATTTTATTTTCCGACCGTATGTTCCTCGTCTGATTTTCGATTTCCATAATTAAAGTTACTACAGAAATCTAACAAAGAGTTCTACAACTTTTTGGAAGAATCAAAGAGCGATGTAAACCATTTGCTCCTAGTATCACAGAGAAGGTCGAATCACCTGGAACCGGCACCAACTCGGTCATCCCATAAGTTCTACTTTTATTTATTTTTACTTTGGCCCCTTCTTTTAGGCTAATTTTCAGCTGAATTCTCTTAGGGTTTCAGATATAGAAAGGATCTATAAATACTCCTCCCCTCTTCCCATTTTCTTCTCTTCTCTCTTAGTTTAATTTCTCGCACTTAGACTTTAGTTTCATCTGTAATCCTACAATGTAGGGTTTCCTTATCCTTAAGAGAAGTAGACCATTTTAGTGTGGAAGAAATTTTAGATTTATCGACTATTATGACGTTGACCTTCACCGACAAAGATTCTCCTAGTGATCTTTTATTATTTCGCTTAATCTTTCTTTTGTCTATGTTGGTGTGTTGCTTTATATATATATTTTTTTTTTTGTTGTTTATTCGATGACTTACGAGTAGTTTACTTATTTCCCGAGGTTAGGAAAACCCGAACCTCGGGGTTAATATATTGATGGTTTAAATGTATGATCTATTGTGGGATTGATAGACTTAAGGTTATTGGATCCAGTTAGTGTGTTGTTCATATTTGTGCTAGGTGTTAGGGTTTACGTGCCTTGAATCGAGATCCTACATGTTTGACTTTCCTAATACCCAAAACTACACTATTTAGATACTTCTAAGCTTATTTTGAGAGACACATTTCCCTTGTGGTTGAGTAGTTAATAGTTTGAGCATGGTCTTTAGCATGGGAAGTAGTGGTTTATTTGCCTCTAGAATATAAGAGTAGTAAGCCCGAAAATCTATGTTTAAGTGATTTATCTTCATTTAGGGATCTAACCATATCCTCATCCCCTAGGTCAGAATTGGTTGACCTTCGAGGTTCACCCAAGCCAGAAATGAGTGTGAGTAGCTTCATGGGTTCTGATTCACGAGAAATTGACACCCTCACCGTTAGTTTCATAATGAATCATACACTTACTTCAGCACATTAGCCCCTTCTAGGTTCGTGTAAAATCGACCCCCGGGAAACTCTTCGCCAGATGAATCATTTACTTTTTTTTTTTGCTTGTTCCTTGTACACTTGTACACACACTCTCAACTATTAGTTTTCTAAACTTATATGGAACAGTTGATTTAGCAGGTTCATACGGAGAATATTTCTCATGCATACGATAATATTTTATACTACCTCTGTCAAGGGTTGTACGCTTGCAACCTGGAATGCATTCTATCTAGGATTTATTTCATGACAAGTTCAGTTTCCTTCACTCAAATTTATCATATTTTGTTCCAAGGGCTGATTGGAGTGGAGAATCTGAGGATAACTCGAATAACTCCAATACTGGATATTCACTCCACTGCCACATCCGATAATCAGGTTAAGAATCTGCCTTGGCTTCATGATAGTGAACTAGATGAATTCACTAATGTTGAGCCAGACGTTGGGTCAATATCCTTCATTCTTCTATCTTGTGTTTTTTATTTGAAATGTGTTTTAGCTTTGATGAGACAAATTGAGGAGCTTACCCAAGTTTGCGATGTCCTTTAGTTGTCTATTTCTCCACAAACAGGGATGTAGTAGTACAACCGCAGTTGTGACTGGAAATATATGTGAAGGTGATGAGCACCTTCATCCCATGTGGTAAAATATCATTTGTTTGAACTCTGATGCTGGAGGTTCTCGTACTATCGTTGCTGCAAAAGAGGGGTAGAGTACAATTTGGCTGCAGATGATCAAGTCCAGGCTAAGGATGATGTACTACGTAGAGGTGAGGCTATTTTTGAACTCGATGAGGATAATGAGGTGTTGAGGTGACTACTCCTACTCCAAGAATGAAGACGACGAACGAGTTTCAAGAGATCAGGCCGATTACGATGAAGAAAGCAAGGAGGAGGACTGGTTAAGTTACTTTTATACAGGGATATACAAACAATCTCACATTTATGCATTGTTATTTTTATAATTTTTAATTTTCATTTTGGATAATATTTTAGCATGCATGGAATATTTTGAGGTCAATTTGCCTTATTTTATTAAGATTTGATTTGTTTTTATCTTTTAAGTTTTCGCATATCTAGAGGGAGATTTATTTTTCAATTAAAGGAAAGTTTTGTTATTGTTTGACCTATATACGACAACACATAGGATTATGTAGAAAAGGAAAAATAGGGTAATACACGTGTTTATGCATGCATTTTAGGTCGAATTAAGTGTTATTTTAATGATATTTGCATGCATATTCGACAATGTATTGTTCATATTTGTATTATTGGACCATTTAATGTGTTTGAGTTCGTTTCAAAATAATACAGAAAATATGAGACCAAGATTGAGTCTCGAAGAAGTCCGAAATGAAGAAACTGAGCCAAGGATGAAAAAGGGTGAACATGCATCGTGCCAAATATCACGACTGTGAACCAAAGACGCGGCCGCGAGCAACCCTCCGAAACACAAAGTCTAAAAAGCTTCGGCAGAGGTTCGCGGCCGTGACTCAGCTTCGCGGCCGCGATGCAGTACCCCGTTTTTTATCATGAAACACGTTTTTGGCCCATTTTTCAGCCTAACACTTTCTCTTTTATATATATAAGGTCCAATTCGAATTTGACCTAACCTCACCCATTACACATACCTTCAGTCAAAATTCACCATTGGAAGCAAGGAATTGGAAGAGGGTTTAAGATCAAGATTGTCAACTCCATCTTTTGGTTCATTCTATCTTATTTTCATGTCTCCTTTGATTTTCACTTATTTTATCTTTGTAATAGCTGATGTGAGTGGCTACCACTCTAATTTTAGCCCTTGATCATTAGTTGAACCTTGGATTTAGAATGTTTATGTAATTTTTACGATTATTGACCGATTGAATTATATTTTGGAATGTTCTATGTTATTTGGGATTGTTGATTCACACTTATGAATTGAATTGTGATTTAATTAGGGGTGGTTCGGTACGGTATACCGTACCGAATCGCCCATACCGTTACCGTACCGAAATTTTTGGTACGCCGAAAATCCATACCGTTACCGTACTGAAAATTTCGGTATACCGAAATTCGGCATACCGAAAATTCAGTATGATATCGGTAAATACCGATACCGTACCGAAAATTCGGTATACCGAATTTTGTATCGGTATCGGTATATACTGATCCATACCGTTGATTTTGGTATACCGTTATAAATTTGGTATACCGAAATACCGAACTACCATAATACCGAAAAAATTTCGGTATACCGACATATACTGAAAATACGAACTTTTTTCGTTACTGTACCAAAAATTTCCGGTACGGTATCATACCGTACCGAAAATTCGGTATACCGAAAATTTTGGTATTTTCGGTAATTTTTCGATACGGTACGGACGGTATTTCGGTATTTCGGTATTTTTCCCCACCCCTAGATTTAATCACCCATTTGGATATTTGTTGGTGTGTTACTAGAATTGGGTTTATAATCCGTCATTGTTATGAATCCGATTCCCATGTAGCGAACAATGGATTTATTCTATTGGAGATAACATAGAGTTCGACCACTAAAACCGAGCTTGTGAGTTTTATGTCGTATCGACTCTGTTGTCTTGATTCTTAATGCACTTGGCTATTGATTCTTAGAGAGCTTATTCTAGGAATTGATAAGTTAAGTAGGATTAATTGAAGAGCTTGTTTTGGTTAATTATACTTAAGAGACATCAAGGTTAATAGAGCTAGTTATTAATCTTGGAGTAGGGATTCTAAGGCTAATCAATCGGGTAGTAACATCATATAAAGATATAATTTTGCTACTTAGACCAGTTTATCGTCAATTAATTCATTACGTGTACACACATCAAAGAGTTAGGTCGATCCAATTGTGAGTATTCTGTCTTAAGTAACACTAACTCGACGAAGTTACCATGAGGGGAAACCTGAAAAATCACTACATAAACCTACCTATCACAACAACCAAACACAGTTACTAATATTAGTGTGCTAGTCAAGGATTAATGCTATATGCAAAGGAGAGTCTATGATTACTTCTATGAAGACTAATAACAACATAACCAGTAAAACCAGTAAAACCATTAACAAATAACATGATAGTCATATTAATAACAACAAATGAAGAATCAGATTACGTTCATATTAAGTAACACTAATACTTAATAATCACTCACATATTTAGCTTCTAGCTCTGGAGACTCCCAACCATCTTCAGCACTCCAAACCAAAAGACACCACGTCTCGATATGGCAGTGAGAGCATACAACTTAGCTCCACGATCTAGATGATGACGTGTTGTTGCTTTTAAACCATTTCTAGATTTATATCGTCGTTTTTCACGAGCTTCAACGTTCTTTTGAGCTTTTTCCTTAAAAAACGAAATGCAAGACAAAAATAATGAATATTTTCCATAACATAATCATTATGAGGTAACAGTATATTTGCATTACCAAATATTTCGGATCAGTCCAATAGTCACACAGATATTCCCAGTCTTCTTTGCTAACTTCCTCATGGCCTTTTTCCTTTGCCTCAATTAGATCTTCCTCTCCTCCAATCTCTTTGAAGTACTTATGCAGCTTAAATTTGTAGCCTTTCCAAGCTTCATGCATTTGTGCATCAATAACCTTTTGGACTTTCCTATCCTCAAAGTCAATATCAAATACAGTCTAAAAGTAGGAGAAAGAAGGGGGAGATGTGTCAATCTTACATGGATCAGTCATATCATGAGCATTCGTACTTAATACTTATAGTAGGGTAAAACAAAAAGAAATAGAACTTACAAGAAGTTTATGGCGAAGAGGTACCCTCTCATGCATTGGCACATACCTCCAGTCATTATAACGCAGACTACAATACTTACGCACGATGTAGCCAATCTCATTATTGAAGCACTCCGCATTGCTACATATTGCCTGCATCAATGAAATCAAACTGTACGGTCAAGCGACCTTTTGCACTTTTCATTGCCTTTCGAGCACCTTGACCACAAGTAATCCCACGCTTTCGTGAAACTCCAGTTGACCTCTCATTAGAATTACCTGATGCAATTGAAGTTGCTGGAATTTGTTCTGCTGCAGAAGACACAGGAGATAGTGTATGAAAATGCAATATAATATACATTAAATTATTATGCTCATAGAAAATTAGATGATGTTTTACGAACCAGCTGTAGGCTCTGCTGTAGGAGATGAGCATGCGATAAAGTGGCAAATTAGTATTTGACATCACAAAATTTATTTAGAAACATGATATAAATGAATAATAAAAATTCTATATATATAAATTTTGATAAAATACTAAGCAGCTTGTGGGTCACTGCCGGAGAGACGGCTGTTAATAAGATAGGGAAAATTTAGATAACAAATTGGAAAAGTACACAATTATAAGGTCAAATAAACATATAGTACAAAATTTGAGACTTACTTCCAGCGTGTGACCTTGCTAAACGAGATGGGCCTATAAATGAATCGCGAACATGGTTAGACAATGCACAAGTTTATAATATATATATATATATATATATATATATATATATATGTGTGTGTGTGTGTGTGTGTGTGTGTGTGTGTGTGTGTGTGTTTATTATTTACTTACCAGCTTCTGGCCTTGTTAAATGAGATGGATCTGCAAATGAAGTAGGAACAAGGTAGACATTAAACTCAACTCAAACTTCCACATAGTTATAAAATATTGATAAAGAGATCATGGTAAGAAGAAGTTATAAGACAAAAGGAAAATGTGATGTACCTGAGGGGGCTATGGACTCTATGCCTTGTCCACCACGTCCAACATGTCCACCACGTCCAGCCAGTCCACCACGTCCACCACGGCCAAATTGTCCACCATTTCCACCACGTCCAAAGTTTTCACCACTTCCAACGCTGCCTCCTCTTGTCAAAGCCATGTTATAACTGCAAGTAAATGAATATTTAGTCGAAATCAAATATGAAATAATAAATTCATTCACATGATTGTTCAAGAAAGATAACCTAATCAAACAAAATAATTATGCAATATCATCATCATCATCATCATCATCATCATCATCATCATCATCATCATCATCATCATCATCATCATCATCATCATCATCATCATCAAGATCCAAGTCGTCGAAGTCATCGTCAAGTTCGGATTCTAAACCAACTTCATCATTAACAAAAAGTATACCATCATCGTCATCTTCCACATGGTTATCTTCATTAACATGGTGACTTGTATTTGTGCGTAGTTTAAGAACCACTTCATGAGGCAAGGTCATTGGAGCCACGTCTTCTCGTACCAACAAAGGTGTATCCTCTAATTCTTTTGTAGGTTGGAAAGGTGACAACTCACGAGTATCTTCTTCTTGAAGTGCATCATTGCTCAAACTATGTTCTTCATTAAGCTCAGGTATATCATAAATATTACGATGATTAACTTTTTGCACAACCATCCAATTCTTTCCTCTAGCTCTATCGTCTAAATAAAAGACTTGTTGAGCTTGTGTTGCCAAAATAAATGGATCTTCTTCATACCATTGAGATGTGATGTTAATTGATGTTAAATTGTTATCAACTACTGTTCTCTTTCCTTTACGGTCTGTGTTATACCATTTGCAACGAAACATGTATACCTTTCTTTGATAGATAAAATCTAATTGTATAATTTCAAGCAAAACACCGTAATAAATGATATCACCATTCCCATCATCACTCCATGTACAAACTCCAGAACATTGTGTCTTAAACTTTTCATCACGTTCCTTGTAGCGAAATCTAATACCATTGACAATGCAAGTATCCCAAATAATGTAACGATCGTCCGCATATTGTGACAATGAATACAAATCATCACTTGCTTTAGGATCACCATTGAATCTAAGGATAGCCAAAAGTTATATTTAGATAAAGTAATTTTAAACTTTTTTACTCAAACCTATCATATGTACCTTATCCTTGAACCAAGAACAAAATTCACGATTTTGTATTGCATCAAAATCTTCTTCTCGTAAATTTTTTGAGCGTAAAATTTCCTTGTGCTCACTACATTGAAATATAATCTAGTACTTATTTTAGACATAAGTAATAATTCAAGAAAATGACAATTAATTAAAAGTGAAACTCACTTTAAATAAACATGGAGTCCTCTTCACAATTGTTAAGAAGATACCATTGCAAAACATTTCCACAATCTCCTAGCTTTCCGAATTTCGAAGCCCCCATAGTACAAACTTTGTTGTTGAATATCTCCATCTTATATTTTGTGATAGGTTCATCCCAGTTACACTCAATACGTGTGAATCTTGTTTCACTATTATGTAAATAACGAGATAAAAATGTGATTGCCTCATCAACAACATATGCTTCAGTATTAGATCCATCAGGATGCGCATAATTACGAACATATCCCTTGTACGTACCCATGCGACGTTCAAGGCCAAACATCCATCTATCACTGGCAGATCCACCTAACAATGCTTGTTCTGGTAAATACACACATAGGTGGACCATAATAGTAAAGAATGCAGGAGGAAAATATCCTTTCAGGTTTACACAAGATGATTACTATCCCTGTCTTCATATCCTCAAGCTCACTAGTATAAAGAGTCCTCGCAAATAGCCTTTGAAAGAATTGGCAAAACTCAATAAGTGTGGTACGTATTTTCTTATCTAAGAAAGGGAGGATGGCGACTGGCAAAACTTTTTGAAGTAAGACATGACACATGTGTTTTCATTCCTCCAAGAGTATTTGAATCAGTCACACATCGACTGATATTAGACGCATACCCATCTGGTAAGCGAACTGACTTCATGAAGTCACAAAACGCTGCACAATCTATTTTACTTAACGTGTAATTAGCATGAGGTTTCTCAAACTTATCATTCCGCTCTCTTAACCACAATTCTTTGCGGATGTTAGGATCCTCCAAATCTAGACGTGCCTTTATGGTATCCTTCGACTTAATAGGATCATTTAACAAGGTCCCAATGATATTATCACAAATATTTTTTTCTATATGCATTATATCAAGATTATGACGCATCAAAAGTTTTGACCAATATGGAAGTTCAAATAAGATACTTTTTTTTTACCAATTGAACTCACTAACACCCCGTTTACGTTTTCTATGCTCATTATTAGGTGCTTTACCGGGAATGCATCTAGGTATCTCTTCTAACTTCAACAAAATATCATCCCCGGACAAATAACGTGGTGGTCCCCGTCTTTCCGATTTACCATCATACTCCGTGCTCCTTCTCCAAAAGTGTGTTTTACATAAGAAGCATCGATGCCCTGTATGACATTGTTTTCCTCAAATTCTTTTAGAACGGATATCCTCCAAGCATATCGGACAAGCTAGCTTACCCATGGTGCTCCACCCGGACAAGTAAGCATAAGCAGGAAAGTCACTGATTATCCATATAATTACTGAACGGAGAGTGAAATAGGATTTAGAATACTCATCATATGCTTGAACCCCATCACACCAAAGCGTTTTAAGTTCATCCACTAGTGGCCTTAAAAAAACATCAAAATCCTTGCCAGGGGACTTCGGTCCAGGAATTAATAAGGCATCACATGCTTGAACCCCATCACACCAAGGTGGCATGTTATAAGGCATCAAAATGACAGGCCACATGCTGTGTGATGTTGACATATTGCTAAAAGGGTTGAATCCATCAGAAGCTAAACCCATATGTACATTTCTTGAATCTGCAGCAAAGACAGGGTACAACTGATCAAAGTGTTTCCAGGCCTTTCCATCAGCAGGGTGACGCAACACCGCAAGTTCTTCTTCACGAACTTCCTTGTGCCATCTCATGTCTTTGGCTGTGTGGCATGAAGTATAAAGTCTCTTTAGACGAGGTGTGATAGGGAAGTAGCGCAACCTCTTATGTGGAATCTTATTACGAACGTAACAACTATTTCCACAAACAGGACACACTGTAGCATTTTTATATTCACCATAGAAAATGGCACAATCGTATTGACAAACATCAATAAGTTCATATCCCAACCCAACTTCACAAAGCAATTTCCTAGTGTTGCAATAGTTATTTGGACAATTATTACCCTTTGGGAGCTCTTGGTGAAGCAACTTTAACAACATCTCAAATGACTTATCACTCCACTTATTAATTACTTTTATGTTCATTAGCTTAACAATAAAGGTTAATGCAGAATTCTCACATCCCTCATACTAAGGATTGTGTATAGCTTCATATAACTTCTCACTACGAGGCTCTCAAGCAATTGGTTGCTCATTTCTAGCAACATCATCTATATTTCTAATATTAAAATATTGATCACCAAATTCGTCATGCAGCCCTCCTCTCAAACCATCGAATTCCTCACCAACAAATTCCCCATCCCCTATACCTTCCTCATCGAGTTCTTCTTCACCATGGTACACCCACCTTGTGTACGTGTTATCAATTCCTACAGTTATCAAATGATCTCTAATCTCATCTATACTTTGCAATCTTGTATTGAGACAATTCAAGCAAGGGCATAAAGTTAACCCCCTTGTTAGTGAAAACAACTCAAGAACACACAACACCAAAGAACTTTGAAAATGTACGAAGAAACTCTTTCTGTTCGGCCAGAGTTGTGGCCGAATTGAGCTTACGAAGAACATAAATTAGAAATGAATCAAACACAGTTTTAACGTGGTTCGTTCAATATGAACTACATCCACGGAGGCAAGGCACACCTCAATCCACTAAGAACTTCAATCAATTACAGAGAAATAGCTCAAGAAATGAAATGCCCAATTCTGAATGCGAATTAGGGCACGCACACTCTCTCTCTAAATACTCTCTCTAATCTAAAGTACAGGAGATAATGCTATATGGTTATCTTCTCCTCAATGAGAGCTTTACAATGATATATGGCTTGAAGCTCGAATACAACTGGATAGGAAGTTATAACTGCAAGAAGTTCACGAGAGCTACAGGACAAATGTGACGGTTTCGCGTTGTCACTAACTGAATCTGCTTCATCACAAATGACAGTTACACTACCTAACTCGAACCCGGTTTGCTCATGACCAGTTTGTCTTCTTGATGCTAAAACCCAGTTTAAACCGCCGGTTCTCCACTCCCTAACTCCGGTTCCACATTCCCAACACACCATATTACAAAGTATAGGCTCACTTGATGAAATTGACCATCACCTCACAAATCTCCACCTCAATGAATCATGTGCGCCTCTTCCTGCCTCACCACTGCCTTGTCTGTCAGTGCTCTTCATGACATTGCTCAAGCTGCAGCAGGCTCGAGCAATGCTCCACTTTATTCCCAGGTACACCCTTAGTAAGAAAATCAGCAGGGTTATGCAATGTGTGTACCTTCTTCACTTCCACAGAACCAGAATCAATAATATCCCTAGCAAAATGCAACCTAACATCAATGTGCTTTGACCTTTCATGAAATGCTTGGTGTTTCACAAGGTGTAGAGCACTTTGATTATCACAGTAAATCACCACACACTTTTGCTTGATGTCCAAATCTCTCAAAATTCCTTTAAGCCAGATTGCTTCTTTGATGGCTTCAGTGAGAGAGATATATTCTGCTTCAGTGGTTGAAAGTGCTACAACTGATTGTTGTACACTTCTCTAGCTGATGGCTGTTCCAAATAAGGTGAACACAAATCCAAAAATAGATTTCCTAGTGTCTATGTTTGCTGCAAAATCAGAATCAGCAAACTCCTCCAATGCAACAGTGCTTCCATTCACTTTCTTCTCAAACTTCAGTGACAAGTTCACTGAACCCTTCAAATACCTCATCACATGCTTCAAAGCTTCCCAATGTTCAACACCTGGGTTTGACATGAACCTGCTCACTAAAGAAACAGCATAGGCCAAGTCAGGCCTACTACAAATCATCCCATACATGAGACTGCCAACTCCACTAGCATAAGGAATATTGCTCATATGTATGACCTCCTCTTCAGTCTTTGGGCATTGTTCTTTGGTGAGTTTCTTCTGCAGATTAACTGGAGTGGAGAGAGGTTTGGATTCATGCATGTGGAATCTCTCCAAAACCTTCTGTAGATATTGCCTTTGAGATAACCAAAGAACTCCAGCTTCTCTTTTCCTCATAATGTCCATGCCCAAAATCTTCTTGGCATCTCCAAGATCTTTCATGTCAAATTCAGTGTTAAGTCTGTCCTTCAGCCATTGTACACTCTTCTTGTTCTTGCTGGCAATCAGCATATCATCCACATACAAAAGAAGGAAGACTTTATCTTGCTTTGAACACTTGGTGAAGTAAACACAACTATCATAAAGACTTCTTACAAAGCCAACACTGATCATGAAGTCATTGAACCTCTTATTCCACTGTCTTGGACTTTGTTTGAGTCCATACAGTGACTTCTTCAGCAAACAAACTTTGTCTTCTTGTTCAGGAACTACAAAGCCTTCTGGCTGTTTCATATATATTTTCTCAATGAGTTCTCCATGTAAGAATGCTGTCTTTACATCTAGTTGTTGTAGTTCCATGTCCTCTTGAGTAACCTTTGATAAAAGCAACCTGATTGAGCAGTGCTTTACTACTGGAGAAAAAACTTCATTAAAATCAATCCCTTCCCTTTGTGTAAAGCCCCTAGCCACCAATCTTGCTTTAAACCTCACTTGCTTGGATCCTGCAGTCTCTAACTTCTTTTTGTATATCCATTTAGAACTCACAAGTTTCTGACCTTTTGGTTTATCCACCAATGTCCAGGTCTCATTCTTTTCCAGGGATTCCATCTCTTCAATCATTGCCTGAATCCAGTGTTCTCCTTCTTCACAATCTAGTGCTTCTTTAAAACTACTAGGCTCTTGTGATTCCAGGCCTTCAGCAACACTCAAGGCATAATAAACACTCCCTGCTTGACCATAGAAGTCAGGTCTATTGATTGTTCTTCTAGGTCTGTCCCTTCCAATGCTATATTCTCTCACATTTTGTGAAGGTCCAGCTTGTTCTTCTTCTTCAGATGATGAATCACTATCTTATAGATTCTCTTGTTGTTGAGATGTGTGATCATCTTCAGCAGGATGCTCCACCTGAATTGATATCTCTTCAGTCTCTTTAGCACCATCAAGTTCTTCCTTAGATCCTGTTGAAGTATAAGCCATCACATTCTCATTAAACTTTACATCTCTACTTGTGATTATCTTCTGATTTCCCTTCTCTAGACACCACAATCTGTAGCCCTTTATCCCATCTGGATATCCAAGAAATACACATCTTAGAGCTCTTGCATCTAACTTGTCTTGCTTGACATGGACAAAAGCAAGACAACCAAATACCCTTAAACCTTCATAACTTGGTTTCTGTCCACTCCACACCTCTTCAGGTGTTTTGAACCCAATCACTGATGAGGGTGACCTGTTAATGAGATAACATGCTGTAGCAATGGTTTCACCCCAAAATACCTTTGGCAACCCAGCATCCAACAGCATACACCTTACTCTTTCAAGAAGAGTCCTATTAAACCTCTCAGCAACCCCATTCTGTTGAGGATTCATTGGGACAGTCCTATGTCTCTTGATTCCTCTTTCTTCGCAAAAGTTTGTGAACTCAGTGGAGAGGTATTCCAATCCATTATCAGTCCTAAGGTGCTTCAGCTTCTTCCCTTTGACATTTTCCAGTTGAATCAACCATGTTTTAAACTTATGAAAAGCATCACTCTTATTCTTCATCAACCTGATCCACACCTTTCTACTGTAATCATCAATCAAAGACATGAAATACCTTGCTCCACCATGAGTCTCTGTCCTTGCAGGACCCCATATGTCAGAGTGGACATAATCTAATGGCTCTTGAGTTGTGTGAACACCCTTTCCATAGGGCAGCTTCTTGGACTTGCCCAAAGCACACTGATCACAAAACTCCAGGTTTTGGTTTCCCATGTTTCCAATTACACCACTTCTTGACAATTCCTTCAACCCTTTCTCTCCTATGTGTCCAAGCCTCTTGTGCCATTTAACAAGCTCAGAACTGCTCAAGACCATATCAACACTCCCAACAACAGGTGAACCAATCAAGATAAACAACCCATTATGCTGTCTACCTTTAATCACCACTTTACCATGTTTAGTGATATGCAAGAAGCCATCCACTGAGCTAAACTGACAACCACTAGTTACCAAAGAACCAAGAGATAGAAGATTTCTTTTAAGGCCAGGAACATATCTTACATTAGAGATGATTCTGACCACACCATCAAACATTCTTATGCTCACTGATCCAATTCCTTTGACCTTGCATGATTGGTCATTGCCCAGGAGAACATTTTCACCATCTTCTCTCTTCAATTCATCAAACCATGACTGGTGTGGACACATATGAAAGGAGCAGCCTGTGTCCAAGACCCATTCTTTCACCATTCTTGATTCAGTAACATTTAATACCTCTGGAGGATCTTCTTGAAGGTCAATGGCAGCAGCTTCTGCCCCTTGGTTTCCACCTTTCTTGTTTCTTTTAGGACAATCCTTCTTCAAGTGACCAGGCTGCTTGCACTTGAAGCATTTCCTCTTCTCAACCCATTCATTTCCCTTCTTTGGATTAGAATCTCCCGCTTTGAAGTCCTTAGAATTCTGTCCCTTCTTCCCTTGCCCAGGTTTCTTGAATTTAACATTCAGACCTTCTCCAGATTGCACCATGCCTTTATCATCTTGAGTCTGGAAGCATTTAGACCTCAGAGCCTTCACTATCCCATCATAAGATAGCTGCTCATCTCTCCCATACATCAAGGCATCCTTAAAACTTTCCATGGATTTTGGAAGAATGTTTAACACCATCAATGCTTTATCATCCTCCTCCACTTTCACATCCAGGTCTTCCAATTCCTCAACCATCTTAATAAACTCATCAAGTTGGTTAGAAATTACCTTATCTTCAGTGATCTTGAAGGCCAACATCTTCTGTTTTAAGAACAGCTTGTTGGAAACTGACTTAGATTGATACAAATCTTCCAACCTCTTCCATGCTTCTAAGGAACTCTTGCATCTTGAGACCTCTCTTAGCGGTTTATCACCCAAACACAGAAAGATAAGACTGAGGGCTTTCTTATCCACGGATACAAACTTTCTCACTGGCTTCCCAAGAATCAAGAGGTATCAAAGCAAGATCAAGGCCATTGTGAACCAAAACTGCATTCATCTTAATCTTCCATAGTGTGAAGTCATTTCTCCCTGTAAACTTCTCAAAGTCCATCTTCATACCAGCCATTCCTTCCCTTCTTCAAGCTGTGAGAGTTGTTTCCCACAAACGGCGCCACTTGTTAGTGAAAACAACTCAAGAACACACAACACCAAAGAACTTTGAAAATGTACGAAGAAACTCTTTCTGTTCGGCCAGAGTTGTGGCCGAATTGAGCTTACGAAGAACAGAAATTAGAAATGAATCAAACACAGTTTTAACGTGGTTCGTTCAATATGAACTACATCCATGGAGGCAAGGCACACCTCAATCCACTAAGAACTTCAATCAATTACAGAGAAATAGCTCAAGAAATGAAATGCCCAATTCTGAATGCGAATTAGGGCACGCACACTCTCTCTCTAAATACTCTCTCTAATCTAAAGTACAGGAGATAATGCTATATGGTTATCTTCTCCTCAATGAGAGCTTTACAATGATATATGGCTTGAAGCTCGAATACAACTGGATAGGAAGTTATAACTGCATGAAGTTCACGCTGAGCTACAGGACAAATGTGACGGTTTCGCGTCGTCACTAACTGAATCTGCTTCGTCACAAATGACAGTTACACTACCTAACTCGAACCCGGTATGCTCATGACCAGTTTGTCTTCTTGATGCTAAAACCCAGTTTAAACCGCCGATTCTCCACTCCCTAACTCCGGTTCCACATTCCCAACACACCATATTACAAAGTATAGGCTCACTTGATGAAATTGACCATCACCTCACACCCCTAGAATCTAAACAACGCTTTGCAATATTTATAAACTCTTGTACCCCAGCTTTATATTCTGGAGATACCCGATTCAAATTCTTTACCCACTGGTGATCCATAAACTATTTCTTGTAATGATCTAAGAAAAAATTATAAAAATAAAAATAAGTATGTTAATAACATGAAAGTTAGTTGAAAAATACACACCTGAAATGAAGGAAAAAAGAAGAAAATTATAAACAGAATTTGAAATCAGGTTATTGAGAAAGAGAATATAGGTTGCAATATTTTGGACAGTTGTAATTCTTTCTTGTCTCAACAAACAAATGACCAATACTATCAAATTGTACACTCAAAATGACACAACGTACAAAACAAAAAAGCTACATGCTGAAGCTAATTGCACGTCCAATGAGCCTAGCCACACTATAATTTTAAGTATGTCTAAACCTATTATATTTTATTTTCCGTGTTCTAAAAGTCGACCTAGGTGATAGGCGGCCCTAAGCCGATCCGATTTTCCTATCATAGGCCATTTTAGGCGGGCACCGAGTTCCGCGCCACCTAACCCGATTAGGCGGTGCCTAATCTGCCTAACCACCGACTATCCGCCTAACTACCCAAAATTTAATTTATTTATGTATTTTTATAATTTTTTATTTATTTTTTTTACCTTGTTAGCGCGTGTTAGTGTGTTTGACTTTAGGTGAGCACTTTTAAAATTTTAATTTCTTTTCACACCCCTAATTTAATAATTCCCCCTCCATCCACTGTAAACTCTTTTAAAATTTGAAGGTGGTGGTGTCTATTTTATTATTTTCAATATTTTATTTATGTATTATTTATTTATTAAATAATTATATTATTCGTGTAAGACGGTGCCACTTAGGCGCTAGGCCCCTAGTGAACCGACCAACTAGCTAGCTACTAGTGATTTAGGAACACTGATTTTCACCTTATTGTCTTTGGAAAATCACGAATTTACAGCCTGTAGAATTACTAAAATACAAGATGAATCCCCATTTGCATGTGTCTTGCTAAAAATAAGTAAAGAAGCTCATTTTTATGGCCTATATGTGAAAAAAAATTAAAATCTTTTTAGATTTTAGTTATTTAAGACAATTCTTATAATTTTGTTAACTTATAGACTTTGTTCTAAAAGTCCCTGTCTAATTCCGACTAGATCCTATTTAGACGCTAGACTGTCCTTGATCGTGTACTTTTAATTTTTCGACTCTCCCCATTTAATCACACACAAAGCCCACTTAACCCCATATAAGCCCAGACAAAGGGCTAGACCCCAACGAACCAACCTGTCGGCGCTAGTGTCTTTTAGAACATTGCTTATACATATTCGACCTAACTTTATTCTCTTCATGATTAGAAGGTCATCAACATCTTGATCGAATGCATATGCTTCTGATTGTTGAGTGCTCTAATAATAAATATATACAATTTACCATAATATGATCGAATAAAAGACACAAATTAATTAGAACTTGGAAGTTAAGGGACTGTAAATAGAAAAAGACAATGGAAACCAATGATGTTTTGATGCTATTAGGTGTATTGATGTCATTATGGCAGAAAATATTGTTTAAATGATAAATGGTGCATCTATAATTTAGACTACATATTTTTATTATGAGAAGCAGTATGTGGGAACATATGTGGGTTAGGTGATTCCAATTTATTCTTAAGTTTGCAGTACAACTTGTAGACTATTCTACTTCAGTTACTTTATCATGCTTATACATACTTATCTGCATTTGCTTTTACATATTAAACTATGATGCAATGTGCCGCTTTAGTGAGTGTTTACATTTTTTTTTGCTTTTGAAAAAGTGATTAAAATTAGAGATTTTATAAAAATAACTTATCTAAAAAGTAGATAGTGTTTGCAAAAAAAATGATTTCCAATAAAAGTAGAAGTTGAAGTGTTTGCTATAGAATCACTTATGTTTTAAAAAAAAATATCATATTATATATAGAATTGCTATTGAGTATTAAAAAACATTAAATTTCTTCTTGTAACTTTTAGATTGGACGCACTTGTTTTAAAGCAGAAGTTAACTTTGCAAACATTACAAAATAGCTATTATCAATTTATAAGCTAAAAATCACTTGGAAAAAGTAAATGCAAACCCCCCCCCCCCCCCTCCAGTATTCTCTAATAACCAACTGGAATCATCTGAGCAGTCTATTTTCAATCAAGCTTACCATTGTGATTACTTTCATATCCAATTTAAAATTTTGTTGCATAAATCTGCAACTTACTCCGACTAATTCCCGCCTAGGCCCTAGGATCCCACTGGCCGCCTATGTTTATTTTTTTATTCTCCAAGACTTAGCACACCTATTCCCCGATCAATCTCACCTAGGCTACCACAACTAGTAGTTAGACCTCAATCGACTGCCTAACGAGCGTCAAACAACTTGTAAAACACCTTGGATTTAAATAAGAAACACACGAAAGTTGACCCTAAATCTCCTAAACCATACTAGTGTTAGCACCTATTTTCTCTACTTTCTTAATTACAATGTGCGTGCTTATACAATATTCCACGAAAATGTAGCAAATCAACCAAAATTAAAGTAAACTATCTATTGAGATGTAAAATAATATGCAACATAAAATACACTAAAACTTTAATAAAGTCATTAAATTAGATATTACTCGTAAAACAAGTCAGAGGGAACAACTAACACTAGGAAAAGAGTGCTAAATATCGTTACCTTGTTTATCAACTCCAATAAAATCTCCTTGGTGGAAGATAACCCGTTTCTACTGCTTATAGGCTTCTAGTCCTTCCGGTTACAAAACTCCTCAAAATTCACAAAAATAAAGAGCATTACTCCTTATTTGTATATTAAACAAAATTTTGATTTCCAGTGGAAAACTAAATAATACTCACTTTGATTTGGCAAACAAAGTTTGATGAAGGGCACGACAAAGGTGAGGTATGCACAGATGGCGGTGGATGAAGGTAAAATAACACAACCTGAAATTAAACCCGGTTTACGAAACCGAGATAACACGATTGAGACATAATATCAAACATCTCGTACCAAAATCACATATTGTGTACTTGACAAATCCTCCAATCAAATTGTTTTACAACTGATAATTATACAAATAAATATATGTGATGTTTTCCAAACGATTCTACTTCACAGTAAATCCATCTGATAAGAAAAGGGGGAAAAAAAAAAAAAACTTAGAAGCAATAATTTTGAGATAAATTGTATCCTACTGACATTATTTTAACAAGAAAACAAACCAAAGTCCACACTTTTTTATTATCAAGAATTGTCCGCAATCTTACTTCACTTTCTAAAAAAATCGTCATGTTTATTTACCTTTCTTTGTCCCCAATGATATTGTCTTCTCCGGCGACGGTGACTAGAGTCAGACAGAGCGGTAAGAACAACGAGGGCCCCTAAGAATGATTTTAGCGGCGGTGGTCTAAATTAGAAGGAGCAGGATGGATGATGCCAGTAGGGGATATTGAAAGAAAATAATTAATCGGTAGGGTTAATCTGGGACGTAGATTCATAGAATAGTTATACAAGATGATATTGGTAATTTGCACCCATATCTTTTTCAAGATATACGAATATGAATTGGTAGGAGATTGAAATCCTTTTAATCCTATCTCGTTTTAGATTGGCGCCTTTTGTCCTGTATAAAACCGGATGCGGATCCTCACCAATCCACATTATATAAATTTAGTAAAAAATTATAAAAAACTAATTTGTGACTTTCACTAAATCTAGACCATGTTAGACATCCAATAACCATCGTGTGCCACATAACCAATCTAAGCCAGAAAATAAATAATAAATAATAAATAAATACATAATAAATCTGAAAAGAAACTTATAGTTCTCTACCGTCGACCTCCGCCACCGATGGTTGGCCTTCGACACCCAAATCCTTTAGAAACCTCCATCGATCGCCGGTCAGATTATGCTTGCCATTCGTCTATTAATGATCGGAATTTTCCCTAATCGGAACAGAAGCAGAAGCTTATAGCCCTCTTTTGAATTTTGTTGAAAGTCCATTGTTTAATGAATCCAACTTGTTTAAGGATACATTGTACAAAAGATCTATATTTCATGGCCAAATTAGTAGAAAAGTTATCGGCGGCGGGATATCGTAATGGATCTCGGCGGAGGCGAAATGGGAAAACTGAAGTAGCACTCTAGCAGCAGCGAGATGAAGACAAAATGTCTTTTGAGTTTATTTATTTATTTATTTATTTATTTTTGAGTTTATTATCTTTTTTCTTTATTTTTTCTTTTTTGTATGCTTAACTTGGTGACATACTGACATAACGTGACTTGTTTTTATTTTCAGAACTATGTGACTTGTAGATTTAATGAACGTTTCAAATTTAGGGGTATTTTCACTTGCTTAATTTTGAAAGAATTTATTAAAACTAAAATCACTTTTATTAGTAATTAATTTTTTTTCAAACACTATCTACTTTTTACATAAGTGATTTTTATAGAATCTCTAATTTTAACCACTTTTTTTAAAGCAAAAGCAATCGCAAACACCCCCTGTGTGTTGATACTTAGTTTTTAGCATAAGTGATTTTTATAGAATCTCTAATTTTAATCACTTTTTTTAAAGCAAAAGCAATCGCAAACACCCCCTGTGTGTTGATATTTAGTTTTTAGCTTATGTGTGAGATAAAAAAAGGTATATTTATTTACCAAAATACCAAAACGTTGGAAAAAATAATTATTTTCTACTTTTAGCTTTTAGCCTAAAATCATTTTTATTAAAACTAAAATTATTTTTCCAAACACTCCGAATTAAATTTTTTTAAGCTATAAGCTGAAAAGCACTTGAAAAAATAAATTGCAAACCTCCATTAGGGTAATTCACTAAATTTATGGAGGAAGAATTGAAGATGACCCTAAAATTCATATAATGCTACGTCATCATTATTTTATTTTTAGTCACACATTTTAACATATAGAATAAAGTGTGACTAAATTATACATGCATTTACCACACAACTAATATAGTTTTAATTATGTGTGGGTAATATTAAAAATTAATTTACATGTCAGCACTGCCAAAATATAAAATTCACTCGTCTAACTCTAAAAATTGAGGGATTTCTTTCTCAATAAATTTAAGTGTTGCTGGAGATTTTTAGCAACACATAACAAATGTCATTAAGTAACCCAAGTTAACTGAATCTTGTTGCCCACACATATCTGAATTATGTGTGGTTATATAACCACACATTTTATGTGTGGGTAAAGACCCAATTTCTTGTAGCAATGAGATTGACATGTATGACTCGGGTTCTCTCGTAGTCCCCAATGGGCCCATTAGGGAGAACCAATGTACCTTACATTGGCTACAACTACGGTATAGCCCATGCATTCCCACAATGTCAATTCCAAAAAAAATCCCAACAATTAATCAAGAAATAAACAAGAATTCATAACCCTAGGGTTGGGAGTACCACAAAATCACTCCTCACAAACCATCAATCTAATTTCAATCACCAATAAATACAACCACCAAACATTCAATACAAGAGAGTGACAGAAGCAATAAATATGTAGTAGCCAAAAATGCGTTTTAGCATACATAACACAATTATTTAATATGTTAACTGTCATTGCACGCCATTTAGTGAGATTAACAGGAATATAAGTGTCATTTCATTACCTTAAGCATGTGCCGTTGATAGTTTACATAAGTGTGCACGAATATCCGTACATACCAATCTCCAGTGTGGAATATGATAAAGGCTAACAAGAAATAGAAGATACTAATTGGTTAAGCGTAAAAGGTTAGATATTGAACGGACGACTGCATAATTGGACTAATGACTTATTTGACCTAATAATATTATAAGATTTATTGCTTAGGTACCTTACTATGTTTAAACATTGAAGGAAGCTTAATTGAAAAATTATGCTTTGAATTTTGTACATATGTGTGTTCATTAATGTACGATATCAAAATTGAAAGTGTATGATTATATCTTGGGATTGGAATGGGTATAAGGTTAAAACCCCACTAAGATAATTGGCCAAATTTATATGCAACCAAGGCTAAGTAAATTGAATTTTAGGCTTAACTAATAATGTGATTGTGTGATCACATATTGCACACCTAGGATTAGAATAATTTATAATTAAGACTACCTTCATCATTATAATGTCCCTTAAGTTTCGAAATAAATTACGCTTGAATCTATTAGAACTTTAATCTCGTAACTTTGTACACTAGGACATAGGTGTTATTGTTGGATTATGAGGACTTTTAGATCACAATTAAGTTATGATATATTGTACAACTTGAAGATTAATGGACATTGCGACAAACTTAGAATACGATTTCAACATAAGGGTTTTAGTGTACCATTTTAAAGGGCTAGACGCTACCAAAACTTATTAGAACAACTCTAGGTTAACCCCCTAAACTAGCCAAACAACATAAAAATAAGCATCCCTCTATCTAACGTAAAAGCTGAACCAAGCTCTCCCTTATTCCAATCTCGATCACTAAGTTAAGGTATTATCCACCTCAAACTCCAACTTGATCAACACATCACCTTCTTACTTACAAAACAGAGTAGCAAGCCCTAATGCTCTAAAAGAAAGCAAGAAAGCTAACAAATAATAAATGGTACGTAGAGCGTGAAATAGACCAACAAATATAGAAAAAGTCAAAACTACCACAAGCTAGTAGGAGGCTAAAAAAGTCAAACAGATTAGAGGCACAAAACATGCAAGAGAGCGAACACGCGTGGGAGCAAATCAGGATCATAGGCGCCAAGAGTGCGAGGCCAAACACTCTAAGGAGGAAATACTGATCATGAGCATAACACGAGCACATCCGGGAAATAGTTAGCATAAGATCAGGGTATGCTGAGCAGGAACAAAGTGAGTACACTGCTACAATGGCAGAGTAGTGAAAAGTGGGAACGGTCCAGTCCGATGCTATGATAGAACTGTCGGGTGTTCAACACATGAATATACGCTTAAGGAGTCAAGGTTCCAAATACTTTTAAGAAAGCATATGTGAGTCTACCCAGAGTGAGAGAGACTCGGCCAGCCTCATTAAAACCCATTATCGGAAAACCCCTGTGGGAAAAAGCCAATAGTGGGAAAAAGAGTACCAACAAATGACCAAGGCAAGAGTCATCAATACTACCTTTAATAGTAAGAAAGAACTCCCAATAGCATGGTATCTGCAAAAATTAGCAGTGGGGAGGGTGGGTCAGTACCAAAACGTAGTTGTAACCTCCAAGTGTATAAACTACAAAATAAAAAACTAAGGGGGGATAAAGTGAGTAAGAGGGAACGCCAACACAAGGCTCTCTTGGAGAAAGACAAATTGAATCAGCTCAATGAACACGAAAGAATTCGGCATGAAAGTCTTTTAGAGAGAGGTCCGAGACATGAGGTGGAAGGGGATTCCACTGTGTGAAGGGAGCCCGAAGCTTGGGCAATGCATCCACTGATTGGTTGCCTTCTTTATAAATGTGAGACACCCTAAACATGATATCTGTAATAAGGTGCGAAGCTCGGAGCCAATGAGCACAAAGTCTACAAGGAACATCCATAGAGTACGAATGGAATGCCTGCACCACGAACATAAAATGATACTCCAACCAGATGAAGTCGAGAAACTACCAAGGGAGAAACCTCTGTAATTCCTAAAGATACCCCACCAAAGATACACCTAGGGAGACCTTCAAAACTGACATCAGTGTTAGCTTTAGTCCAACCAGGATGGGAGGAAATCCACTTGAAAGGAGTGACCATTGGAGGTTTACCAGGAATGCCGATGACCCCCAACCTCTTCAAAATCATGAGCTCACAAACAATGTTGAGGATGTTACTCGTAATGCAACTGTTGGCTTCCCTTATGCAAGCTAAGATAATTGAAATCACCTAAGTAGGGGAAGCCTTCAAGTCTTCAAAAATGAAACTGTTCTGCATGGCCCAAAGAGCTCAAATAGTGGAGACAAAAGCCACACAACATGAGTACTTGATTGTGGACTAAACGTTACCTACATGGCCTGTAACAACAATCTATGGAAACCATCGTGAAAAACATGAGTTTTATATCAAAAGCCAACATATTTTCTCAAGAACAACAATTGAAAATGTGTAACAAGAGAAAAGATGATCAGAAGACTCCCTTGCATAATGGAAAAGAGCGAAAACCAAGGGACCCTATATATTCTGTGTCTGAAGCAACTCCCAAGAAGGAGGTGTATTATGCATTGCACGCAAAACTATATATGTACGGAAAGGGGGAACAAAATTCGCACACAACATTTCCCCCAAGAAGTGACTGGAAAGGAGTGCGGAAGTGATTGTAAGCCAGATTGGAAGTGACCTGCCCATTCAAAGATCTAGTCCAGACCTTGTGATCAGAACTCGTTGGAGAAATAGCTTGGGAAACAATATCATTAGTCACCTGTGTGAAATTATGTATAAACAGAGCATCACAAATACCAAGTGCCATCAATGTAATAATCCGAAATGGGATGCTAATAGTGAGTGCGAACATCCGGGGAGATGCCAATATGATCAGCAATGCAGTTTCCCAACCAATTGTCAAGCCAAAAATGAATCCTAGAGGACGGCCCGACAATCCACTGGGATTCAGTAGAAGCTGCTGAAGAAAAGGTCAGGTGGACCCAAAAAGAGAAGAAATCACATAATAGCTCTTCAGCTACCTCGAATCCCAGAACCAGTGTGAGTGAAGAAGATCATGCACTTGTCTGTTGAAGTCAGAATATGCCAAGGAAAAAGAATAATGAGAGGCATAGGTGGGTTTCGAACCCATGACCACATCACTTTCTTACTTGACACTTGCAAGACTTGGTAGCCTAATGCACTACGTCTTGGACCCTTTAAATATTCAAAATTGGCAAAGACTCTAACCATCCTCTCACTTATACTCTCCACTTCCGATCTCCCCTATCTTTCTCTTTAGCCTTGATCTTCTTCTTCACCTTCCCACATTCCACGGCAACCTCACCTCCTTATTCATTAGATATCACATCTCTCTCACTAAGCCCTGCCTGTAGCTCTCAAACTCTCTCTTCCTCTCATTTCAGCGAACCTTGTCACTTACCATCTCACCATCGTTCTCCATCCTTGTCAAGGATAAGCCACGTTGTCAAACTAGGAGGTCATGGGGAACCTCCGTCTCCACTACCCACTTTCATGTCCAAATCCGAGACCCTAGTTTAAATCAAAGTTCAGTAGAAGTTCTTGCAGGGACGGATCTAGGAACCCGTTATAAGGGGGGCGAGTGTTTTTATAACTATGTTATATAGTATAGGGGCGGAATTTTAAAATCAAGGAGGGCGAAGTTTGAAAGAGTAAGGGGGGGCAAACTCTCATATATTAAGAGTATTAATGAAAATTATCAGATAAAATTAAATGTTAAAAATAAATAAATTTAGAAGTCAAGGGGGGCGACCGCCGCCCCCGCCTAAATCCATCCCTGAGTTCTTGTGCAATTGGTAGGGTGGTTGGAAGGAAGAATGTATATATGTAATATCTTGTAACAAAAACTTACACACACTAAAGAATATACATATGCATGCATGTAGCGTGGATGTGGAAATGAGCATGTTTAAGTTTATGCTTTTGTATGGGACTTATATGCATTAATAGATTTCTTTGTATTGTGATTATGTAGAAATGATTATTATGATATTGCATGATCGAAATTGAGCTTATGTTGTGATTCTTGGTGTTGAGATGTGACCAATTATGATTAGATAAGATAATTGCATGATCATAGATGGAATTTTACTTACGCATGCTTACGCTTATCTCGACTAAATTAGGAATAATGTTGCATGCTAAATATTGAGAAAATTTAACTTGTACTATTCTGCTAGAAACATGGCTAAATACGGTATTTTGGGTTAAATAAGTATTTTGAAAAGAAGAAGTCCTTTTTGACAAAGTTGAATTTGAGGCAAAACTGGACTAGGTGGGTAGTATAGTTTAGTCTAAGAAAGTGTTTTGTTGAAGTTAGATCAACTGAACCAAATTCAGGAACAAAATATTAGGAACATGCTAGGGGAAATATCATAAAATCACTTAAGTAAGATTTAAATGAACTTTGGCATAAATGAATCTAGGATGGACAAAGAACATAAGATGATTAGGCTTGCGATCATAATATAAGCTAGATAATTAATCTATTCTAGATATATAGGACTTATAAATGAAATAGAATTTTATTTAGAAAAAGATTAAAGGGCACTTAGACCAAACCCAATAGGAGTAGGCCGAAACCGGGACTAAGCCTGGCCAACCGAACTGAGTTTTGGCAATTAAGGCATAATTAGTGCTAAAATAGAAAAAAAAAATGGCTATAAATTTGTAGTTGAAACCAATCGGAGGTTAATAACAACACTAAAATAAAGTAGGAAATTTATTGGATTGAGAAAATTAAGTAGTTGGAAGTTGAATTTTAGAAGGGATAGATTTAAGCCTAAGTAGTGGATCAAGTATCTTCAATGAAAGGGGTGAGACAATTTAAAGGATTAGAATCTATAAGCTAAATAATTAGAACTTGTGGTAATTAAAGATTCGAATTGAGGGGTTTATTGTGTGTACATCTATGTTGATAAATTCATTGATAGAAGCTACTATGCAAATTTTTATAAATATTATGTGCATATATGTGTATTTCGGCAACTTTTGAATTTAGGTGATGGTATGTTCAAATTGATTAGACTAAGGTAAATTTAATTCTTAGGTAGATTAGTGGACATAGAAAATACTTTAACTAGAACTATATAAATCGAAACCCAAGTTAAATGGACCCTAAAATAATTGAATTAGGTGATTGAAGTTAGAATACGTTAGCAAGGCTAGACTATATAAATAGATTTGGTTAAATAAAATGAGTCTATGGCTAAATTGCGACCTGTAGAAATTAAGTTAGACTGAGAAAATAAATTTAGTGGACTTACATAATTGAAATAGATAGAATTGGCCCTATATTAGGTACATGGGCTAGAACAATAAAATAGAATGGACTTAGGCCCAAAAGGTTAGATAAATGGGCCAAAATAAATCATTTGGACCCAATATGATAGTTGGAATTAGAGAATATAGAAATGGACTTAAAAAATATTTAAATGGGCTTAATTGTTATTTAGCCGAAGGCCGATGCCACTACAAGGAAAATGATTTTTTGAGACCACAAAAAGTGGTCTTAAATAATGAGTATTTGTCACAACTTTAGCATAGTGGTCTCAAATAATGAGTATTTGCCACAATTTATGAGTATTTGTCACAACTTTAGTGTCGTCTCAATAACTCGGTCGCAAATAATATATTTGTGACCACAAAAGTGGTCTCAAATGCATCTCAAATATTTTTTGCAACAATTAGTTGTCTCTAAAAGTAGTCTTAAAGTTGTCTCAAATAATTTGTAGAGAGATTTGTGACAACAAGTGGTCACAAATAACTTATTATTAGTAACCACAATTGTAGTGTCAAAAAGTCTCATGCAAAAAACCTCTTTTGTTGTAGTGTGCTTATTGGGCTGAAACATAGGTTTCAGGCCCAATGAGCCGATTCGGGCTGAAGTTCGGCTGGGTCGGGCCTTAATCGAATCTTGGTAATTATGTTAAAATGGTGATGGAAATTAAAATAGGTAATCAAATAACATGAGTGTAAATGGGAATAGTTGATTAATAAGACTAGTAGTAGATAATTGAGAATAATGATAAATGAAAATTATTGAGGAAATTGAAACCTAGATAAAAATGTATAAGTGATAGAAAATGGAATTAAGATAAGATTTAGCAACAACTAGGGTTTTATCCAACTTGAGAATTCAAATGAAACTAGAATTTTATATTAAGAATTTGCGCAATTTTATGTGATTTTATATGAAGTTATGATGTTATGTGACTTGCATGATTATGATGATATGTTAAGCTTGAACTGTGCAATTTATTGAATATACAAACATATGATGTTGATATAAGTTAATTATGTTCAATAATTGAACTATTATGATTTTATGTCAATTTTGGTAAGTATGCAACTTATAGTTAAGTGAAATAGAAATAACGAATTGAAGAAGTGAGTAGAGTTAAGGAACTTAGGAATAAGAAGGAAATAGGTTGATTTGGGAAATAGTTGACTTAGTAATAATTTCATAATGAACTTAGAATTATAATAAGGTTAACAATGCTAGAAAATGATAAATAATAACATTGACAATGATAATAATAGTAGTATTGAGCATGATATTAATGATGATGTTATCAAGAGTTAGAAATGTGACCTAATGATATCAAGGCAAGTGAATCAAAAGGCTCAGCTGATGATTAACGATTAAGCAATAAAGCAATTCATAATTGATTTAGGATTATATAGATAATACTCGAGAAATGGTAAAATAACATAAATTTGGCTAAATAGGGAAACATAATAACATCTGAGTAAAAATAGGCCCCACACTGAGGCGGATTACGTCACGGATGGTTCCATGGAGTCAGCAACGCAACTTAAACTATGAAAGTGGGTAAACATGCTATTTCAATATTCACTTTACTTATGTTTCATAAAATTGAGCCGCCACAAAGGCCACATATGAGGATTATGATATGGCCACTGATCGAGACCCGATAGTGTGTCAGCTAAATGGTTGTTGATCCTTAAAAGGGCAGTATGCTTAAGTAATGATGAGGGTAGATGTGCCAAGAGTCCGAACCCAAGGGGGAAGGTACAACGCTATCAAGCGGGTAACGTAGTTAAACAGTTTATATACGTATCAGTTTTAACCCACTGAGTCTAAAACTCATGTTTTTCCAAAATCACTTTTCAGGTAATGATGACGTGAGGGTCTGTGACTGCATCTATGACTAGGCGCCTCGTAGGATCTATATTTCCACTCTTGTGTTATAGTTATATAAAGGATACATTATAGGTATAATGAACATGTGATAAGATTAAGAGATAACAATATAAGAATAAGTTAAAGTTTACATGTATCATGTTTTTTTCGTGTGAGTTTTTGTTTAAGACATCTTCGTTCTACCAATTTATCTTCCTCTCCTAACTCTCATGTAAATTAAAGAGTAAGATAAGTTAAGACAATAAGAGATTAGGAATGATTAAGTAAGAAATGACAGTTAAGTAAGGAAAACAAATAGACCAGCTAATTAGTGACAACATGATTCACTGCAAAGTGAGTCAGGGTGCTACAAATGCAAGGTAAATAATAGATAAAAGAAAGGAGAAATCTTAGTCTTTGTAATAAATGGTAGTGAAATCTTTCATGTCTTAGTTGTAGCAAATTTTTACTACATGTGGTAGTAAAAGCCCTAAATTCTTCTCCCAATGACAAGAACCCCGGTTAGGATTCTTATGCACAAGATGAAGAACCCAAGTTCTATTCTAGAGGGAAAAGGTAGAGAAAAATCCTAGCGAGAGTAATTAGAATTGAGATTTTTTACAAATGATAAATGATAGATGAAATTGGGGGAGGAGAGATTCTAATATGGCAGACAAATTACCGCACTTCATCTTAGAAAATCTGCACAAAATAACCCTTAGTAATGCTAAAATAGTCAAAATACAATGTAAACTTGCTTGATCTTCATAAGTGCTTGGTCAAACCCCTTGAATTCACTCAACTCGTCCTTCTCGAAAATTCTAGGAAATTTCCATCCGGAGTCAGATCTCGACCCTAACTAGAAAGGTATAGATCTTCATCTTCTCTTTGCGTGGTAACAATCACCTCGATCGGACATTAGATGAAGGAGATATGGCCAAAACACGAATATACAGAAACAGACCAGGCGACGGCTGAAAAAGAATGTTGTGCACTATTCCATGGCGGCACCACACCAGTAGTCTCTCCTGCAACCAGGTGTTTGAATGTCGGCGTGCAATGCTTCCCTGTTGCATGTCGTCCTTGTGTGTCACCTTTTCGAGGCATTTTTGCTCGTTTTGTCCACTCAACCTCTTCACAAATTTTCTAAAAGTCTCGATGATCTTCGATCGGGTTTGGCCAGAACTTCATTCGGTCCATTTGGGCCTCGGTATGCGGAACGGAGTGAGGAAATGAGTGCAATCGGCCCTCTTGAATTCTTGAATTTTCCTATCCATCAAATCACAACTCTAAAACATCCAATAAGTGCATCAAATCATATCGAAATAGATTTCTAACCCCGAAAATACAATAAAGTATGAAATTGCACTTAAACATGTAAAACACTCGTATTTCTCAAACAAATATGAACGTAGACAATACGAAAGAAAAGAGTATTTCAACATTCATCATGACCACAAACTTGAGCTTTACTCGTCCTCGAGCATATTAAACAATAAATCACATAATAAACCGAGTTTGGAGAGCCATTGGAAGTCCACAAAACTTTGAAGTTCTTTTCTTGGTTGAGCATTTTTCACTTTTTGATTCACCACACTTGCCTTAGTCAATCAGTTTCAAGGAATTTGATAAACAAGCAAGGAATCGAGAGCAAAAGACTTAGGAAAACAAGTGGTATTTTCATTGTACTTCACCCTAAGCTATGCACTAGGAACTCTTCACTTCAACCCCAAACCGTGCTTCTGTGAATGACTTGGGACAACTCACTATTTTTTTAAAATTCTTCACCATAGGTGATTTGACCTGGCTCTTTTTTAGGAAGACGCCACACACTCACTCGATGTGGGTGATGCGGCTCTTTTCTCCCTCGAGCCAACGATTTTATTTTATCTCCCTGTTGCTCCTTTTTCCACCGGCCTAGGTCCAAGAAAATAGAAGTCCTATTCTAGTTTTTATTCTTTTGAGATCACAATACTCTTTTCAAGTCAAATAGAATTTTCAATGATTGAAACACCCGATTTATTTCTTAAGTATAAATATGTTAACTAGAATTTATCAACAAATGATGAAATGCTATTCTATGTTTCGCATGACGTCCTTAATCGTGTGTTGTGTGTTTTAGAATCAAAGTAACGGCTCACATGCAACATAACTTTGGGGTAGGTTATTTTATTTTGCACTTCTAATCCCTATTTACTATGCCAAAGTTTCTCCTTTCTTGTAAATCGGATCAACCTATCCTCGTGTTGACTTAGGCAAGGAATCCTCTAATTTCTATTGCTCAACTTCTTAGATGATTCTTTTTTTTTTTTTTTTTATGCAACAGATAGGACACTTCCAAGACTTCTCCTCACCAATCGATTAATCAATCCACTCAACACATTTTCAACTAAGCAACATTGTTCATTAAGCAATAAAAACACAACAAACACCATGATAGAGTGGCGTAGATCATGATTACGAATGATTCTACCTACTATGAGTAATGTCATCTCCAAGCATGTAGAAATAACAATCCTTCCTCCTCCCCACAAACTTGGATGAAATTCTCAAGCCCAAGTACAAGGGAGTTGGAACACATTCACAACCTCAACAAGTAATCAAACATCAAGCAGCTTCATCCCATGCATGTCATAATTATATTCCCCAACAAGTTATCAATCAAATTACTCACAACTACTCTCATTTACTTTCTAACCATTATTACAAGTTGAACAACCTAAAGCATGCAACTAAGATTAGGTTTATTCAAAACATCTGTCACCCACAAAGCAAAAACGGTTGAATGAAATAAGCAAATAATCAAATAAGAGCAAAAACTAGGGAGAGAACACGGTCGCCGGATTCCAGTTGGTAGAGTCATCCAAATGAGTATGGCTAAAATTTGAAAGCACAATCCTCCTTCGGTAATCGAAGTTGAGCTTGGTCAATCCACTCTTGCTTCACTTGAGCATCCCAAATCGAATAAGGTCGTGCTTTGTGAGCTTCATGGCCCCCTTTTCTTTGGCATATGGCATAGCGTCGACCCTAACAGTGAGAAGATATGAGAAATTAATCCTCCAACCACAATGACCGAATCATAAGGAATTTTGTACTGGATCAAATGCTTGAGGAAAAAGTACCACATATTGACCCCATCCCGACTATACAAGCCCAAAGCACAAACAAACTCCACATAGACACTAATTTCATGTCCCTTGATCAACCATAAATTATGTGACTAAAGCAATATTGAAGTACGAGATGCATACTATTTTCTCCCAAAAACAGTGTGGGTTGAAATCCATGTATATTGTGCACCACTCCACATTCTGAAGATAGAAAATGTAGTCCTTATCTTCAAGATTAACTTGGTAGTCAACCCCATTGATGGTGAATAAGAACCAAAACTTCTTGAGGTAACGGTCGGTCTCATCATGGATGTGGAGAGTACATAAAAATATTTTGTGATCTCCGGGAATGTATATTTTATGTCCTCATTTCGAACCATGAGTTCTCCTCGGAGAATTGTAAGGGGTCGAAATCTATAAGAAGCTCGTCGACCACTACCATGTCCATGAACTGGTGTTCATAACTCCCATGCTCTGCACTTTACGTACTTTCACCTCATGATTTGGAATTGTCTCCCATGGACGCCTCCCATCGAGATAGTTTGGAGATGCCATATTTTGGTGGAGGTGTAGTGTTGGCTTCTAGAACTTTGAAAAGAAGATAGAGAAGAGATTGGTGTATTGAGGAGGTGTATAGGATGAGGTATAAGTAAAGGGAGGAAAGGTGAAGAGGACAAGATCTCAAATATTCATATGTGACAAGATGTTAGCAGTTAGGCATGAGCCATCACTTTCAATTGGAATCTTTGTATCTTTTAATGTGAATAACCTTTGCATGCACGCAAACTCCCTCATAAAAGTGAATAAGGGTCATCACCCCCCACGCAAACTTGTCTTCTAATATCCATCCAAAAGAATAAGAATCACATGCGACTCCTAAGATTCCTTTCTTGACCAATCTTTTTTCTTCACAAGTTCTAGCCCATACTAATACGTCATACCCGACTGTTTAACTTGTAACATCACGAAAATAAATTACTACCCAATAATGAAAATTTATATAAACTAAAAATTATTCTAAATAAATGAATATTTAAGAAATTAACATAAATGCGTCCCAAGAGCAATTTGTTTACGGTCCACAACTCGACCCTTGGTAAACTAGTCAATAAGGAATTGAGTCCGATGCCTCCAGAGTGTGACTGGTTTTCTCCCGAATAACCATCTCATTGCTAATGTAGTTCTTCAACCTGTGGTCGTTTACCATCACAACTACCCTTTTGGGGTCATTGATCTCCACAGCTCCATTTCCATGCACTCTTTCAACGATAAACAATCCTCTTCAAAGAGACCAAATCTTTCCAGGAAACATCAAGAGCAGGGAGTCGAACAAGAGAACCTTTTGTCCCTGCTTGAAATATCTAACCCAAAGATTCCTAGCATGCCACTGTTTTTTCTTTCCTTGTAAGTTCAGGAGTTCTCATAGGCGTTTAGCCTAAGCTCCTTCAATTCCATAAGGTCGAGTTATCTTTTTCTCTTTGGCCTCCTTGAGATTATAACTTAATTCTTTGATGACCCATAATGTCTTGTGTTCGAGTTCGACCGGAAGATGGCACAATTTTCCACGGATGAGCTTAAATAGGGTATCCTGATAGGTGCCATGAATGCAGTCCTATACACCCATAGGGCATCAATGAGCTTGGTATCCCAATCGTTCCTTGACTTAGAGACCGTTTTGTTCAAGATCGACTTGAACTCTTGATTTGGCAACTTAGCTTGCCCATTCGTTTAGGGGTGATACGGTGAAGCTACTCTATGATCGATCTCATAAGACTTCAACACACTTGTAAAAGCTCTCCCAGCAATGTGTGATCCACCATCACTGATGACCACATTAGGAACCCCATATCTTGGAAGAATGGTGTTCTCGAAAAGTCGAATCCTTTGTTTTGTATCGTATGTGCTTATAGACATTGGTTCAACTACTTGGATATGTAATCAACGGCTACCGAGATGTATTGATTTCCAAATGATGGAGGAAACGGGCCCATGAAATTAGTACCCCACACGTCAAATATTTTAACCTCTAGCATGAGTTGTTGAGGTATCCCATTCTTCTTCAAAATTTTCCCAACTTTTTGACATGGGTCACAACTAGCCACAAATCTGTAGGAACCATTCTTATCTAGTGGCCAAAAGAATCCCACCATTAGTACCCATTTACACGTCAGGTCAACGCCATCGTGTCGTCCCCAAGGAGAGGAGTAACACCTCTCACGGATTGCTTCTTGCTCTTTTTCGGGAACACATTTTCTAAAACCTTTATCTTCGCCCGTCTTGTAGAGAATGGTTCACTCCAATAATAGTTGATACAAGTTTTGTATACATGCATTTAGGGCAATTGAAGTAGGTCTTTTGTAACATTTGCATGTATAATTGGTCGAGAATCGTTCATACTTGACATATTTAACTATTTGACGTGTATTGACTTGTTTTATAGTGGTTATCTAGTTTTTAGGCTAAAATGAAGACTTTGTGAGGTAACACGAAGAAACGGGCCGAAGAAAGGACGAGATTGGCCATAAATTGGGCCCAAAGGCAAGGCCCAACGAGTGAAGAAGGGACGCAACCGCGCCAAGCTTGGAAGCGGTTGTGTCGAAAGATGGCTAAAAAGGGGATTCGACCGCCCCAGTAGGCAATGCGATTGCGAAAAAAAGTGACCAGTTCAAGAGATTTACACCCGAAGGCTGGGCGCGGTCGCCCAAAAAGTTGTTCATAAAGTAAATCCGGGTTTTGAAGGAATTCTTGTCCTAATCACTTAAGGATTTCAACCCCAACTTATAAATAGAGGCCAAACTCGTGTTTTCAGGGAGAATCACATTACATCAGAATTTATCATACTTTTACATTGGAGTAGAAGCCATGAGAGCGAGAAGACGAAGATCGACGAGCCGACTATCGGGTTTAATTATTCTTTGTTTATTTTCAAGTTCTTGATAATGTTTTCCTTGAATTCTTGTTTTGATTTAATTATTTAGTTTATAGACTCCAGTTTTTGTTATCTAGTTATGTGTTTGATTTAATTCTTATACGTTTAATTTACTTGTTTAACGATTTTGCTTCGAGAGAAGGGAATTGTTAATAGACGATAGCACATAGTGCGATTGTTTATGATCGTGTAGGCAAAAGGTTAAGGGATTGTTAGGAGTTGTTAGGATCAATTGACTCGAGAGAGTAGTTATCTTAATCAAATAGTCGCTTCGAGAGAAGGGTTAGGTTTAGTTTAGTGTCGCCTAATAGATAATATAACTGGTTCAAAAATTTATAAATTAGAGATTAATCATCATTACCGTAATTCTTGAAATCAAAATCCTAGGATACATTCTCGTTGATTGGAATCAGTTTTATTAATTAATTCAGTTTATTAGATTACATACAATACTAGTTTAATAGTTAAAAAAATCATTCACCAATTCTAGTTTCTAGTTAGGATAATCCTAGATAATGAGGGTATCAAACTATGTTACCTCATCCCCAGTGGACAGACCTTGACTTCCGCTATATACATCTATACCCGTACACTTGCGGTAACTAAGGGTTAGAAATAGAGCCTGTCAAGTCCATGACGTCGTTGCTGAGCAATAGGCTTAGCATCTTAGTTTTGATCCTGAGTAATAGGAGGTTACTAAACTAGATTTTATTTTTCTGAAATTTCAATTTTGTTATTTAAATTTTCATTTTTATTTATTTAGTTAATTTTCGTATTACGTGGTATTTCTTTTTGGTTGTGTTTTCAGGTTTCACATGCAAACCAGGTGAAAAGAGAAAAAACATCTTGTTCCTTTATATCATGAAATTGAAACGACTGCCCACAGACATCAAATGAGAAGAAATCACACATCTAGATGGACAATATTCCGCAGAATCTGAACTAAGAGGAGGTGTTGAATCGTATATTGGGGGCCTTAGCCCATCTGGATGATAGAGTAACGAATCTGCAGCAACATTAGCCTCCATTACCGCAGCAGAGACGTGTTCAGGTCGTACATAATGACATTGACGAGGACATCACATCCATAAGTGGTTGCTTCGTCCTATGCCAAATCAGCAGTTCGGAGGAGTGCAACCACCACCACTGAATGCTAATAGCTTCGAATTGAAGCTCGCTTTGATAATATTGTTCAACAAAATTAGTTTGGTGGGAGCGCATTAGAAGACCCGAACGTGCATCTAAATAAGTTCCGCGGGTTGGCTGAAACAATCAAGATGAACCATGTGCCACATAAGCAAGTGAAGATAAGGTTGTTCTCATTCTCACTCAAAGACAAAGCACTTCAGTGGTTTAACTCGCTAGATGATGTAACAGAATGGAAAGAATTAAGCACGAAATTTCTATTGAAATACTTTCCGCCAAGCAAGATGATAGATTTGCAAAATAAGATAAATCAGTTTAGGCAGATGGATCAAGAACTATTCAACGAAGCGTGGGAGCGATTTCGGGATCTTATCCGGAGTTGTCCCCAACATGGGTTTTCAAAGAAGCAGCAAGTGTGCAAGTTCTACAATATATTGCTTGCTCCAGCACAGAACTTGTTAGTGAAAACAACTCAGGAACACACAACACAAAGAATCTGGAAATTGTACAAAGAATACACTTCGAATTCACACATGCAGTTCGGCCAGAGTTGTGGCCGAATTGAACTTATGCAGAACAGGAACTAGAAATGGATCAAACACAGTTTTAACGTGGTTCGTTCAAGATGAACTACATCCACGGAGGCAAGGCACACCTCAATCCACTAAGAACTTCAATCAATTACAGAGAATTAGCTCAAGAAACGAAATGCCCAATTCTGAATGCAAATTAGGGCACGAACACTCAATCTCTAAATACTCTCTCTAATCTAAACAAGGAAATAATGCGACGTAGTGATCTTCTCCTCAATGAGAGCTTTACAGTGATATATGAATTGAAGCTCGAATGCAACTGAACAGGAAGTTATAACTGCAAGAAGTTACGCTGAGCTACCGGACAAATGTGACGGTTTTCTTCGTCACTAACTGCAACTACTTCGTCACAAACGACGGTTATCCCAAACTAACTCGAACCCGGTTTGTTCTGACCAGTTTGTCTTCTTGATGCTAAAACCCGGTTTAAACCGCCGGTTCTTCACTCCCTGACTCCGGTTCCACATTCCCAACACACCATATTACAAAGTATAGGCTCACTTGATGAAATTGAACATCACCTCACAAATCTCCACCTCAATGAATCATGTGTGCCTCTTCCTGCCACACCACTGCCTTGTCTGTTAATGCTCTTCATGACATTGCTCAAGCTCCAGCAGGCTCGAGCAATGCTCCACTTTGTTCCCAGGTACACCCTTAGTAAGAAAATCAGCAGGGTTATGCAATGTGTGTACCTTCTTCACTTCCACAGAACCAGAATCAATGATATCCCTAGCAAAATGCAACCTAACATCAATGTGCTTTGACCTTTCATGAAATGCTTGGTGTTTCACAAGGTGTAGAGCACTTTGATTATCACAGTAAATCGCCACACACTTTTGCTTGATGTCCAAATCTCTCAAAATCCCTTTAAGCCAGATTGCTTCTTTGATAGCTTCAGTGAGAGAGATATATTCTGCTTCTGTTGTTGAAAGTGCTACAACTGATTGTTGTACACTTCTCTAGCTGATGGCTGTTCCAAATAAGGTGAATACAAATCCAGAAATAGATTTCCTAGTGTCTATGTTTGCTGCAAAATCAAAATCAGCAAACCCCTCCAATGCAACAGTGCTTCCATTCACTTTCTTCTCAAACTTCAGAGACAAGTTCACTGAACCCTTCAAATACCTCATCACATGCTTCAAAGCTTCCCAATGTTCAGCACCTGGGTTTGACATAAACCTGCTCACTAAAGAAACAGCATAGGCCAAGTCAGGCCTACTGCAAATCATTCCATACATGAGACTTCCAACTCCACTGGCATAAGGAATATTGCTCATATGTATGATCTCCTCTTCAGTCTTTGGGCATTGTTCTTTGGTTAATTTCTTCTGCAGATTAACTGGAGTGGAGAGAGGTTTGGATTCATGCATGTGGAACCTCTCCAAAACCTTCTGTAGATATTGCCTTTGAGATAACCAAAGAACTCCAGCTTCTCTTTTCCTTAGAATATCCATGCCCAAAATCTTCTTGGCATCTCCAAGATCTTTCATGTCAAATTCAGTGTTAAGTCTATCCTTCAGCCATTGTACACTCTTCTTGTTCTTGCTGGCAATCAGCATATCATCCACATACAAAAGAAGGAAGACTTTATCTTGCTTTGAACACTTGTTGAAGTAAACACAACTATCATACAGACTTCTTACAAAGCCAACACTGATCATGAAGTCATTGAACCTCTTATTCCACTGTCTTGGACTTTGTTTGAGTCCATACAGTGACTTCTTCAGCAAACAAACTTTGTCTTCTTGTTCAGGAACAACAAAGCCTTCTGGCTGTTTCATATATATTTTCTCAATTAGTTCTCCATGTAACAATGCTGTTTTTACATCTAGTTGTTGTAATTCCATGTCCTCTTGAGTAACCTTTGATAAAAGCAACCTGATTGAGCAGTGCTTTACTACTGGAGAGAAAAATTCATTAAAATCAATCCCTTCCCTTTGTGTAAAGCCCCTAGCCACCAACCTTGCTTTAAATCTCACTTGTTTGGATCCTGCAGTCTCTAACTTCTTCTTGTATATCCATTTAGAACTCACAAGTTTCTGACCTTTTGGTTTATCCGCCAATGTCCAGGTCTCATTCTTTTCCAGGGATTCCATCTCTTCAATCATTGCCTGAATCCAGTGTTCTCCTTCTTCACAATCTAGTGCTTCTTTAAAACTACTAGGCTCTTGTGATTCCAGGTCTTCAGCAACACTCAAGGCATAGTAAACACTCCCTGCTTGACCATAGAAGTCAGGTCTATTGATTGTTCTTCTAGGTTTGTCCCTTCCAATGCTATACTCTCTCACATTTTGTGAAGGTCCAGCTTGTTCTTCTTCTTCAGATGATGAATCACTAGCTTGTAGATTCTCTTGTGGTTGTTGAGATGTGTGATCATCTTCAGCAGGATGCTCCACCTGAATTGATATCTCTTTATTCTCTTTAGCACCATCAAGTTCTTCCTTAGAGCCTGTTGAAGTATAAGCCATCACATTCTCATTAAACTTTACATCTCTACTTGTGATTATCTTCTGATTTCCCTTCTCTAGACACCACAATCTGTAGCCCTTTATTCCATCTGGATATCCAAGAAATACACATCTTAGAGCTCTTGCATCTAACTTGTCTTGCTTGACATGGACAAAAGCAAGACAACCAAACACCCTTAAACCTTCATAACTTGGTTTCTGTCCACTCCACACCTCTTCAGGTGTTTTGAACCCAATCACTGATGGGGGTGACCTGTTAATGAGATAACATGCTGTAGCAATGGTTTCACCCCAAAATACCTTTGGCAACCCAGCATCCAACAGCATACACCTTACTCTTTCAAGAAGAGTCCTATTAAGCCTCTCAGCAACCCCATTCTGTTGAGGATTCATTGGGACAGTCCTATGTCTCTTGATTCCTCTTTCTTCACAGAAGTTTGTGAACTCAGTAGAGAGGTATTCCAATCCATTATCAGTCCTAAGGTGCTTCAGCTTCTTCCCTTTGACATTTTCCAGTTGAATCAACCATGTTTTGAACTTATGAAAAGCATCACTCTTATTCTTCATCAACATGATCCACACCTTTCTACTGTAATCATCAATCAAAGACATGAAATACCTTGCTCCACCATGAGTCTGTCCTTGCAGGACCCCATATGTCAGAGTGGACATAATCTAATGGCTCTTGAGTTGTGTGAACACCCTTTCCATAGGGCAGCTTCTTGGACTTGCCTAAAGCACACTGATCACAAAACTCCAGGTTTTGATTTCCCATATTTCCAATTACACCACTTCTTGACAGTTCCTTCAACCCTTTTTCTCCTATGTGTCCAAGCCTCTTGTGCCATTTAACAAGCTCAGAACTGCTCAAGACCATATCAACACTCCCAACAACAGGTGAACCAATCAAGATAAACAACCCATTATGCTGTCTACCTTTAATCACCAATTTTTCATGTTTAGTGATATGCAAGAAGCCATCCATTGAGCTAAACTGACAACCACTAGTTACCAAAGAACCAAGAGATAGAAGGTTTCTTTTAAGGCCAGGAACATATCTTACATTAGAGATGATTCTGACCACACCATCAAACATCCTTATGCTCACTGATCCAATTCCTTTGACCTTGCATGATTGGTCATTGCCCAGGAGAACATTTCCACCATCTTCTCTCTTCAGTTCATCAAACCATGACTGGTGTGGACACATATGAAAGGAGCAGCCTGTGTCCAAGACCCATTCCTTTACCATTCTTGATTCAGTAACATTTAATACCTCTGGAGGATCTTCTTGAAGGTCAATGGCAGCAGCTTCTGCCCCTTGGTTTCCTCCTTTCTTGTTTCTTTTAGGACAATCCTTCTTCAAGTGACCAGGCTGCTTGCACTTGAAGCATTTCCTCTTCTCAACCCATTCACTTCCCTTCTTTGGATTAGAATCTCCTGCTTTGAAGTCCTTAGAATTCTGTCCCTTCTTCCCTTGCCAAGGTTTCTTGAATTTCACATTCAAACCTTCTCCAGACTGCACCATGCCTTTATCACCTTGAGTCTGGAAGCATTTAGACCTCAGAGCCTTCACTATCCCATCATAAGATAGCTGCTCATCTCTCCCATACATCAAGGCATCCTTAAAGCTTTCCATGGATTTTGGAAGAATGTTTAACACCATCAATGCTTTATCATCCTCCTCCAATTTCACATCCAGGTCTTCCAATTCCTCAACCATCTTAATAAACTCATCAAGTTGATCAGAAATTACCTTATCTTCAGTGATCTTGAAGGCCAACATCTTCTGCTTTAAGAACAGCTTGCTGGAAACTGACTTAGATTCATACAGATCTTCCAATCTCTTCCATGCTTCTGAGGAACTCTTGCATCTTGAGACCTCTCTTAGCGGTTTATCACCCAAACACAGAAAGATAAGACTGAGGGCTTTCTTATCCACTGATACAAACTTGGGTTTCTCACTTTCTTCCCAAGAATCAAGAGGTATCAAAGCAAGATCAAGGCCATTTTGAACCTGAACTGCATTCATCTTGATCTTCCACAATGTGAAGTCATTTCTCCCTGTAAACTTCTCAAAGTCCATCTTCATACCAGCCATTCCTTCCCTTCTTCAAGCTGTGAGAGTTGGTTTCCCACAGACGGCGCCACTTGTTAGTGAAAACAACTCAGGAACACACAACACATAGAATCTGGAAATTGTACAAAGAATACACTTTGAATTCACACATGCAGTTCGGCCAGAGTTGTGGCCGAATTGAACTTATGCAGAACAGGAACTAGAAATGGATCAAACACAGTTTTAACGTGGTTCGTTCAAGATGAACTACATCCACGGAGGCAAGGCACACCTCAATCCACTAAGAACTTCAATCAATTACAGAGAATTAGCTCAAGAAACGAAATGCCCAATTCTAAATGCAAATTAGGGCACGAACACTCAATCTCTAAATACTCTCTCTAATCTAAAGAACAAGGAAATAATGCGACGTAGTGATCTTCTCCTCAATGAGAGCTTTACAATGATATATGAATTGAAGCTCGAATGTAACTGAACAGGAAGTTATAACTGCAAGAAGTTACGCTGAGCTACCGGACAAATGTGACGGTTTTCTTTGTCACTAACTGCAACTACTTCGTCATAAACGACGGTTATCCCAAACTAACTCAAACCCGGTTTGTTCTGACCAGTTTGTCTTCTTGATGCTAAAACCCGGTTTAAACCGCCGGTTCTTCACTCCCTGACTCCGGTTCCACATTCCCAACACACCATATTACAAAGTATAGGCTCACTTGATGAAATTGAACATCACCTCACAGAACTAGGTAGATATAGTGGCATGGGGTAGCTTGATGGAAAATAACGTTAATGATGCATTCTCAGTATTGGATGCAATGGCCAGAACTAGTTATCAGTGGCCTAATGAGAGAAATCAGCCAAGAAGAGTTGCTAATGTCAAAGAAGCAGAGCCCATCAAGAATGAGCCAATTCAAACTCTTACATCTCAGTTGACCGCTCTGGCGAATCAAGTAAGTTTGCTAACTAGTCTGACGTTAGCACAACATAATGACACTACTTCGCAGCAGTCAGTGGGCCAGGATGAGGTTGAAGATGTTAACTTTGTAAACTAGAGGAACTTCAACAACTTCCAGAACAATCAGCCGAGACATAATCAGTATCCACCTAACCGGAATAACCAAAACTTCTCTTATGGAAACACGAAAAAATTCGCTCAATCCACGATGGCCAAAAGCCGACACAAGAGGAGATAGTATAGTCACAGTTCGCAAAGTATGATGAAAAATTAGCTCAACTGAGAGAAACATGGATAGAAAATTTATTGAGCTAAACAAGCAAGTGACTAGCCAAAGAGCGGAGATTCAACAATTGGGAGAGAATATAAAAGAAATATCCAACAACCTAAGTCAATTGATAAAGATTGTTGGGGCTCAACACAAGCACGGACAATTTCCCAGCTACACCATCATCAACCCAATGGAGCAGTCAAATGATATCCACTCAATGGGCGAGACTGAACAAGAGATTCAAGAGCTAAAAGAAGCTGAAAAGGGGATTGAACAGAGCTAAGAGGAAGTGGTAGAATCTGAGTTTACACCACCGAAAAGAAGAGTTGCCCACGAATACATACCTCCCATTCCATTTCCTCTAGCAGTTGTTAAAAACAGGAATGAGTAGCTCCGCATCGAACATACCAACCTTTAGGAAGAACGTGAAGCTAAGAAGAAGTTTAAAAAGTAGGAACAGGTAGAAAGGGAGAGATTAGCAAGAGAGAAAGCGGAACATCAAAAGAAACAAAACAGCGACGACAAAGATAAGAAAATATTACTTTCTTCTTTTAATGATTCTTCTGAATTCGATTTACATGATAATATCTCTGCTAATCAAGTTCCTTTAGAATTTTCTAGTACGTTTTATGTAGTGTAGGAAAAACTCGAGGAAGAAAGTGAGAATAAGGGGGTGATGAAAGAGTACTTGGTTAGAAGTGTCTTGGAAGCTAATTGTGAGCTAAAGGACTTGAAGGAATTTATGCACTGGTCATGAGAGTGTTACACTAAATGTTGTAACACTGGGACGAACACATTCTATTTAAAGTTGAATTATAGGTTGTATAAAACTAGCAATAACAAACAGAGACGAGATAATTTGAACTCAGACAAAACAAAGCCTGAGCAATTTTATCATCAATCACCGTAGAATGAGTTTCATACAATGCCTTCCAAAACCTAAATTTGATCATACAACAAACGATCAAATTTACACTCAAATTAGGTCAACATACAAAGTGATCCTCTTTTGAGAGAAGAATCACAAAAGTTCTCACAACGAAAAGTGTGAGATGTATGAAGAAAGGCAGCTATAACCTGCAACATAAGATCAAAAACACAACCGCCAATATTCCAAGAGAAGACTTTCGATTTGGATAAGTTTCACAAGTAGTTATACATTTAAAACCAAACTTATCTGAATACATATACATACCATAAACATAAAATAAACATACAAGGGCAGCAAGGTAAAAATATAAGGAAGAGTAGAACATGTTTCTCAGGGTGTTTCAACACAGGGTGAAACACAGAACCTAGAACACTGGAAGAAACACTTGTTCTAACAATCTCTCCCTTTTTACCTTGCTGGCCAAAACAAACACACAACCACATACTTGATGAACAAACATCAGCATAACTAAAATAAGTCCTAATGTACGACATATAAAACACAAAACCACAAAACATAACATTCATCCTACGAGAGAGGTGAGAGGTCACAAACAGCTCCACTCTGTCTCCCCCTAAATATGTACAATACAAACATACAAAAGGAAGAGTAAACAACTCCCCCTCAAACCAATGTCCATGCATCATTTACACAAACTAACATAAAGATGTCCAGCATAAAAAACCATCACCAACATACAAGCACAACTATCAATTATCCTTGGTATCACTGGTACCAACAATGTTAGTCACATCAACAAATCCACAGCCTATTTCACCATCATCATTTTCCCCAGAATTAGGTCCTCTTCATGCCTTTAGTCAAATTGTAATAAAATTCTCGTACGAGATCTTCAGAAAACTTGTAATTTAACTCCAAAGTTTTACCTAGATGAGTTGCTTCAATTATGGAAATAAGGCCATACCTTTCGATGTGAGGAATGTCAAGCTTTCCTCAGAGATAACTACCCTGTTTTGAAAATATTCCCAGTGTTTTAATGCTTTCTCCGTATAGAAATAGTTGCTATGACCCATGTTTGCATTCAGTGCTGTAGTACCCTATGTAGCACGTCTGGGCCTTATTGGAGTTAGGGCCTCTTCTTCACTCGAAATCTCATCTTCAGGAGCAGCTTCTTTTATTACCACATCTTCATCACTGTAGTCATCAAATTCTTCAGACTCCGTCTCCTCATAATCCTCATTTCCTTTCTCCTCTGCCTCTTCATTTCCAGAACCACTTTCTTCCTCATCAGACCAATGTCCTTGTTTTTTTTCAGACTCCTCTTCCAACTCAGCATCAAGTATAGTAGCAAATTTAGTAATGTCATCATCAGGTGTTTCAACAGGTGCTGGAACACTGGATCCTTCACCAACTTTTTCAGGATCTTTGTACTTCTTTTCAAGGCTCTCAACCAGTTAGCCAGTATCTCCTCTTTGTCATAGCCTGGTACTTGTTTTTCTACAGGGGTTTCTGGTCGAGGAACTCCATCGGAAGGTGATTCCTGGGGTGCTAAATCACCTTCAACAGCACTGGGTGGTCCTTTACTTGAACTTTCCTCGGCAACCTTCCCTTTCTTTCTGGCCTCTTCAGTGAACATCTTCTGGGCACTTTTTGTGTGAATTTCAACCTCATAGTCAGGGTCCTCATCTTCATCATCTTCAGTATCAAAGAGAAACCTAAATGGTGGTGGAGGTTGCAGCTTAGGAGGCCCCTTCTTCGTGGCTGAAGGCTTATTCTCCCCCAGAGTCGGTGAGTACCCTCGTTGCCTCTTGCAAGCACGTTTGATCGGACTAGAATAGGCTTGAATAGTGTCCCTAATCAAGTCGAATACAGGAACATCCTCCACATCTACAGGATTTTCTTGATCACCTGGTAGTTGCATGTTCAGAAATGCATCTGTACTAACAAAATCTTCAAGATCCATACTAGGGTTTTCTTCCTGAATTTTAGACCGGTTTTGAACCGGGGGTGCTGTAGCATCAGATGGAACATCATCCCTTCGAGCTCCTACATATTCACTCCTAATGTCGTAAGAATCTCTGGCCAAATCTGCCATAGATTGTGAGTGTGAGGGTTCTGCAGAAACGGAAGAGGTAGCGTGAGATTGAGATGGAAATGTTTGAGGAAAAATGGGGGATGTTTGTTTTTGTAAGCTATCTTTGAAAGAGGAAATAATTCAGGCTATATCCTCCTCTGCATCCAACATCTTCTCAAAAATAAATCAGAATACCCGTCGAGATCAAGTCCTTGCAAGAATCATCTTTAGTAAAACCCATCCTTCCAAAAAGAATTCTATAATGAGTAACAAGAGTACAAAAGAAGACACAAACACAAGAACAACACTTATATACAAAAGGGTGTTGTAACACCCTATACAACACTAAAGAAATTAAATAATACACAAGCCAAGAGATTTCCTTAGAAAGGAAAACCTCTCAAAATCTAAAGATTTAGTAAAAATATCTGCAAGTTGTCTATCAGTTTGTATATGTTCTATGTTCACAACATTCTTTTCAACCAAATCCCTTATGAAATGATGACGGATATCAATGTGTTTTGTGCAAGAGTGTTGTACTGGATTTTTGGTGATATCAATAGCACTAGCATTATCACAATACACCAAAAGACCATTACTGTTAAGATCATAATCATCTAACATTTGTTGCATCCATAACAGTTGAGTACAACAACTCCCCAGTGCAATGTATTCTGACTCGGCAGTAGACAAAGAAACACAATTTTGCTTTTTACAATGCCATGACACCAAATTATTTCCTAGGTACAAACAACCTCCTGAGGTAATCTCCGGGCTAATCAGCATCACAAAAACCTATCAATTAGTGGGTCACTTTACATATTTTATGATACGTTTTACAGCGTTTAAGTAGGTCACTTTAGGATCAGCTTGATAACGTGCACATATAGAGACACTATAACACAAGTCTGGACGACTAGCAGTCAAGTATAGAAAACTCCCAATCATACTCCTATACAAGGTGTTCTCAACACCTTGTTGAAACACTGTCCTTAAAAATCATAGTACAAGAACTCAAAGGAGTTTTCATTGATTTAGAGTTCACCAAATTAAACTTGTTAACCAGACCCTGGCATATTTTGATTGGCTAAAAACTGTTCCATTTTCATGTTGTTTTATTTGCAAACCAAGAAAGAAACTTAACTTGCCTACAAGACTCATTTTAAAAGATTTGGACATTTGATCAATGAAATCTTTCAAATCCTTTTCACATGTTGATCCAAAAACAATGTCATCCACATATATTTGGCAATGGTGATATGTGAAGACCACTTCTTTATAAATTTTTTTTTATCAACATTGCCTCTTTGAAATCCTAGTGAAATGAGGAATTCAGTCAACCTATCATACCAAGCTCTAGGCGCTTGTTTCAATCCATATAAAGCCTTCTTAAGTTTAAACACATCATCAGTTTTATATGGATCAACAAACCCCTTGGGTTGCTCAACATAAGCTTCTTCATTCAAAATTCCATTTAAGAATGCACTTTTAACATCCATATGATAGAGCTTTATATTGAGAAATCATGAAACAGTTATTAAGAACTGGATGGACTCTAACCTAGCAACAGGAGTAAAAGTCTCATCATAATCAAGACCTTTAACGTGTGTGTACCCTTGTACCACAAGTTGTGCCTTGTTACGAATCACTTTTCCTAGTTCATCCGTCTTGTTCTTGAATATCCATTTTGTACCAATGACATTCACACCATGAGGTGTAGGAACTAAATCCCAAACATCATTCCTTGTGAATTGATGAAGCTCTTCATGCATAGCATTAATCCAATTTCATCAAGTAGAGCTTCATCTACATTCTTTGGTTCCAATTTGGATACAAAGCAAGTTTCATGAATTTGCATGAAAGTAGAAGACAGCCAAGCAAGTTTTACCATTTTTGAATAGTTAGTTCTTTCCTTATGACGAGTACGAACACAGTCATTTACATTACCTATGATTTGAGAAGCTGGGTACATCTTTCGGACTCTACCTGGTGGATCTCTTCTAACCATGACTTCATCTCCCACATCTTTGTTTAAATATTCTTTATCACTTTGAGCTTCATGAGTAGAAGGGTTGGAGTTTGTGGGATTTTGAACATTGTCAACGGGAGGTGTTTCAACATCATTAGCAACATCCTCAGTATTTTGAGATTGTTGTTCAACAAGGTCCAACACATCATCTTCAACTCTATTCCCCACAATGTCAGATAGATCATCAAGCACAATGTTAACACTTTCTTGGATGGTTCTCGTTCATAAGTTAAACACACGATATGCATGAATATTGCTAAAACAACCCTTGTCACTTCTAGAATCAAATTTATCCAGTTGATCACGATCATTCAGAATGTAACAAATGCATTCAAATACGTGAAAATATTTAAGATTGGGTTTCCTACCCTTGAGTATTTCATAGGGTGTCATAGTACTCCCTGAAATTGAATAGACACGATTCTAAATGTAACATGCAGTGTTGATGGCCTCAGCCTAAAATCTCTTTGACATGTTTTTAGCACACAACATAACCCTAGCCATTTCTTGTAAAAGTCTATCTTTCCTTTCGGCTATGCCATTTTGTTGTGGTGTTTTAGGAGCTAAAAATTCTTGTATTATGCCCTTCTTTTGGCAAAATTCAGCAAAGGATATATTTTCAAACTCTCTTCCATGATCAGTTTTAACTCTACCCATCCACATATCATAAGAATTGTGAATTTGAACCGCATGAACTTTAAACAAATCAAAGGCTTCAGATTTTTCTTTAAGAAAGAATACTCATGTAAATCATGAAAAATCATCCACACAAACTAACACATATCTTTTTCCACCTAGACTATCCATTTCTATAGAACCAATTAAATCCATATGAACAAGTTCGAATAGTGTGTTGTAACATAGTGTTGCAGTACCTTATGAGACACCTTAGTTTGTTTACCTTTTGCAAATGAGTTGCAAACTTTATCAATCTTACCACAGAATTTTGGGAAACCTTTCACAACCTCCATTGAAGCAAGCCTTTGAAGCTGATGGTAGTTGACATGGCCCAGCTTTTGGTGCTACAACTCAACTTCATCAATTTGTGCCTTGTGACATGCTATTCCTTCCTCAATAGAATAACAATTGTTGGAGGCTCTTGTTCCTGTCATTATAAACTCATTTCCACCGCCACCATATACACTGCATAAATCTTTTTCAAACTTGACATGAAGTTTTTCTTCACAAAGTTGACTTATGCTTATCAAGTTTGCATAAGGCCTTTCACATGCAAAACATTTTTCAGGTTAGGTAATCCCTTAACATCTAGAACACCCTTACCAATAATTCTACCTTTGGCTCCCCCACCAAAAGTTACACTACCACAATCAAAATCTTCATACTCTTTCAAAAACATTTTGGTGCTTGTCATATGCCTAGAGCAACCGCTATCAAAATACCATACCCCTCGAATATTAACTATTAAGGAGGTATAGATCATGTTACAACACCTATCAGATAATTTCTCTGGAGGAGAAATGGTTTTAGGCTTAGTGTAGTATGAGGTGAAGTGTTGCAACACAGATTGTGACACTCTAGAAAGTTTCTTACGAAGCAACTTTCTTTTTCTCCTGAAGCAATAAGGTCTCTTGTGACCAGGATTAGCGCAATAGTCACACACTACTCCTCTATCATTATCATCAGATCTGGACCTTTTCAATTTTTTAGAGTCGTTCCTATCTTGTCTTGGAAATTTCTGACCTCACTACTAGTGATGGATAGATCACCAGTTTGTTCGGTTAGGCTAGCAATGTCAAAATCATCTTTCAACATTTTAGGAGGAGTGTTCTCCAAGGATAGATTTTGAAACCTATTTATTTCTTTAATAAACATGGGCGTTTTGGATTCTCAAAACATTGATTAAACATAACTTTGAGACGAACGATTATAGCCAATGCCAGATGACCCATGTTGTTGTGCTGAAAGAATTTCATTATAAAGTACCAGAATTGAAACGATTCAAGCACTCAGTTTTCCTTTTTAGATCGACAGTCACAGTTTCAAGATCTTTATCTTTGAGGGATAAAGATCTCTCCAAGTGAGAGATTTTACTGTTGAGAAAATCATTTTCGGATCTAGCCTCATTTAACAATCTGACAGAAACCACAAGTTCTTGATGCATTTCTCTAAAAGCCATTAGAAGAAGTTCATACTCAGATGGATCTGAGTCAGTGTCACATACATCAGGTGTTTCAAGAGATGTTTCAACACTTTGATCAACACTCAATTCATCAAGTGTTACTATGATTGCTGAAACATTCTGTGAAGTACTGCCTCCTTCTTCCTCATCACCAGACTCATTGTCACTCAGTGTGACAACAAGATTTGTTCCACATTTCATAAGATTGTTAGCACATTATTTAGCATAATGTCCATAACCAAGACATGCACGACATTGAATGGACCTAGCATCTTTGGGAGGGTATCCTCCTTGATTTTGAAAATTAAAACCAGAAGCTTGAGGAGAATCATTTTTATTCAGGGATTTCCCATAAGAATCTTTTCCAGGATTTCAATTTTCAAAACCTTTGGTGACAGGATTGAAAACACCTTTTGAGACACTCTTCTTTTTGTTTTTGCATAAAAATATTTGATACTTCCTAGTCAAATATGCAATGGGATCATCAAGATTTTCATTCAACAGGATGCTATCACCTTTCGTGTTTGAACTAGACTCACCCAAAAGAGAAGGAAAAGCAATTGCTTTGTCAATTCCTCTCATTTGGTGTTGTTGATTTATGTTTAGTTCAAAGATTTGAAGAATACCAATCAGCTCATCCAAAGACATTTTGGATGTGTCTCTAGAATCTTCTAAGGGATAGACTTTGATATTAAAACATTCGGGAAGAGTACGTAATACCTTGTTAACTAACCTTTCATTGCCAATGGGATCTCCAAGGGAATGAGACTCATTAGCAAGTTCACACAATCTGGAATTGTATGAAGAGATAGTTTCTGAATCTTCCATTCTGAGTGTTTTAAAGCATGTCGCTATCATCCTCAACTTCGACTTCTGTACACTCTTCCAATCTTCCAAGAGAAGACTTTTGGTTTGGATAAGTTTCACAAGCAGTTATAAATTTAAAACCAAACTTATCCGAATACATATACATACCATAAACATAAAATAAATATACAAGGGCAGTAAGGTAAAAATACAAGGAAGAGTAGAACATGTTTCTCAGGGTGTTTCAACACAGAGTGAAACATTGAACCTAGAACACTGGAAGAAACACTTGTTCTAACATGACTCAAAGATGATACACGCTGAAAAAAAAAAGGCAAAGACGAAGGAGGATACGAGGACATCGAAGAACACAAACACTCACACAAAAAGAGCAACAAAAAAGAAAGATCCAGGGAGTTTTTTTATATCTTGTTCTATTGGTAGTCAAGTGTTCAAGAATGTGTTGTGTGATTTAGGTTCGAGTGTCAATCTGATGCCTCTTAAAATGTACGCACAATTAGGAATAGGAGAAGTAAAGCAATCCTTTACTACCATCCAATTAGCGGATGGATCAATACTAACGCCATTGGGGGTAATCAAGGACTTGCTTGTTCGAGTTGAACACTTTGAATTCCCTAGAGATTTTCTAGTTGTTGACATGTAAGGGAATATAGATGTCCCTTTAATTTTAGGTCGACCATTCTTGGCCACAAGTCAAGCACTAATAGACATGCCTAAGGGGAAGTTGACATTTCATATACAAAACGAAGTAATCATACTTCCCATTTATAATAGGACAAACCTAAAAGAAACGGACAAATGTTGTGTCATTTATACTGCAAAAAAAAAGTCAAAACTTGCTAAATAGAGTTGTAACTAATCCGAGAGCATGTAACGACAATTGGTTGGGCTTTGGATAATAAAGAAACCAAGAGGGTCGTCGGGTTGAAGATGTAAAATTTAGCGCATGACGGGAGGCAACTCGATGTTTACCGTCTTCATGATTTTTGTTATTTTTATTTATTTTATGCTTTTACGCGTATTTCTAGTGTTTTTGTGATTTTAAAAACCAACATTAACAAACCAAGAGCAAAAGAATGGGATAACAAGAAGTATGGGTCAAAAAGACGGAAAACTGGCCTGGCTTACGCAGGAAAGCTACGTGGTCGCGCCACCAACGAACGTAGTCACGTCCAAATTGTTCCAGATAATAGTGAGATAGAAACTCCAACGCGGTCGCATCGGGATCTTGGCGCGGTCGCGTCAAAATCGCTTCCTAAACTTGCAGGTCAGAATTCTAGGCATAGTCGTGCCAGCTAACGACACGGTCGCTAGTTTGTGATTCTCATCAGGGTCACTAAGATGACTTCAAGAAAAGCTAGTATTAGCATAAGCACAAGGAAAAAAAAGCTTGAGTTTGGAGACAGCAGCGAGATGACTCTTGGGATGTGATGGCTCAATTTATGAGCAACATGGATTCCAACCACCACCGCCGCAATGAGCTGTGAGTTGAGCACCAAGACATACCACTCTTTTCCCACAAACTTGGCCTTTGACCAAGTTTATGAGAGGGGGTGAATAGTGGGACGACTTGGCAGCTATTTACATTTTTGCATATTATCCGTTGTGTCTCTTTTGCTTATTTATGTATTTGATTTGTGCTTTGATGAACCTGTGTGCTCGTGTGTGTTGGTATTTTTGTAGTGAAGTCATTGGGACTGTGAGCCCATTTGTGCGTTTAAATTAATAAGTCATGTTGGTCGTAGTATTTATTTTTAGTTTTTATGTTTTAGTTGTTTATTTTGTCGATTGGAGTCTAGAAGTAATGAACCCGAGTAGTTGGTTGAACCGTGCAAAAAGAGGAATTTAGGGAAACGATAGATGATGATGTGTTAATGATGAAGTGATTTTGAGTAAAACATTGATAAATTAGCACATAGTAGAGCATGAGAGGTAATTTGAGACGAAATTGAGCTTGAACTTAGAATATTTTATCAAAATTAACCTTCTGAGAATTTGAGCCTATTTGTACTCCTATTTTTGGAGCAATATGATTTCTTTCAGTGTGGATTTTGATTGGATATGTGTATTAGTCTCTAGAACTTGCCTTGAGTATTTACTATGAATGTGTCAAGTATATGTCGTGACTTAGGAAATAATCTTAGGCAGTTCTTGTTTTAGCCTATTTTTTAGCCTTGAAAAGATGGTCATTGCACCAAAAGTTTATAATTTATCCCTAGTTAGCCCATTTGAGCTTAATAGCCTATTATTTCATAGCCCTATATTACAAGCCAAAAACCTTTTGATGTAAACCTTTGGCCCTAGTTGGACTAATTGAGTAAAGAGGGAGGAGGATTGGAAGGTAGTTGGGTAAAAATATTGGGAAGGAAAAGGAAAACTAGTGGATAGTCAAAAGATGAAGGGAAGTACTGAATGATAGGTGAAAAGACGAGAAGAATAACCTCTCCTAATTCGAAAATGAAAAAAAAAAAAAAAGAAGAAATAAATTGGAAAAAGAAAAGAAAGAGTTTATGTTCATAATTTTGAGGAGAGGCTAAGAAATAAAGTGTTAAGTTGGTAATTTGATTAGAAACGTCGGGTAGTCCCAAGATGTGGTACCCATGAAAATAAAAAGCACTTAAGTTGTAAGCTTTTTAGGGTGAATAAGTCACTTTGCGGAGTGATTTGGTGAGATTTGGATAGTGAGGGTGAGTGACTGTATTGAGGGGTTTAGGAATAACTTGCTTCGTCCAAAAGTAGTCACTTTTATCCAAACATATCCCACCTGACCTTAAGCCAACATTACAACTAAAACAAAAGACTTTTTTTATCATTTGTCACACATATCAAGTACGAGGTCTAGTTTAGATGATTGGCAAGCATATGGTAGGCTTTGCATATATTCAATTTGAGTGGAAATATGTTTAACGTAAACACTTGAGAGATGAGCGAAACACTTACCTGGTGGGGATTGAATAATTCGAAAGTTCAAAGCCTCGAAAGTAGTTGATTTTTGTGTTATCACATATGTTCAATTACATTGCGTTGCTTAGCTTTTTGAGAACATCAATGTGAAACTAGATTCATCATCTAATCGCCCTAAATACATTTGGTCTTGTTCTATTTATTTTGTTTGTTGTTCAGGACAAACAATAATTTAAGTTTGGGGGGTTTTGATACACGTTGTGTATACATGCATTTAGGGCAATTTAAGTTGGTATTTTGTAATATTTGCATGTATAATTGGTCGAGAATCGTTCAAACTTGATATATTAGACCATTGATGTGTATTGGCTTGTTTTGTAGTGTTTTCATAGTTTTCAGGCTAAAATGAAGACGTTGTGAGGTAAACAAGAAGAACGGGTCGAAGAAAGGACGAGATGGGCCATAAATTGGGCCAAAAAGCAAGGCGCAACGAGTGAAGAAGTGATGCGACCGCGCCAGGCTTGGACGCGGCTGCGTCGATAGGTGGCTAAAAAGGGGATTCCATAGGCTTGGACTCGACCGGGCCAGTAGGCAACACGGTCGCACCAAAAAGTGACCAATTCAAGAGATTTACACCCGAAAGCTGGGCGCGGCCGCGCCAAAAAATGTTCCTAAACTAAATCCGGGTTTTTGATGGAATTCTTTTCCTAATCACTTAAGGATTTCAACCCCAACTTATAAATAGAGGCCAAACTCAAGTTTTTAGGGAGAATCACATTACATCAGAAGTTCTCATACTTTTACATTGGAGTAGAAGCCGTGAGAGCGAGAAGACGAAGATCGATGAGCCAACTATCGGGTTTAATTATTCTTTATTTATTTTCAAGTTCTTGACAATGTTTTCCTTGAATTCTTGTTTTGGTTTTTTAATAGACATGAGTAGCTAAACTACTCGTGTCCTAGGATTAGAAAGTAAGGTTTTACAACAATGTTGATTTAATTTTTTAGTTTATAGACTCCAATTTTCATTATCTATCTATGTGTTTAATTTAATCTTTATAATTGAATTTAATCTGGCCAATTAGGTTTAATTTACTTGTTTAACGATTTCGCTTAGAGACAAGGGAATTGTTAATAGACGATAACAGATAGTGTGATTGTCTATGATCCTGTAGGCAAAAGGTTAAGCGGCTGTTAGGATTTGTTAGGATCAATTGACTCGAGAGAGTAATTATCTTAATAAATCTACGACTTAGTCGCTTCGAGAGAAGGGTTAGGTTGATTAAGTTTCGCCTAATAGATAATATAACTGGTTTAAAAGTTTATAAATTAGAGATTAATCATCATTACCATAATTCCTGAAATCGAAATCCTAGGATCCATTTTCGTTGATTGGAATCAGATTTATTAATTAATTCAGTTTATTAGATTACATGCAATACTAGTTTAATAATTCAACCAATCATTCACCAATTCTTGTGTCTAGTTAGGATAATCCTAGATAATTAGGGTATCAAACTACGTTACCTCATTCCCTGTGGATCAACCTTGACTTCTGCTATATACATCTACACCCGTACACTTGCGGTAACTAAGGGTTAGAAACAACGCCTATCAATAGTGCCTCACATCCGAAAGGAATTTTTTTCTTTCTTGGTTGTCCATTCTCGTTAGAAGGTATCCTACCAAGTAGCTCGCAAAATTGGTGTACCACAGTGCATAAGCATACCCCGCGGAATATAACCTATCATCTCTTCATTCAATTAAATCCAGAAAAGATGACCTGCCACTCTATTTTCGGTGCCTTTTCTATTGACGATCTCGAAATCAAACTCTTGAAGCAGTAACACTCAACGGATCGATCGTGGCTATGTGTGAACTCTTTGAGCAACAAGTATCGAATGACTGAGTGGTCTGTGTAAACTCTCACTTTTGACCCAATTATGTATGCCCTCAATTTGTCTGCAGCGAATAAGATGGCTAGAAGCTCCTTTTCAGTGGTCGTATAATTCCTTTGAGCTTCGTCCATGGTCTTGCTTGCATAATAGATGGAATGGAATTTCTTATCCTTCTTCTGGCTGAAGACTGCTCCTATTGCATAGTTGCTCGCATCACACATAAGCTCAAATCGAAGCTCCCAATCGGGAGGCTGAATCATAGGATCCGAAACAAGTGCCTCCTTCAACTTGTGGAAAACATCAAGCAAGATTGATAAAAGACAAAATCAACATCCTTAACTAATAAACTAGACAAGAGTTTATCAATTTTAGAGAAGCCTTCGATGAATCACCGGTACCATCCAGCATTATCGAGAAAACTCCTAACATCCTTGTGGTGGTAGCTCCTTTATGACCGAAACTTTAGCTTTGTTCAGCTCAATCCCCGTTTAGATATACAATGTCCCAACACCATGCCTTCTTGCACCATGAATTAACACTTCTCCCAATTAAGCACCAAATTTACCTTAGAGCACCCCTTCAACACCTTAGTTAGATTATCAAGATAAGATGAGAAACTAGTAATATAAACAGAGAAATTGTCCACAGATATATCCATTATGTTTTCAATCAAGTCCGAGAAGTTGCCCATCGTGAACCTTTAGAAGGTGGTGGGGGCATTGCAGAGCCCGAAGGACTAGGAAAACATGCCAAAAGGACATGTGAAAGTAGTTAAATATTTTTTTGTCAGGATGGACAGAAAGCAGAATACCCATCTAGAAAGAAAAAGTGGGAGTACTTTGCAAGCTGCTCTAGCATTTGTTCTATAAAGGGTAGGGGAAAGTGGTTGTATACTTATTCAACTCTCTAAATTCAATACACGTCCCCCATCCTACCACCATGCAAGTAGAAATTAACTCGTTGTGCTCGTTAGGCATAACAGTGATACTACCCTTCTTAGATATCACTTAGGTAGCACTAACCCGAGTGCTATCTGAGATGGGCTATATAATTTCTATGTCAAGTAATTTCACTACTTCTTTCTTAACCACTTCTTAAATATTAGAATTTAATCGATGTTGTGGTTCATGTTTCGGTTTAAGATCCTCTTCTAACAAAATGTGGCATGTGCAGTAAGAGAGTTGTATTCCTTTCAAGTCTTTTATAAAGTATCCTCGAGCATGCCAATTTTTCCTCAAGACTTTTCGCAATTGAGCACTTTCTTAATTATCTAAGTTGGCACTTATGATTACTGGATAAGTAGAATTGGGACCAACGAACTCATACCTCAAGTGTGGAGGAAGGGGTTCTAGGTCTACCTTGGACGGTTGCGACTCTTCATTCTTGATCGTTTGACACACCTCTTTGACTTCTTCTTTGGTGAGCTCGACCTCCTAACACTTGATGTTATATCCCGTTTTGGAGCCACTTGCTTCACTTTCAATTTTTTCTTCCTATCCCATGTGTTCCACGACTTTGTACCAAGTCTCACTTTCAAGGATCGTGTTCCCCTCTTCTTCACAAACATTCTCTAGCACATTGATCTTGAAACATTTCTCAGTTTGGAAGGGTTGGTTAATGTACTTGTTAAGGTTTAATTCAAACCTTTGGTCACCAAGCTTAAGGGATACCTTCCATCCTTAACACCAATAATGGTGTTTGTGGTAGCCATGAATGGTCGACCAAGAATTATGGGAGTTTTGGGGTCTTAGTCCATGTAAAGAACGAAAACATCAATCGCAATATCAATTCCATTGATTCAAATGGGAACATCCTCAAGGACTCCGGTATGCTTCTTAATTGACCTCTAGTATAATTAAAGGGAGATGGAAGTGGTTCTCCTCATAACTTAATTGGATAAACTTTTGCCAATCCCCAACTCTTGTCTTCCACCTTATCCAATCAAAACCCAACCTTTTCAACACCTCTATATTTATGTAGTATTTGTACACATTGATGGGTACACCCATTTATTCAGATGTTTTTGGCCTCTATGATGGTTTGTACATCCTAATTTGCTTCTGCTCACTCTTATGAATTACTGTTGCAGGCCAAAGTGGCTGAGATAAGAGAGATGTTTACTACTGCTCAATTCATATAGGATGTGTTTATTCCTCAAAATTCTGAGACATCTTAAAGTGATGGCTAGTTTGGGATTGTTTGCTAAACAGGAAAAGGATGATCGGATACGAAAGACAAAACAAGAAGTTGTTGATTGACTTACTTTGGATGTAAACCCACAGCCGTTAGACAACTTTTTATGTTATGACTTAGTTAACCTTGATATCTTCTAAAATATTATTGTTGAGGATTTGATTATTAGAATTATCTCATTGCACTTTGTTTGTATGTTGCATTTTGCTTATATAGTTACATGTAAAAACTAAAAATTACAATTATAGAAAAGTGGTAGGAATAATTCCAACGGAACAATAATCTGTTGGAATTAGTGTTGGAATTTGCACAAAATTACCATTGCAAAATCTATTGGAAAAATAATTACAACGGTGCAACGCCATTGGAACATATGTTGGAAAAAATTCCAATGGTATAGTGTTCATTGGAATAGGCGTTGAAATGGGCATTGGAATTACCAACGTAAAATCTGTTGGAAATAATACAAATAGCCGAAAGCCGTTGGAATAGTTGCTGGAAAAATTCCAACGGCAATTAGGCTGTTAGAATAGGCATTGGAATGAGCGTTGGAATTACCATTGCAAAATCTATTTACAATTAATTCCAACGGCGCAAAGTTGTTGGAATAGTTGTTGAAAGAAATTCCAACGGTAAGTCAGGCCGTTGAAATTACCGTTGGAATTAGTTTCCTGCTGGAATTAATTATTGGTATAAAATTCCAGAGGCCACTTTTCCAACGGCTAAAAATAATTGGAATTATCGTTGGAATTTGGAATTATCGTTGGAATTGAAATTCCAACGGAAAATTAATATGTTCCAACAGTTTTTCTGTTGTTGGAATTTCATAGTTTTCTTGCAGTGCATGTCAAGAAAAGCACTGTCAGGAAACTCTTTGATGAGCTTGAAACAACACTCTAATCTCTACAATCATCTTCTTCCGATGGTGTGGTAGCTCGTGTAATGGAGCAGCAAGAGTCAACAACTCTTGATATGTATGTTGCTCTTTATATCCCGCAGCTTAGCTAGAACCCACTCCCTACATCCTTTCTACCTCAGGAGGTTGTGGCAAAAGATTTGACATTGCCCCAACCATCAGCAACCGTGGAAGCACCTACAAGCAGTCCCTGCAATGGTACACAGGTTGAAAGCGAAGCATGTGCTATAGGACGAAGGATGTGCAGTAAGGGAACCTCCCATTGTAGAAGGTTCATGTGCAACTCCTCAAGCAGGAAGTGATCAACTAATAGAGGAGTTACTGAAGGAGGAGATGGAGAGATACTATAGATGGCGCTCAAATAGGGTAACTTTGTACCCTGCCATCTTAGACTGGGCAAACTGGGGTGAGGAGGAGGAGTGGGTCACCACCTGAGCCATGTCTACTGACATCGCTGGATTGACTGCCAGGGAATTTGGTTAGCACATAAGGGTTGTGAGAAGGTTATGCCTACCGGAGAAGGGAACCTTGAAACGCCTTACTGATGACGACTCTGGGGATGAAGAGGAAATAGAAGAGCTGAAAAGACTTCGTCAAGTCTTGGAGCACAGTAAGAAGGACGTGGAAGCACGTATCGAAACCAGTTGATGATTCTACAGTAGCACAACTAACTACTGTAGAGAGTTATGAGGAAGATCATATTCCATTATCTGCTATATTTAGAAGTCAGCCGATCGTCAATGATTCTACTGTAATAGAGGATGCATTAGAAATGGCATCGGTTACCTCTCAATTTTCCCATGAAACGACTGCAAACAAGAATCTAATTGTCAAGGTAGGAGCTGAAGTGGCCAATGAAACTACTAGAGATGAGGTGGTAGTAGACAGGGCAGTAAACACTTTTTGGATCGCCAATGAATCTACTGCATGAGAGATTGCAGTAGACAAGGCAGTGACTATCTCTCAAACCCCAAGTGTACAAGCGCTAGGAAGTACACAAGGTGGGGTCCAAGAAGAAGTAGCAGGAGATGAAGAGGCTACTTCACCAATGCAGCAAGCATCTAAAGCAGAAAAATAGCAAGAATAAACACCAAGTACTCCTGGTGAAGTTGTAACTCCAACTGCTGCTGACCCAGTTCAAACTATTGATGGAGCATCAAACACTAGAGAAAGTTCAATTCCTCAAACAGTCTAACAAATTGAAGATGAACATCTTTTGGGTTATGGTGACAACCCAATGCCAACTCCTCCCAAAAGCGATGCAGATGAGGAAGAAGACTATCTGCTTGAAGATATATACATGCAAATGGCTCCAGAATCTGACAGCATAATTGCAAAGCTAAGCCTTAAGACAAAGCCAGGTTACACTGAAAGAGTAAAGGCCATTACAATGGAGATTGAGATGGGAGAAAAAGAAAGGATGGCTAAGGAACAGGTTGATGCTAGCTGTACTGAAGCAGGCACAACAAGTGAAGCAGCAGCTCAAGCTACAGAAGAACGAGGAAAGTTTGTCCAAGGAACAAGTTGATGTTATCAATACTGAAGTAGATACATCACAACAACAGCTCAAGATAAAGAAAATGATCTTTTAGACACTGAGCAACCACATCAGTCTACTGAACAACCCTCTGGACTGGTTGAGGAAAAAGTAACCAGCTGAAGATACGTAGCAAATGAGGAGGTCATTACTGAAGGTGTGCCTACTGAACAACCTCATGATGAACAAGGAAATACTTCTGCTAGAGAAAAGGAGGTTGCAAGAGTTGAAGAGCAGCATGTTTCCTCTCCAACAACCCCAATAGAAGAGAATGCAGAAGAAGAAACTGAACAACCCCAATAGAAGAGAATCCAGAAGAAGAAACTGAGGCCAAAGAGAGAAATCGATCTCGTTCCCTGAAGACTTTCACTCACAGAAGCGGCCCAGAACTATTTCTGTCAAAGTTCAGGTTGCAGTAAAAACACAGAAGAGACGAGACGGAGAAGTTTCTTGAGAAAGACAATGAAGCTCTCGTGAAAATCAGACAATCCCACATGGCGTTAAATCTCAAACCGATGTTGCAATGCAACAAGTCCAAGAAGGCTTTTAGTATACAGTATCAGCAACCCAGCTATCAGTACATAAGTTATGTACTGCAATGAGCAACAACACATCTGGGGGTCCTTACTGCTCTAGGCTCACGTTGTGAAGTTGTCCATGTACTTCCAACGAGCATGAAAGACTTGAGAATCAGATTGTGAGCGCAACACAAGCTAATAGAACCTGGATGCAACACATTGTCATCAAATACTGTAGGTTTATGAATGGACAAGTCGAAGGAATTGCATCTGGTGTGGGAGATAAGCTGAAAGAGAAACAAATAGGACTTTTGTCCTTACAGGAAGAAATCTCCCAACTAAATAGAGAAAGGGAAGTTGGCAGATCGATATTAACCAATATTCAAACTGTGCTGGAAGTATACACTAGCATCAATATGGATTATGTCAAGAAATGGGAGAAGAGATCAAGAGAAGGCATACTAAATGCCAGCAGAAAGAAAAGCAAGAGGCTTTTATTACTGAGCAAAGGAGACAGGAGCAGGAGACCAAACAAAGGATACATGAATGGAAAACTCGCGAACATCAAGAGTTTGATAGACCCATGAAAGACTCTCAGGCATCCATCAAGATTGTACTTGAAAAATTCAATACGAATCTTCATGAGATCTATCTGGCTACTTGAATGGTTCCTCCTAATGTTCCTTAACATACAAAGCCTGCCCCAGCAAGAAGATAAGATGCCACTCCAAACCTCTCGATTCTAACAAAGTATGAGAACTGGCCGAAGACCTATAGCAATCAAGAGCATGAAGCTCTACGAGCCTCTTAGATTCCATATAGAAGAAATACATCAAGGACGGACATTGATAATTGAAGGATGGCAGAAATTCTCAGATACTTCAAGTACCTATTGGATAAAGGAGTATACAATAATGTTGAAGGTGAAACTAAACATCAACTACGAGTTCACTTAAATTAACTACATACTAGAAGACTTCCATTTCAAATTGAGCTTAGAGGAGCAAAGTGGGAAGGTTACAAGATATCTCCTTATGTTAAATGGTGGCTGATGGAAGATCTAACAACATATTCGCAATACGAGTATAGACACTTTGAACAGATAAAGTACTCAGAATGGTGGAGGTACACTGAGAATGACCTTAATAGATCAGAAGGAGTAGGGATCTTAAAGAAGAAGATGAAGTAAGATGAAGAACCAAATGGGACGCCAAACATCAATTTAAACGACGTCACTGGACGAAAAACAGATAAAGTAAATTGTTGCTAGGTTAAATTTCTATCCTTCCTATCTCTTGCATTATTTCATGAAAGATAATTTTTTTCTTTTCATGAGCATACAGTAGCCATAATAGATAATAGAATATGTAATGAAACAATTATCATATACTGCTAAATGATTACAGCTCGTAATCTTACCTCATATGTTGTTATAAGTACCTTTTGATGATTTTTCGGACTAAAAATTTGATGTCTTTTACGTTAAGTTTTTATTTGCTTAGAGTTTTGACATAATCAAAAAGAGAAAAATTGTTAGGAAATTTTTGTATAGTTATGATGAAAAAATCACGACGTAATGTAGGAACTAGTGCATCCACATACTGTATAGTATTTGTAATCGATAGGGCTAGTCCTATGTAGGCAAAGGTCACATCAAGCATACATCAAAATCATAGAGGACACATGCAGCTAAGAGTCCGCAGTAATAAATAAGGAACAAAGGTTGCAGAAAGCAAGCAGCAAGGTAGCTTATGCTTTCATAGCATACAATAATGTCTGTTGTAAGGAAGATCCAGCATACTGCAACATCAAGATCCAACAGCAAGCGATCAGAAACCATGTCAACAATGACAAAGTCAGATATTCAAAGATTACAAAATATAGCCAGTGTAGACAAGAAGTAAATCGTGTACTGATTATTCAATTGCGTGAAGACACGTTGACCGAAAAAAGGAAAATCAACACTGCATCACTGATATCAAGCCATACTACTCTGAACTAGTTTCTATAAAAAGGACAACAACGGCTAGAAAGTCGTACAAAGAACATTAAATCTCAATGGGAATACTTCTCACTCTTTAACAAGAGGGAACCCCAAATGCATTAAAATAGAAGGAGATGGATTTTTTTCATTTCAGTTAGTTGTTGGAATCCTACTATCTTATCTCTATCATATTTTTATATAGTTATAATTTCTGATTAATTGTGTCAAATTTAACTTCTTGTTTTTTTAATTTTTTGTAGTTTATTTACTTTTTGTTCATTCTTATGATTTTCTTAAATTCTACGTCTGGAATTATTAGTTTAACATTTTATTTTTTCTTAATTAATTTTATTGTAGCATACTGCATTTTTTTTTTTCTTAATTACATATGCTTAAAATGAAATTATAAATAACATGTAAATTAGAAAGATTGTATGCTAAAAATTAATAATATTGTTTAAATATTAAAACCTTCCAAATAATTACAGGACCTTAATAATTTTTAATAACTACCTACATCGTTATCCATCATCAGCCATATACAATTAATTTTGGGCTATACATTCACTTGCACAATGTACCATAAATCATGACTGTTACCAACAAATAATTAATCAACATTTTCAATATATATTTTGCAGGGGAATTAACGTCATATCTATTTTCACATTCAAATTGCAGACGATGAATTACGGGTGTTTATTCTTCCATTCAAATTGTCGTATCAAGTCCAAGGGATTATTGTAATTTTCTTATGTTAACTCAAAGTATAATTTTTTGTATTATTTTAAACATTACATTTTACTAATTATATAAAAATAAATAAAATTGTATCATGTTCCACCAAACTTTGTAGATCGTCATTTGTCAGAGTAGTTTATACAACGTGGTGATGCACTTTAAGAACATGATAAAGGGACTTCATGATGACTATTTCTCGAGATGATGATGTTATTGTTCGTGAAACTAATTTGCAGACCCATCTTGATGTATTTAAGAAGACTTTTTGTACATTAGCTTGAGTTCGAGTTGCACACATATGAAGACGTTTTGTTGCATCAAGTAGGATGCATCTCTTCTCCTACCTGGTGGAAGGACTGGCCCCTCACTTTTTGATATTCATTTGATAGTAAGTGAAGAATCAACCTGCAACATAAACCAAGGAAACCACCTTTTGCAACTTCTGGTGAAATGTAAGATGGTTATTTGGGATAGGCTCCGATGGTTCATAAACAATGTATCAAAGCTCCGGATAGGACGATGAAGGATGTCATGCAGCTTAGTGGATCTATGAACTCTGACAAACCTTTTGGTGGTAAAACTATCGAGGAGATATCAGACAAATATAACCATTCATTCCTTAAGGATCTCGCCAGGGCATTGTTCACGCCACTATAAACTCTTCGTATATTTAGGACAAGAGTATATTGATGAGACTTACCAAGAATATGAGGCTTCAAAATGTGCAATCCAAAGAGGATCGTGGAGAGTTGTCAAATTTTCAGAGTAGATGGCAGCTATTGGGGAGCATGGTTCCAAAACTCGGAACTCGATGGCTAGGCGGTATTACAGGGCCTAATATTGAAAATGTGTAAAGGGCCGATTCAGTCTAGCCAGAAGCAGGTTGGAGGCCCCGCCTAAGCCGTCTTTTGCATCATTGTTGGTGAGATGTTTTTAATTAGTTCAAATGATACGGTTTGATTCCTAAACTTGACCGGTAGAACTTCTAGAGCCCACTGCTTTCCCACACTATGAGCGAAAGGGAGGCCTACTTATCATCTTGGAGATTGTGTAATGCTTACTCTGAAACTCTTCGTTTATACCGTAGTCTTATAGTTTAGGGGCTTTATCCGTCTTTGGTTTCATTGCTTGTTGTTTTGTGTGGTTCAATAATACCGCTTATACTAGTGAGTTTTACGATCCTATTTTGAATTCAAATGTGGTAGACATATATCTACATAAACAAAACAATAGTTCAAGTCACACACTCCCATAATCCATTTTCTCTTCTGGCATTTTTAATTTCCAGGATTTTAGCCTCGAGTAAGAAAGGGCCGGAGAAACTTTCTAGTTATGAAACTCAAGATGACTTGGTTGAATTGGGAGAAATTGTAGGTATTATTGCAGGCCAATCGATTGGAGAACCGAGTACTCAAACAAGTTTCTAAAAAGACTCCTTTTTTTTTTTAGTAATATTTTATATGATATTCCCATATCATTCACATATCTTATTTCTTTTTCTATTCTTTTAGATTTTTATAAATTTATTATATTTTTAGGTAAAAAAATATTATCTCGAAAGGAAATACATAGAAAATTAGAAAAACGCAAATTTTTTCAATCAATATGAACAATAGATGTCTTTCACATCCAGCTATACCAATGGAATTGTGATGTTGGGATCTTGGGCGGATACGAGTGATATTTTAGTAGGTAAATTAACGCCCCAAATGGTAAAAGAATCCTCGTATACCCCCATATGGTAAATTCCTGACGACATTCTTTTGAAGAGAGGTAAGGGCGTTATAGGTAAAATTGTTCAAAGCAGTCTTGCACTTACATTGGACATCGTTGATTCGAGTAAAAAACACATGATAAAGATTAATGACAACGAGTCCAAGACGTATTTAAGCTTTGACAGTATTTGCAAGTCTAAAAGCAATCTTGATGTGATGGCGGATGTCCATACTCCAAAATTCTTAAATTTGTTGTACTGTTCAAAATGTTCCTAACCGCGAGCTCAACTTCCAAATAGGTACTTATGCAATATTGTTGCGGAACATAGATCACTAAAAAGGATTGTTCAATGGTACAAGGTTGGTCCTATCTAGGCTTGGAGAACACGCTCTTGAAGGAAAAGTTCCCAATGGAAGTAATTACGGTGAGTTGTTCATAATATCAAGGTTGCAACAAACCCCATCTGACCCATGTTTACCATTCAAGTTTCAAAGAAAGCATTTTCAATAATAGTGTCGTGCGTAACGACAATCAACAAGAGTCAAGGACAATCATTGTCTCATGTAGGTCTTTTCCTAAAGAAATCAATTTTTAATCATGGTCAGTTGTACGTGGTAGTTTCGAGAGTCACCAGCCGAAAGGGATTGACAATATTTTCTTGCTATGACGATTTGAGAAGAATACAATAAAAATGTTGTGTTGTTCAAGAAGTGTTGCGAAATATGTAGTTTTGTGACATGTATGTAAATGTTGTGTTTTTCAAGAAGTGTTGCGGAATACTCCCTCCGTCCCACTTAAATTTGCATACTTTTCTTTTCGGTCCGTCCCATTTAACTTTGCACACCCTTAAAAAGGAAATTTATCTCACAATCTCCACCCTCAAAATCTCCACCTTTGAAAAAGTCAAAGATTCCCCAAAATCTGCTTTTCTTTAACATCCGTGTTCTGTTAACCGCGCAAAATTAAGTGGGACGGAGGTAGTATATATGTAGTTTTGTGGCATGCATGTAAATAAGAAAAAAAATCAATAAAATCAAATATTTTATTTCTGCTTAATTTTTATTTTGAACAATGAGTAAATATTTTTAATTGAAATATTATTTGTAGTAATGAATATAAATTCATAAAATAGATTAATTGTATTTAATGTATTTATTTAAAATGTGAATTAAAATGTATAATTAAATAATGATAATTTTTATTGTCATATTGTGCAATCGCACGGGCGAGACTCTAGCTATAAGTCATTGTTAGTTTTTAAGGATGAAATATAATTTATATGAATTGGTTTGTGAGGTAGGGGTGCACGTGTGCAATTGTTTGAGAAAGTGCAGAAGGAATTTTGAAGTACTTTATTAGTTGTTTTCTTACTTCATTGCCTCAAATGAAAGAATACATGGCTATCTATAGAATTACAATGTCGGTTACCGATTCTCAATCCTAATATATTTATATTTTATTCTTTAAACATCAATCATGTAGTAACACTTCCAGACTCGTTTAGACAATGTTCCTGACTATCAAGGCTTTATATTTTTTTATGTGATAACTAGTCTATTCTAGAAATGTGCAGCACATTGGCGCACAGAAAAAAGAGATGAAGGAAAATCTACAAAAGGATTCTCAAGCACTTTTGGCACCACAAATGAGCTTGGCAGATGAGCTATTTCCAAGGATTTGGGGGCAAAAACAGCAAAAGCGACGTGGGATAAGTTACAGGAGGAATTCAAAGGAAATGAAAGGTACGCACTACAAAACTTTAAACTTTAATAAGAAAGTTTGAAAATATGAAAATGAAGGAAGAGATTGCTAAAGATTATTTCTCCCATGTTGATGAAGTAGTTAGTCAACTAAGAAATTATGGCGACGATATAACAGAGAATAAAGTCGTTGCTAAAATTTTAATCACTTGCACTGAAAAATTTGATCCGATTATTGCTGCAAGTGAAGAATCAAAAGATATTGAAAAACTAACTACTTCATAATTAATGGACTCATTAGAAGCTCATGAAAGTATATTGGAAAGGAGTAATGAAACTATCGCTGAAAATGCCTTTCAATCTAAAATTAGAGAATAGTCTCAAAAGGTCAAGAAAAATGAAGACATTTATGACAAAGAAAAAGAATTAGAAGATATAAAATTTCTCCCGTGCAAAATTTGCAAAAAAAAAAAAGAAGTCATTTGGAAAAAGATTGTTGGTTTAAAGGAAAATCACCATGTAGAAAATGCAAAGGTTTGATCATACAGAAAAATTTTGTCGTCAAAGAAAAAATTATCTAGCTAACAATACAGAAGAGAAAAATGTGGAAAATTATTTGTTTTATGTCTGCCAAGCTGCATTAGAGGAAAAAAGAAATATTTGGTATTTAGATAGTGGCTGCAATAATCACATATAACGAAAGTATTTCCTCAAAACTTGAGAAAATTAATACAAAAGTTAAAATTGGAAATAGAGATTATATGGAGGCAACATGAAAAGGCACAATTGCCATTTCTACAAGAAAGGGAATAAAATACATAAACGATGTCCTCCTAATTTCAAAAATTGATCAGATTCTACTAAGTGTGGGTCAAATGATGAAAAAAGGTTACTCTTTGCGTTTCGAGGGAGATTCTTGTATAATATATGACAAGAACAATAAATCCCTCGTAATTGCAAAAATAAAAATGAAGGAAAATCGATGTTCTCTGATATATTTGAGCTATGCAAATGAGATAACAATGGAGAATAAAGTTCCAGAAGGAAAACACGATAGCAAGTTTGAAGATCCAAAGGAAAAACATCTACCTCCCAGCACTACAACAAAAGGAGAAAGATTACGATGCCCAACAAAAAGAACGAAGGCGAGCAACTATTGGATGACCCGACTCGAAATCTGATAAGACCAAATCATTATCTAACATCTACGAGACATGCAACCTCGCTATCTTGGAGCCAAATCGCAGCAAAGTAGTTATGAAGCAGAAAATTCAGAGACAAGGTAAGAAAATTAAAGGGGATCAAAAATATTAAGACCCAAGAATTTGGAGACATTGCCCAAGATAAAAAATCTACTGGGACCAAGAAAGACTGTATAATGAAATATGATACTAGGAAACATACAAAGATGTCTTGCATAAAGGAGGAGCCAAAAGCAGGCTATCACATCCCTCAAGTCACAAAGAAGCGAGTTTGGGCTACAAGATTGGAGCTACTCTAAATGTGCATCAAGGAGGAGTGTTGGAATGTGATGCACATTTCTATAATAGACTAGTTATCACAATAAAAAATATAAAGTCTTGATAGTCAGGAATATTGTCTAGAAGAGTCTGGAAGTGTCACTACATGATTGATGTTTAAAGAATGAAATATAAATATATTAGGATTGAAAGCCGGTGGTGGAACCGACATTGTAGTCCTATAAATAGCCATGTATTCTTTCATTTGAGGTAATAAAGTAAGAAAACAACTAATAAAGTACTTCAAATTTCCTTCTGCACTTTCTCAAACAATTGCACACGTGCACTCCTACCTCACAAACCAATTCATATAAATTATATTTCATCCTTAAAAACTAACAGTTACTTATGAACTATATCGCCGTTTATTTTCCCCGTCTCATTAAAGAACAATAAGGATGTCTTGCTCCTCATTTAAAAGGAAAAAAAATGCTTGAGAAAATGAGAATATTTGTTGGTTGGAAGTTGATTACTACGTATGGATAAATGAATATAAGAATTGTAATTAGGGATGACAATGTGTGGGTTTGACCTTTTCTAGGACCCGCTCTGCATAAAAGGAATTATATTCATAACTCGCTTCACCCCGTTTTTTAAGAAAACTCGACCATGCTCCACTTCGCTTCGCTAACCAGGGAGTTTAACCACCCGTCCCGCCTTGTTGTTTCCTTTTACCAATATGTTCAATATTATTGCTATATTTTTTTAATATAATGATTTAGACTAGAAATATAATATAAAAAATATATTATTGAATAAAAAATCAATCCACCAAGAGATAAATAAGTCCTCAAAATGAATCAAACATAATAAAAAGAGTCAAAACAATAAAAAAAAAAACAAAAATATCAGTGGTAAAAATTAATAGTAAGCTAAATATATTACTACAATAAATAGATATAAAATAACAATGTGAATAATTTATACGGGGTGAATTAGAAGAGGATTTAGAAAAACCTACGACCGGATTCAAACTCAACAATGCCCGTTTGACTGAGTTTGAACTCGATCAATAACCTATTTAACTGGAGTTTTTTGGAAAAAAAAAATGATGTTGATATTAAAAATATGAGTAACTACACATTTTTCATGCATTATATATTTCCAAATGAATAACAAAATAGAAGGTTTTGTAAATACTCGCTAAAGGAAACTACCTAAGTCGATGGGCATGGGTTACTATAAAAATGTACTCCTTCCGTCCCGGCCTAATTAACCTACCTTCCGTTTTTGTTTGTCTCAATCTAATTGACCAGTCCATAAATGACAAATTTCTCTCACAATCTCCACCCTCAAAATCTCCACCCTCAAAATCTCCACCCTTAATCTCCACCTTTGAAAAAGTCAAAGATTCCACAAAATCTAATTTTTCTTAGTGTCCGTGTCTTGTCAAGGTAGGTCAATTAGGCCGTGACAGAGGAAATATTAATTAATCACATTAATATACTACTCTTGCGCTAAATGAAAGTTACATTCTCAAAATTATTTCTTGTGTCCTATGAAAAGAATCATAGTTTCAACATTAATGTCTCGTGTATTAGGCAAAATAAAATTTTATAAATGTTCACAAATAAACTATATGTTGCTAGATAAATTAAATTAAAAGACCGTCTAAACGGTATAATTGTTAGAAGATTGTACATTCATCACATTAATAAATATGTAAAGTTGTAAATCCATCAAACCAGACGCTTTTTGGGGACGAAGGGAGTAAAATCATTGTCAAGTAAGATTACTAAAAACGTATGTTATAGAAAATGCGTACTTTAGATAATGATTCTACAAATTGAGTTACATGAGAAACACGTGTCTCCCTCTACGACCTATATCGAGTTGTGTTGTAGTAAGAGTTCATTTCAATAAATAAAGTTATTCATTCCGTAATCTTATACTCCCTCCGTTTCAAATAAATGATGTACACGTGCCAGATAAAATATTAAGAAGCTTTAGTAGAAGTTCGGACTTTTTACATAAATGGACAGACGTCAGTAATTCAAGTAAGCTAGTAACTATTACAACTCAATATAAATGACACTATGAGATGCATTTCTGATGTAAGTTAAGTTTATAAAATCTTTCTATATACGTAGAAACTAACTTAGATGAGTAAAGTCCGTGATTGTAATTAAAAAATTTGTTTGAATATTGAAATTCATACAAGACCGTCCTAGTCATTGTTATAATTTGCTATAAACGACAGCAAGCCACTTCCTCTCCATAAATTCAAACAAATAATTGAGAAGAAAGATGCAACCTGAAAACCCTAGAATTTCATAGCTAAGCATCAAACTTTACTACCATAAATAGCCACTTAGGGATAGGGCAGATGACTCTAACTCCAGGGCAGATACACAAAACAAAAGGGAAACATCCCACAATATTAACTCCACCCCCCAAAGACTATTACAACATGAAAAAAAGGAAAAAAATTAAAAGGATTGGTCATGTCACGACACTAGACAACTCGCTCTCAAATCTCTGCATTCTGAAATCTGTAAGATAGTCATAGTGATTATACTTATACCCTTCCCACACCCACCCCCTACCCCACCCCCACCCCCACCCCCACCCCTACCCACACACCCACATCTGCAGCATAATAATTCACTTCAATACAATTCCTACCTTCTTTATTTACAGGGAGATACATACACTATACATACACATTGAGAAACAACACATACTACACTGTGAGTGAGATTTTCTTTGCTATAAGTCTTACTTGCTGCCTATATATTTTTTCACTTTCTGCTTTCTCCCCCATTCCCATAGCCTCTGGTCTTGGGGGAATTCCCTCCGCCTCCACCTCTTTCTCACACACACACACCTACAGTCTCTCTCTCTCTCTCTATCTCTCTCTCTCTCTCTCTCTCTCTCTCTCCCCCCTCACATGAGATACGGGTTCTTCCTTTTCTCCCGCAGCACCATCTTTATATGCACTTGATTAATTTCTCCCTCTGCGAAAAGATTGCACCACAAAGAAAGACTCTTTTGCATGATTAGAAAAAAGATTATCATCATATACCATATCTTTAGGCAGACAAAAGGGAAGTACTTGCAAAGACTGAGGCTTTACAGAAACAAAAAGAATTTCCTTCTTTCTCTCTCTGAGGGCGTGTGAGTGTGTAGGAGAAAGGCAAGATCCAAACTTAGTTTTGATCGATCTGTTTTGTCAAACTGCACACCAGCCGAAGAGGGCAACTGTAGAAGGAAAGGGGAAAAAAGTTATATTTGACCGCAGAAATCGAGGCATAAGAATTACAGCGAGTTTTAACAACTTTTATTCTGTCTAGGTATATGCTATTCTCTCTCTCATCTTCTCTTTTTTTTATGTTTATTCTAGTGTTTTCACATACCCACACGTACATACATATTTGAGTAGAGGAACAACTGGCTAGCTATCTCAAAAGTCTCATTTTCACAGGTAATTCAAGTAATCTTTCTCTCTCTCATTCTCTTTATCTCTCTCTCTATATATTTTAGTAGTAGCTATTAGCCATCACTCACTCACATGTGAGAAAGGATGAATTTGAAGCAAGATCTGGTTAAAAAGACTAACATTGATATCAGTGGCATAAACCTCTCACTTTCACGAGATCCAATTCATATATCTTCCTTTCTTTCAACTTAATAAATTATTATAAAAAATGAAATAAGACAAACTCCCAACAACAATAGCTTGCCAAATTCCCACCTCAGTCCAATGCTCCTCCTTCCCTCCCTCTTTCTCTCTCAAGAAATGTGATCAAACTTGTTTAGGGTTCTGGGCTGAAGTTCAGAGGATTCAATGGTCGAATGAATTACTTTCCATATATTTGGTGACCATTAAATGTGTTCAACAGCTGCCAATTTTCAAAATTATCAATCTTTGAGAGGAAAAAAAACAGCTGCCAAATTTTCAATTTTTTTTTCAAAATTATCAGTCTTTTAGAGGAAAAAATACAATTAGCAGCCCTATCTATATATAATATTAGTCCCTTCTTTTTTAGATCTTGTACATAAAGAATTGACAGATCATAAGAGGCAGGTATAGCAAACATCCATTTTCCAGATATGGTTAGGATCTTTAATTTTTTTGTAATTTCCATCTTTATATCAATCAACTTTATGGATTTTGTTTCTTAAAAGCTGTCAATGATTTGCTTGTCTAGCTAATTTTATGTCTTTTAAATTTAGGGCAATCATGTCCTGAGATTTCATTTATTTTTCCCTTGGTACTCCAGAAGAAAACTGACCAGAATTACATTCATTGCTGCTGGTTTAAATTTAATAATTAAATTAAATATTATTTTGAAATTTATGAATAGACAGACTAGGTTTTAATTTCAAGAATTTATGTTGGGAAAACCCAGAATTTTATGTAATTTCATTTTCACTTGCATAAAATTTGGAGAAGCCATAATTTCTCTCCTTTTATGCAGATCTTAATTAATCTTGTCTGTGATTGTTTGTTTGTTCATTTTGACCACAGTTGAAGCCTAAAATTTTCATATACGCCTTAATACAAACATATTACCTGCAACTGCTACTGCAACAACCATGGCGTCTTCTTCCTCCACCTCCCCATGCGCCGCATGCAAGTTCCTCCGCCGCAAATGCCTGCCGGAGTGCGTCTTCGCACCCTACTTCCCGCCGGACCAGCCGCAGAAATTCGCCAACGTTCACAAGGTCTTCGGCGCCAGCAACGTCACCAAGCTGCTCAACGAGCTTCAGCCGCACCAGCGCGAGGACGCCGTCAACTCCCTCGCCTACGAGGCGGACATGCGGCTGCGCGACCCCGTCTACGGCTGCGTCGGCGTCATCTCTCTCCTCCAGCACCAGCTCCGGCAGCTTCAGATGGACCTCACCTGCGCCAAATCGGAGCTCTCGAAGTACCAAAACCTCGGAATTCCAGGCCACGGCCTGATCGCCGCCCACCACCAGGGGATCAACATCCTAGGCGGCGGTGGTGTCTCCAGCCGTGACCACCACCACTTCGCCCACCAGCTGTTCCCCGTGAGCCAGCAGCAGGTGATCAGAGCTCTAGATGGCGGCAGTGGGTATGATGCTAGTAGCCTTCTTGCTATGAATATGGCCGGTAGCATCGGGCAGCTCAGTGGGTTTCAGCAGTCGAGAACGGCGGGGACAGCGGCGGATGGCCGCCGGACTCCGGTTGAACCCTCCTAATTAGGGTTTTCATCGTACCGGTTTTAAGCGAAATTGAAGGACCAGATTATTAATATTATAATATAGGTAACTAAACAGTACTCACAGTTTGTTTAAGATAATTTCTTGGTGTTATTGTCATTTGTTATTTTCAGTGTTAAAATATAACGTTATATTATTGTCAATTTTGCCTTGGTTTAATCCATATTTATTTTCTTTAAACAAAAAATACTAGAGTATTAATAGTTAATGATTTTATATTACTCTTAGGGCTACCTCTCCTGAAACTTAAATATCATAATTTAGAAATTAGGATTTCTCCTCTTCTTTAATATTAGAAATAAATATCTTTTAACATATTGTTTGATCATTACAAGTAGTATGACATTTAGTTAGTTTATAATTATTTGTTAATGTTTAGACTTACTACCTCAGTTTTATTTCTTCTCATATTTTTAACTTAAGAAGTACACTTAAATCCTAAATTTACTCCATTTTCCTTTATATTATCTTTTTTTCAATTATTAAGGGAATTGGAAGAAATATAGAAGTTAAAAAGATAAATATTTCAAAAAACCTAAATTACAACTAAAAATATGGAGGTAGCATAGATTGTTAAAATTACATAAAATCAAAAAGAAAAACACTGGAGGTTTATATAGTGTTACATTTATGATAGTCTGGTAAGTTTGTGAGGAATTAAGGGGGAAAAAGAAATTTAAAATGGAAAACAATTTTTACTTTGTTACAACGTCCCACGGTAATAGTACATAAAGGGAAAAGCCTAATAGGGCCTCTCATTATCAACAAATCATATCGTTCTTTTTTCGGCACCGGAAATTTGGATGGATAACAGAGGCATTATCTTTCATGCATATAATTTTATTTTATTTTATTTTTTATTTCCAGGCTTCCTAACCGCAAGTTTATTATGATTGCTTCGGATTTAAAATTACTTAAACTCAAACTCATCCTAAGTAGTATGCTCCGGTTATGGTGCATGTCAATTCATAAATATGAATCGATTAACTAGATCTCGCGAAGATTGGTTCCACTTTATAACCGGCAGTCTTAAACTTAATACAAGTACAGGTTATAAGACTGCTAGTCCAGGTTATAAAGTTTGAGGTGTCGTATCATGTCTTAATAGGTATGATGATTAATACTTTAAATAGGCAAAAATGTGCATGAAATGGAAGAGCTTCAAACACATCAATTTTTTGTCTTGAAGCTGTTAAGAAATTAATGGCTTTATGAGGAACCTCATACATCCAATCTCTCATTATGGAGATCCTAACAACTAGACATGACTACAAATTTAATGCACTGCAATTATTGGAAATTAGTTGGGGCTAAACTTAATATTTTTCATAATTTTTCGCTTCTTCAATCTTTTTCTTTTTTTTTTCAATTTCATTTTAATTAAAAAAATTACCCATATTTAGATTAATTTATATCGTCCAGGAACAAATTAACCTAGAAAAGCGAACGTGACTGTCACGTGAAATCACTTCTTGTCTCACAACATTTCACTAGTTCTATTTTCGTAAATATATATATATATATATATATATATATATATATATATATTAGCACAGTTACTAAATCAATTAGAATTTGCCGAAAGTTGGTGTACAGTGTACGTTTGTTTTTCCGGCTGATTTGCTTATTGACGGTGAATATTAGTCCAAGTGCGAGCAATATTATGTGACGAAATTGAAAAAAAAAAAAAAATAGGACAAAATTCAACAAACGGAAAATTATGGAACAAAAAGTAATTTTACCCAAATTAGTTGATTTTTTAATCTCTTTTTTTTTTTTTGTGTTTATTCACGATTATTTCTGTTCAAGTAGAACGTAAGTTTATATATTTGTTAAGGTATATAGAGCATGTCCATGTTATTCGGTACTTATTTTGCAACTTAAAATTCATTTTACAATTTTGATTGGAGCTGGGTGATTTTTTTTTTTTCTTTTTTTATGTCTGCGCCTACTGGACACGGTTATCTATTAATATACACTAGGATTAATTACTTCTGTGCCAAATAATCGTTAAACTATAGTCATAGCAAATTATCATATGTTAGCTACATGTATTCCACGTAAAAGAAATTACTATTTTCAAACAACAAGTTAGACAAATCGATTCATGCTCCATAATCGCTTTGGTGCCATTACTAATTGTTTACGAATTCATGGTGCAAGTTTAAATTTAGAATTTAAAATTTAAGCTTTCTAATTAGACTACATTTTTTTTTTATTATTCACGGGTTTATAATTTATAAATTGATTAAATTCATGGCTCATGATTCATGCTTAAGGTTTGGGTTTAGTACTAATTGTTCATGAATTCAAGTTTCAAATTTCATACTGTGCAAATTTTTAATTTTAGGGTTTATTTGGTAACATTATTAAACTAACGTGTAAGTAGCTATGTTTAAATAGTTTAGCAAGTTTAAGGCTGATAGTATTACATATTATACATTTAGGCTCCAAGCCGGCCCTCAGGGCAATCTAAGGGGACATTGGCCTAGGGTCCCCAAATTGTAATGGCTCCAAATCTTTAGTAACGATATACATTATGTGTGTGTATATATATATGTATATTGTCATATAGCTAAATAAAATATTGCAAATAATTTAATGGTCTACCAATCTTCTATTTGATAATTAATTGGTCCATCAATTTTTTTATTTACTTATTACTAGGTCCATCAAATACCTAAGTCCAAAAAAATCAGATAAAGGCGGAATAAAAGGGTGAAAGAGAAAGTCACAATTTGATGAAGACTCCAATGAAGAAACTTCATTGTCTCCCCGAAATTTTTTAGGAACCACTACATTTTTTATTATAGTTGATATTGATATTTTATCTCTCAAGAGTATGTTTGAACAATTGAATATATTTGAGAATATGTTTGGTTTTTTGTTTAATCCAAAAAGGTTATTTTCACTGGATGAAAAGAGCTTAAACGAATGTTATAATATTCTTCAGGGTACTCTTAGTCAGAAAGACAAAATTGATATTTATTCTGATAGTTTATGTTCATGAATTGCAAGTGTTGCAAATGTGTCTACAAGAAGAAACAAAATCAATTACTCCACTTGTCCCATAAAAAGAGTCTTATTTGAAAAAAGGTACAACTTTTTAATTTGGACCAATTTGATGAAGGTGCAACTCTCTAAAAGCCATCAATTATCACACAAACGATTTGTTTTATTATTTGATTTGACATATTTACTCATATTTAAGTAATTCATGAAATAAAACATTATGTTTTTTTACTTGAACTAAGAAAACGAGAGATTGACATTTAAAATATGACTCTTATTTTTGGACAGAAATTTATTTTGAAATAGGTCTCTTTTTATGGGAGGTAGGTATTATTGAAGTTCTTGAGGTTTGAGTACACCAAATTATTTTCCTAATGTTTTCATTGCTTATATAATTTTACTTACATTATTTGCTTCTGTAACTTCAGCAAAAAGAAGTTTTTTAAAACTAAAATCGTTAAAATCATATTAGCGTTCAATTATGTTCCAAGAAAGACTAAGCGGGTTGGGAATATTGTGCAATGAAAACAAGGTGTCAGAACAACTTGATCTTGAAGAGTTTATTGATGATTTTACTTCTCATAATACTAGACGATCTAGATATTTTTAATAACAATTCCATATTTGTTTTAATTTTTATCTTTTTTGTGGGTGGGGCATTTTTTTAACGTTCTGGATGTCGAAAAATAAAGTATATAATTCAACTTTGGTATCTCTCGATGGGTGAGTTTTTGAAGAGTAGTAAAATATGTATCTACAATTTAAAAATGTTAATGAAATAATATTTAGGGTTAATTACAGAATGCAACCTGTACTATTGGCCTTTTTTCCATTTCTAGTACAAACTAAATATTTTTTCCGATTGCAACCTGTATAACGCGTTTTTGTTGCAGTTTGCAACTCCGGCCATATTTTAGGCTATGTAGGCCATGTGCCATGCACATGACCTCCATGGGCCGATAATATGGCGACACGTGGCCACTAATTAAAAAAAATCGTAAAAAAGGAAAAAAATACTTATAAATTATTTCAAAATTTCAAAATAATTCATAAAAACATATAAAAATAACTTAAATTTATAAATATTTACTATAAAAAATAAAAAAATATTTTGAAAATTTTAAAATTTAGGAAATTAACAAAAAAATCTAAAATTAATTTTAAAAATTCTGAAATAAATATATTAAAAAAGAAAAATCGAAAATACTTATAAATTATTTTTAAAAAGTAATTTTTTTATTAAAAATATAGAAATTATATACATATCTAAATAATTTTATAAAAAAAAATAAAATATTTCAAAAATTTTGAAATTCAGGAAATTAATAAAAAAAATCTAAAATTAATTTTAAAATTTCTGAAAATAAATTTAAAAAAATCAAAAATAATTTTATTTTGAAAAAAATCGAAAAAATTGTAAATTATTTTTAAAAATTTAAATAATTTATTAAAAATATAAAATTATATAAATTTCTAAATAACTTTATATAAAAAATGAAAAAAAATGAAAAATTTAAAATTCGGGAAATTAACAAAAAATCTTTTTTTTTTTTTTTTGGTTAATTTCCTGAATTTCAAAATTCTCTCGTTGGCGGACACATTGAAGGATATTCACTTGTCCGGTGCAGACATCAAACTAGAAATAAAAAAAGAAAAAAGAAAATGGAGAGACCCACACTTCTACTGTCCATGATCATTATTATTGTTCCATGGCGCGTAAAGAAAATGGAGAGGACTTGGAAATTTAATTCTCAATTCCCAAATTCATTTAAAATAGTTTTCAGAAATAATCTTTTTTAATTATTTGGATTTTAAATGAATTTGAAAATTTCAAAATACTTTTCAAATTTTATATTTAGTTCTAGAAATTTTAAAATTATTTAGAAATTTATATAATTTTATATTTTTAATAAATTATTTTAATTTTTTAAATAATTTATTGTTTTTCGAATTTTTTTTTCAAAATAAAATTATTTTCGATTTTTTTTATATTTATTTTCAGAATTTTTAAAATTAATTTTAGAATTTTTTGTTAATTTTTTTAATTTTAAAATTTTCAAAATATTATTTTATTTTTATATTAAATATTTATAAATTTAAATTATTTTTATATTTTTTATGAATTATTTTGAAATTTGTAAATAATTTATAAGTATTTTTTTCCTTTTTTTCGAATTTTTTTTAGTGGCCATGTGTCGCTATATTATTGGCCCATGGAGGTCATGTGCATGGCACATGGCCTATATTGCCTGAAATATGGCCGTAGTTGCAAACTGCAAAAAAAAAACGTGTTATATAGGTTGCAATCGGAAAAAATATTTAGTTTGGACTAGAATTTGAAAAAAGGCTAATAGTACAGATTGCATTTTGTAATTAACCCTAATATTTATTAACTTGTAAATAAAATGTTATATTACTTTATTTTATAATTATTTTTATGTGAAAAAATATAAATTCGGAGCTTATAAGGACTAAATAGTAATATATGTCTTGCCTGAAATTATTTGACAGCCTTGCTAAAAGTTTCATTTGTTATCAAAGTTAATGTAATAAGTTGCAGTTATATGGTCAGTTTAACGAGATAAATAAACAAGCTAACATAAGCATATGTTGGTAAAGGACTTCTATTAAACTTAGGCCCATTAAAATTTTAAAATAGAATTATGCAAAATCAATCACTCCAACATTTTAAGTTGTACCTCCATTCCGAATAAATTTGCATACTTTCTATTTCGATCCGTCTTAAATAATTTTCACATTTTTTAAAGAAAAAATTCTTACAAATTCTATTACACAGTACACTTTTATTTACCAGATAAAGCAAAAAAAAAAAAAAAATGTTTGAAAAGTTACCATAATCCAAAAATTATTTTTTTTCTTAACATATATCCACTTACCATTACGAATTCATTTGGAACGGAGGGATTATATAGTAAATAATTATTAAAAAAATAAAATAAAAATTGCGTGGACAATGATGACGTACCTGTGTAATGATAGCCTCAACTTTAAATGCGTTTGACAGAGGGTCTCTCTGTCCTACAATTGCCATGCCCCAAAACCAAAGTTATTAATACGTTCGGGTGGCCGTCCCGGATTTATCTATGAAACCAGATATCTTGGTATCGGAGTATTTCGATATATAAATATATTTTAAAATAATATTAGAACTTAATATTTTTTAAATATTTTCGGATTGTATGTTACTTTGTTTGCTTTTAGAGATTGGATAACTGAAGTTTAGATTACCCAAAATTCAAAAGAAAGAAAATTGGATAAATTATTCAAAAGATAATAGTCTATTATAATACTTCATATATGTGTGTAAAATTGAAAAAAAAAAATTACACAAAAATATCTTCTTTTAAATCATTTCGGCCATCTCGGAAATTTCGGTCATTTTAGCCCGTTTCAGCTGTTTTGGACTGAAACAGCCGAGAAGTTGATCGAAATTGAATGACTTCTAAAACATTCCGTTTTCATGACCGCAATGGAATATTCCGATCATTTCGGCCGAAACGGAATGGAATCAGTAACTATGCCCAAAACCTCCTTGTTTTCTATATCCACCTCTCTCTACGTGCTACTGTGTTTTCTTACTGGAAAAATTGCCCGGCACAATAAATCGGTCCAGTTGGCCCAATATTTTAAATTGATTAGGTTTATAGAAATGTATTAAATAAGTCTGAGCTGATAGAATAAAGTTTAATGGATTATAGGCCGATCAGAAAATCTTAATATTATTTAAGCTCAATAAATTTTTACCGACAAAATTTTGAGTTAACCCAACCCACATATGGTATTGGGCGTCTAATTTGTCATGTCTATTCTTAAGATATGATAAACACATATTATATATATTGAGAAAAGGAGGGTTGGGGGGGGGGGGGGGGGGGTTGTGTGTGTGCTGGGGTTCTTACATGGTGTTATTATGTTTTAGGTGGTCAGCGAAAGTTACTGGGGAGGGAAGATTGGCTCTTCACTACTAACAAACCAAACATCAAACACCCTTAAAACTTTGTCCTAGGGGTTCTTTTTTTTATTATTATTATAATAGAATAAATAAATGTGTAGGGTATATAATTACTTTAATTGCAGCGGAATTCGGACTTGGGATTAAGAACATGTTAAATGTGTTCTCGCACTCATTTATCCGATAGGAATTACATGGAAATTTACCGGGGACAAATTATATATGTAAAATTCATTATTAGTTCGATATGTTAGGTTTTGTTCATAAAATATTTTGTATCTCATATGTTTACTTTTAGTTAAATTTGTTCAATTTAAATATAAAATTCATCGTCGACGTTCAATTTGATCGAAATTAGTCACACTCGCGGTATGTAACCTAAAATCAAGTTTTTTGAGGTGTGGTGTGGTAAAAATTTATGAGACAAATGACGGTTAATTAGTAGGTTCCGGTTGTATGGTAAGGGAATACTAGAAGATATGAAGTATGTTATGCACGTGCTTATTTTGGCGGTAGAAGATGACAAGTGTATTTTACTAGAATGAATAAGTAGATAATCGGGTGGAGTACAAGTGAACTAACCCCAAAATTAATTTATTTATACAAGTGCAAATATTACGAGTTTACCACAAAAACACTACAGTGACGTAAGCGACCTCCCAAGGAACCACATGCTTCAAATTTCAACCTCAAATATTTCTAGCCATTACTCGCATCAACTACCTTTCTTCACATTCATTTTAAACTCCACTCCTCAAATTTCTATATTATATAAATAATATTTATGTATAATAGTAATCATGTTTTGTTTTATTTTATTTTATTATTACTATATACTAGTTGTTCACCCGTGTTATGCACGGGTTATATTAAATTCTAAATGTAATGTAAGAATAATAAAGAAGTTAATATGATTTTTCGTGAGTACAATCTTAATTGGGGAGAAATTTTGCTGGTATTGGATCATGATCTATGATCTAAGTTACAAAGTGCTCTACCAACTGAATTATAATTGATTTCTCAAAAGTGAATATGATATGTAATAGTAAATAAATTGTACTTATGTAGTATTGATAAATCTTGAAACCATGCAAGCACAAAGTATTAATATATTATTAGTGTAATTTTCTTGAATCTACAATGTTCGAAAGACATGTTTGTATGCAATATTAATTAGGTCCGCTTGATTCAAAATCAAGAATAGTAATGGATATGAATGAGGGGCTAATCATACTATAGAATAATGTGAAAAAAGTTATTATTAAAATGAGGATAATAATTAACTTATTCATGTACACTAAACATAATAAATGAGAATTGAGCCTCTTTTACTCTCATAACCCACATCACTCCCCATACCAAGCGACCAGTTAATATATTAAAATAATAAGTTAATATTAAAATAAATAAATGAATGCAAAAATAATAAGATAAAGATTGTCACTCATAAAAAACATATACATGTTTTGCTATAAGGAAACTAATTACAAAATTGAAAATAAATTTGTTTCAAAAAATAAGCAATCCAAAAAATCCTACTATATATTTCAGAAAACATTAACCAGGAACCCTTATATTTTCCAAATATAAGCCGAATATGTTTATTAAATAAATTTCCAACTACATGATCTAGAAAAAAAAAAGTACAATTAAAAATTGCAAGGATTCAATTTGAAACTACAAATTAAGCTCATGAAAGTGATGAAACTGCAAAGTATATTGAAATATTTTACTTTTATTTCTGAAATGGCTTTTTTTTTTTTTCTTTCTAAATGCATGCGGTCAAGTTGAATATTGGATTTACTATCATTTTTGTTGGGCCCTAATTACATCATATATTACTAAGGCCCACATATTTTCTCTCAAAAAAGCCCTACATATTTTGTCCATGTGATGGCCCAGACGAAAAGTCTGCCCATTAAGCCCCCCCCCCCCCTCCCCCCCACCCCCATTTTTATTACTTCCCTTCAACTGGAACATTGCTCCTTCTACACACTTCCACAGACAACAGTCTTCTTAGTCTACTTTTCTAGATCCTTCACGAAGAGTCCAACATCCCACCTCTACTATCATATTTATACTCTTTCCAAATCCCTCCTCCGTACACGTCTTAGTGTGATTCTTTTTATTTTCATAGTTTTATCATTTTAGCCACGGTTAATCGGTGGATAAAATTTCAGAAAATTACATTTTTTCATCATTGTTGATGATTTGAAATATTTATGTGTTTCTCTCTTCTTCTTGTTAAAAATTAAGAGCTTATAGTGTATTTCTCACTGAGTGGTGATAATCTTTCAAATCGATCTGATTTTACTTCATTTTTTTAGATATTATCATATTTTTCACATGTAGTACTCTGACAATCTTCCTCCATAGATCCTTACCATCTTGTTTATATGTGACGAAAATCTGAATTTTAGGATTTGCATGTGAGGGGGGAAATAGAATTATTCAAGTTTATCAATCTTCAGGTTAATCGATGAATAAAATGATTTCAGAGAGTTCAACATTTTATTATATTGTGTAGATCTGAAATTTTTAAGGGCTTTAGAAAAAGCGTGAGGCTAGGTGACTCACAATAATATATTTTAAGGGGTGTGTAAATCTTCAGATCAATCTGATTTTACAGAAGTTTTGCATAGCATAAGTTTTTCCTTTTTTTTTTTTTTTTTTTTTTTTTTGTTGGAACAAAAGAATATGTGAAATATTCTCATCGAGGGATGGTTCTTCAACGAACGACAGTTTCCTCAAAGAAAAATGTTTCTAAAGTTGATTTCTTTTTCTTTTATTATTTCTGGTAATAAGATGATGGGTAGAGAATAAAGATATTTAATGAAATCCAACAAAAAAATTTGTTGGATGGAGGCGAATTTAGTTTGGAAGATGTTCTCCAATATCAAGATAAGTACAACATCTAACTCAAAAAGTTTTATATTTGACAGTTGTGTAGTGATTTATATGTTGTGAGACAATAAATCTGAATACTTGTTAACTTAGAAATAGAGTAGGAATTGAAGTATAGTGATGATATATTTTGGAATGTGTTGCATAAGGTTAATTGATTTGCAAAAAACAGAGATAATTTTGCAAAGAGAAATCTCAATATTGATTAAGTAGACTTATATTACCTAAGTTTTGTTTGATTATAGTGATCGAATGTTATGATTTTAAATAATGCCATTTTGGTAAATCATATTCATTTCTTATCACGTGTTCACTTGATGTTGCTTGTATTTGTTTACTTTGTTATTAGAATAACCATTTTTCTGATTAAGTGCTTCATAAATCATTAGGGAAACGAACATTGATTGATAAATTTCGATAATTGATCAGCTATACATGATTTTACATAATAACATAGGCAAACCATAAACTTAGATCTACAACATGTACCATACATGCATAATAACATTTGAAACTGTAGACTTAGATGGTACTAAAACATCTGAAAATGTATGATACATGAATACCTAAAGTAGTTTGATTTTGATTTGCTTCCTACTTTCCTTTGCTTTTTGCAATAGACGTTTTAAGTTTGACAATCCCAGTTGTTCATTGAAAAAAAAAAAAAAAATTAGTTAATGATTATCATGAAAAAATAGTAAACGAACAGATGCTTATGTAAAACGGAGAAAATATACCGAACAACTCGTGTTTCGGAGTGTCCTTGAGTGCTTTGAATTCCATGAATGACTTTGAAAAAGAAGATTAATTTCGGAAAAGCGTCGTTACAAATTTCTTCCATTTTAGTTTTACCTAGGAAATTGATCTTCATGTTTTTCATCTCCGAAGCCTTCATTGTTGCGTTTGGTCATGACTTGAGACTTCATTTGTGTTTCCAAATGCAGGGGCGCACGAACCACCCGGAGACGCATGGCCTAAAGTTGTGTTGAGGGTTAACCCTCACCATGCTGAAGAAGCAAGGGATAGTTTTGTAGGTTTTTTTCCTTCTGATTTTGTTGTTTTACGGTGGGCAGAAGTGTGATTAGAAAGTTGAGTGTCATGTTGTCTGGAAGTGACTTATAATTATAGAAGGAGCGAAGTTCATATTTTTTAGGAATTGCTTCCACCATGTATGAGATGTGGCAGTTGATTGGAAAAAAACGGTGGGATGCATTGAATAGAGGATACACGTAAAACTGCTGGATTATTATTATGATGATTATTATTATTATTATTATTATTATTATTATTATTATTATTATTATTATTATTATTATTATTATTATTATTATTATTATTATTATTATTATTATTATTATTATTATTATTTACTAATTAATTTTATTTTGTTTACTGGGACACTTATTTTGAATTTGGGAAGTATTTACTTATGATGCGAATTAGGAGGGACTTGTGTATGTAATATATTGGTAAAGGGGAATAAAAATAAATTTTATATTGAAAAATGTGATAAAGTAGTGCAGTTAGTCAGCGGAAATGTGGGTGATGGTTAAAAAAGGTGCAATAAATTAATATTAATTTTTTTTAATTATCAGTTGAACCTATCCATTAGATGGCGCTGAAGTTTCTTTTATCAAGAAAAGCGGGATAATGAATTATTTTGAAAGAAGCGTTCATCAGAACTATTTAAAAGTGAATTGCTGAGAAGTCAACACGTGTTAAGTGCGGAAAAAAAAAAAAAAAAAAAGGACTGACGGGCTCTGGCTGATGGCCACGTGTACCTGCATTTTTGTTTAATAGTAAGTAGGAATATATATATATATATATATATATATATATATATATATATATATAATGGAAATGATAAAATATAAGAAAAAGGGTGGGGGTGCATCTATTCAGAGAGATATCTTTGCAACAGAGAGAGATGTGAATCTTTACCTCTGGAAAAGAAGGCCCATGTCAATGGCGCTCTCCTGAAGAGATGCAATCTTTCATAGCATCCTTGGAAATTTGTATAATACCTGAAGAATTACAAACCACGGTACGAAAAATTTAATTCGCGTTAATTCCTTCATTCAATTCTTTCCTTCGTATTTTCCAACAAGCTTGTGATTCTTACTCCATATAGCATTCTCTGCTCACAAGGTCTTCCAGATACGAGTCATCATGAACTGATCATGCCTCCAACTCTAGATGTTAATCCCACAATCACCTCCACAACTCAGTTCATTGATCTACCCTGGATTGATGATGATGCTGAAATATAAATAGGGGTGATCCACAGGTTGAGTCAACCCCTGAGTCAGCACTAAACCAGTCTTTTATTCTTCATCAAGTTCAGATACTAATGGCTTAGATTACTGCCCTCACGAAAGTTTGTGATGATCTACTTGCCTCCATTTCTACACAAAAAAAAGAGAAGGTATTACAGCCGATACCGATGTTGAAGGTGTCGCGGTCGAGAGTGATGTTGATCCCCAGTTCGGCCCTAATGAAAGCACAAGCGTTCATGGGGAGTCTAGTCAGTTTAATGAAGTTGTTCACCGGGGTGAAGTCGATGGTGATGACATCATTGATGAAAGTTATTTTCCCGATGATAAAGATGAAGATGAGGGAGAGGGGACGAGTCCGGATATACGGAGGAAGAAGAAGATGAGATGAGAATTGATTATCTGTTTTAATATTTGTCTTGCAGGGTTGTTTGTTCAAAAATTTTCTTTTTTTTTTAGTTTTTGAATCTGGTCTGATATTTCCCGACTTATCTCATTAAGATGTTTTATTGAATTTACTTTGTGCATATCATTTAGTTTAGCATTTGTTTGAGATTCTATCTTTATGGGATATATAGGGGGGGTTTTATGTTGTTTAAAACTTATTATTCGGTTGTTTGTTGATTTTGTGGAGAAAAGGCAAAAAAGAGGACACTTACCTAAATTCTTCTATTATTTAATTAGTTTTGCCTTTTATACATAAATTTATCAAATTTCTTTTGAACATTTAAAGCCAAATAATTAGTCTATGATTGCATGTCGGATTGGCCAAATAATTGCAGAGACATAAGTGAAAAAAGAGAATAAGTTGAAGACTTGTTCATGGTTGTTGAGAAGAAGGCGATGAAGACTTTGTCTCCAACAAAGTGGACTAAGTCTCCATCTCCCAACTCGCGACCTTTGCGCAAGTGCAGCCACTAACCGTCAACTCCCTCAACTGTAGGGAGTGGTGGTTATGAGAGAGTGCTCTCCAAGCAACTCAGAGTCTTACAAATAGGCCTTCAACTACCAACAGAAGACAGTGGAACATACGAGAGAAAATATGAGTTTGTGTGTCAAGTTGTTTCATCTAGAGGGTTTGATTTACCGCCAATCCAACTGAACGTGTCCAGCTTTAGTATTATTCCAATTCCTCACGAATCTGAATCTCTTTTCGTAGGATACATGTTAGGATAGTTTTGATAGATTATTTTAGTGCTCTAGATACTGTATATCCGCCCATTGAGATGTTAGTAAATCGGAGTTTGTCTCGATTTACCCTCTGAATCTTTTTATAATTCACAAGTGATCTAGTAAGTTATTTCGCCCTGAAGGCATCCACAAGTGGATTAAGACTTGTGGAAAATCTTTAGTGTGATTATCTTTTATATTTTCGCTATGTTTAACTCTAGGTAGGGTAAACCTCGTACCCACCTTCGCTCATTTTGGGCAACACACTTTCAAGATGTTTTGAGGACCTTATAAGCTTAGGCAAACACATGGCCGATTCTATCAATTTAGTGGCATGAGTCAAGTTTAAAAATGAGGCCCCTATTTAATTCTTGTCACACAATTTAGCTAAAGTATGAATAAATCAAGTAATACACATATTATTAAAAAATATATATGTCTATTGTGGTTAAAATTGTCTTCAAGCTTTTCACACATTTTTTTATTCTTTTTTCTCTCTCTTTTTGTCTTTGTTTATTTTTTTTTCGTCTTATATTTGCATTCCATGTTTAAAGAATGTGATTTGTTGTTTCGATGTGGTTTCCAAACGTTGTTCCTCAACCAATTGAGTTAGATCAAAAGAAAATAATTATGAAAGAGAAAATAGAGAAGAAAAAAAGGAGAAAAAAAATAAAAGAGGCCAAGTACAATGGAAGCAAAGAAAAAAAGGGAATTGCAGAATTGTTAAACACTGTATAAAAAACCCAAAACCTGGAAAAATAACTGGTAAAATGCTTAGCCTATATTTCGATTCTTGGTCCCTCGAGGAATTAAGTGCTATTCTCCAACGCCAAAACTACTAGACTACTTCTACATTTCAGCAATTATTATACACCTAATGTCATATATAATATTACAGAAATATAGGGGTCCCCTAAATTTCTCGTGTTTTTTGGAGCCTGAGGCGGCTGCTTCTTTCGCCTCACTGTGGGAGCGGCCCTAGTCAAACACTCTCTGAATTGTATTCGTATTGGTTTCAGAAATATTCAGATTGGATTAAATTAGGTATTACCACGTCACAAAGTTGCCGGTAGAGTTGCGTGGCTCACAATCATATCAACTTCGATTTTGCAAAATGATACATTATATTACATTCGAGAAAATGATGTTCCAATTTATGCATTGTGACAATCGCCAAATCAGAGGTCCATTCTTCTTTTCCTATCTATCACTTCACTTCTACTTCTTTTATTCTTATTTTTATTTGTCTCGCGTTTTTTTGCCTTTTGGATTACGGATTTGCCCTTTTCTTTCGTTCCTCTTTTTTGGGATGTTTGAAACTTCAATTGATTAGCCCATAATTGTGCTTTGGGTGTTTTTTCCTTTAAACATTATGTGGATAATAATAATAATAATAATGATGATGATGATGATGATGATGATGATGATGATGATGATGATGTTGTTATTCGAGAGAATTTTAAGTCCTCTAAACAATTTCAATTCCATACAAATTAAAATTTATTACTAAGTCTTGCAGTAATTTCAATTTGTATTTGTTCTTCATTTTGGGGGATTATAAATTTGATTGGAACAAGCAGCTATACCGAGTCATATAAGTTGTGTTCTCGCCTCAACTAATACGATGTGCAGCTATCCAACTAATCTCACATGCAGCTCACATTGTCTAAATTACTTTATACGACCTAAATTTTATGGTTTTTTGTAACACATGAACCGCACTTGTTAATGTACAGCCAAATTTCAATTTTTCCTCAAAAGTAGGACTAAAATCATAACAATTTAATCTTATGAATTTCTCCCTAAAAAGTTCGTAAGATTAAAATTGTTATATTTAATTTTATAGTACTTGCAACTTTCTCCATGTTATGCAGTAGTTAATATTCCTTAATTCGTAATATTAAATAATGGAAGAGCAAAAAAATCACGTGTGTTAGTTAAAAAAAAATATTTAATTTGTCTGAAACTCAACAACATAGGATTATGCACAAGGACGGAGCCATGCTTGGCCCAAATAGGCCACTACCCCCCCCCCCCTCCAAATATATATATATATATATATATATATATATGTATGTATGTATGGTCATATATGTAAATTCATGTTAATAACAAATTACTTATACATTATGTGCTAGAATGCTAACTAATGTTTGTTGTGTCTTAGTGGATAGAAATTTGATTGTTTGCCTATTAATTAAATTTTGGTATTCCTTTGCGTCGATTTCTTATTTATTATGTCATTGCGATTTGCTTGTTTATTGTATAGTTTGTTTTGCATTTCTTTTAAAGAAGTATATCTATTGAATGATTTGGAAAATTGAAGAAAAACTATAATTTTCATGCATATTTTCAACATGAAGCTTAAAGAGAACAAAATTATAGTTTACATGTTTAGAACATGAAAATTAAATCTAATCTAGATTATTCTTCGCGATTCATTTTATATATTTTTGTTTGTACATATTATATTATTCTAATTAAATTACTACTTTTTATTATTTTAATCATATTCGAATGCGTGTTTTTTATATTATAAATATAAGACTTTTTCGACTACTTTTATATTGATGATAGTTGGTCCCCTGGATGTAATTCATGGCTCCATCTAATTTATGCAAGTGAGATGGAGTGGAGCTGGCATTCCGAGCAAGCCAATCCAACCCGATCCGCGTCTGTGGGCCAATGTTTGTTGATGGGCTTGGTCGACTCGACCCCACATTCTGTCGGATCAAGAAAATGTGAGATGGGCCAAGTTGCCTCCTTGAAAATACACTATATTTTGTCGCATCGGGCCCGATGGGTCTAATAGTACTTTGGGCTCATAATTTTCTAGTTCAGTTCGTATGAAATGACAAACCGGCCTAGTTTGCCACCTTTAAGAATGGGGAAATATTAGGTAGGGGTAGGTCGTACCAAATTATCTATACGGTTAGTGTAATGAAATTTTCGGTATATTAATATTGCATATAACACCGTATTGAAAATTTCAGTATATCGAATTTTATGTCAATATCAATATACACCGTACTTACCATTGACTTTAGTATACCGAAGGTATACTCAAATACCAAAATCAAAATACATAAACTTTTTGGTTATACCAATATCTGTCGAAATACTAAAATATTTGAAATCTCATACTGTTACCATATTGAAGATTTTCAGTATGGTACCATACCGTACCAAAAGTCTAATATACAATTTTTTATATTTTTGAATAGGCATTTCTTCCCTCCCTCCCCTAATATTAGGTTTTATAAATAAAGAAAAAGATATATTAGTGTGTGGGTGTTGGTGTGGGTGTGGGTGTGGGTGTGTACATGAAGTGAAAGGGACGGTTGTAAAGGTAGGGGATATCCCGACATAAGCACGCCTTACGAAGCCAAATGCCAAAAGAAAAAGTAGCATTTATTTCAGGTTGTCCCTATGACCTTCCTTCTGCACCTGCGCTGCAACACCGCCCCCACCCTTTCTATTTCTCTCTCTACATACAACACATTACATATCATGTAAAGCAAACTAGTAAGTATTTACTTACGTCCGTTTTGCCTTACTCAGACTGTATTTATTGGACAGTGCCAACACCATCACCCCCACCTATACCGTTTCGTCAAAATACTTTTCAAATATTTGATCTTTTTTATCCTCTTTAAATTCATCAACAGACCAATGTCTACCTATACCAATCAACAAATTGGTTCATACTCATCTCTACTGTTTATCATGTTTTTGCTTTATATATGTATTTTCAGTGTTGTCACAAAATCTTGGGTTTCTAACATAGAACAATAATTTCGACAATATATATTTTATTTTTAGTCCTATATTTATATGGCTCACTTGTACTTTTAACTCTACTATATTATAATTTTGTAATTAAAAACTTGCAACTAAAATAAGTAATTTCAGTCCAACTTTAGTCAAAGATAATAGTTTACCTGAAAAAGACTTGAATAAGGAATAGTTGTCTATTTTGAAAGTTCTTCATTTTACTTGAATTATTACTTTTTTCGTATTTTCTGGATTTACTTTTTGTATTTTAATTCTTGATTTCTTTCAAATATATATGCGATAATTTAGAAAAGCTGACTATATTCATATGTAGTTTTAGATCGCATTACATGAAGCTAAGATCCTCAATTCAATAACTCATATATTATGCACATGTTTTTTTTAGAAACTTTTTTTATTTTCCTGCTAAAATTGCTCATTGGTTTAGGTTAGCGGTTAAAAAACACTAGTCAGATGGAAATGGAATGCAAGGTCCTGTACTTATAACACTAAAATTGCTTTTTTTCCTTTTTTTTTTTTTTTTTTTTTTTTTTGCGTAAATAGTTTAAAAATAGTCACGTTATGCGATTTGAACTTGAATTGTGACCAATATCCTTGGTGCTTGTATTTCTATATTCAATTGCCAGCTCGAATGTGGTGTTCGTGTGTCTGCCCAATTTGATCTTCTCAATTGCTACACAAGAAAATAGTAAAGATTTGTTAAAATATATGTTGGTCAGACTTGTCGTCAATGCCGACTCAGGACACCTCGAGTCGAAACACCCACTCCTAAACTTGGCACCACCAAGACCACAAAGGTACACCAAACCTTAAGCCCTCCCAATAGACACAAAGCCACGAGAAAGAAATAAGGAGAAATAGAGCACATAGCTCTTAAGCACTAAGCTATTTTCAGCCTCTCTTATCTCTTACTGTTGTCTCACTCTTTGTCTTACATTTAGAGACAAACCCATATGACACATATATAGGTGTGGAGCTAGGGTTTAGTGGGGAGTTCAAGGGGCATTAAGAGACTAATAATATATGGGCCACCACTAAGTTGAGCCAACAATATATTAACAATCTCCACATTTAGCCCATGATGGTGCACTAAGGAACATGGGGAACCGGAGGACTCATCATCACCGGTACACCTGTAAGTTCACAAAGAAAATACAAGTACAAGAGAATATACAAAGTCAACTCATGATCACAAAGATAAAAAATAATGAAAGTAACCACAAAGCATCCCGAGTTCACAAAGTACAAAATCTACCGAAGTAGGACACAAAGTCCAAATATAAATCACCAATGACAAGCACAAAGAAAGCTAGTAATCGAACATGAAACCAAACAATTCATCCAACATTGAAATTCAAAATCCTTTAACACGAAAGAAGTTTTTCAACAGCAAACACTTAGTACCCATATCAGCAGGATTAAATTCAGATGTAATTTTGTTTAATTTACCAATCCCTTTTTCAACTATATCACATATGTAATAAAACTTAACATCAATATGTTATGAACCACATGGTTCTTACAAAGTTATTGATTATCCGAAAACACAACTACGTCTTTATTTAGAAAACCAATTTCAGATAAAAAGACTTCTCAGCTTCTTTAAAAGTCTAAGTGACAGCCACATACTCGGACTCAGTAGTAGACAATGCAACAATAAGCTGAAGCTAAGACTTCAAACTTATGCAAGAACCACACAAGGTAAACACATAGGAAGTAGTAGACTTTCTATTATCTCTGTCATTTGCATAACTAGAATCCACAAAGCCAACAAGTTTAACACATTCAGAGCACTTAGAGAAAGTTAAATCAACATCCACAAAGGATTTCTAATATCTAAGAAGCCACTTCAAAGCAGTTCAATTAGGCAAACCAGAATTAATCATATTATAATTAAATACATGCATTTTCAAAGTATATTTCTAATTATAAGTTTTTTCAATGTTGTTCTTTTAGTATATTAGAGAAGTTTCTCTAATATACTTCTAATATTGCATGCACTTATCTAATTATATAGTATAGTATTTCATTGGAAATTTAATAATATTAGATCACTGCATGCAATATATTCAAATCTAATACTCCATTCAAATATCTAATTATAATATATTCAAATCCGTGGATGCAATAGATTCAAATCTAATTATAGTATATTGCATGCAAATCTACTATAATAGTACGTATATCTAGTTATAGTATACTATATATTAGATAAGTACATGCAATATATTCAATCTAATATTTCATTGATTTGGTTTTAGAAATATACTATTACATTTTCAATGTATTTAATTATAGTATAGTCGAGGGTGACATATATTATCCTATCTCCAGAACTTTCTTTGCCAAAAGAAAAAAAAAAAGCAAAGTATATTCTAATTAGAATTTTCAATGTTGTTCTTTTAGTATAGTAGAGAATTAAGAGCATATAATGGATGTATAATTTGTGATCGCTTATTAGCTTAAACAAAAAATAGTACCAAACCTAAAAAAGTTGGTAGGAATAACTTCGCAAAACTAGGTTTGTTCTTACGAGCGCCATAAAAAAACTTTAAAAAGTTGGCCTCTCTAAAACCCCTCGATGGAAAAATCTAATGGAAAAAAAATCATCAGGTGAGAAAAAGAGTACCAACAAGAGAAAGCACCAATGTCAGCGGACATAACAAAAATATTCTAGTGAAAAAATCCTTATACTATCATCAGCTGCAATAATCTCATCCAACTATTATCGAATTTGCATATAAACGATTGAAATTTATTGTTTGGCACCGAATTATATGAAGTATATGAGATTGACATTTAAACCACAAAATTCAATTTTTGATCAATTTTATTGGGTTTTCTACACATCAGTGGCGCATGACCTTTTCTTAGGGGCTCTTTTGTGCCAATCTGGATCCTCTATTAGAGTAAATGTTTCATCTTATGCTACACTCAATTTAATACATGACACATATTAATTTGTGACATCATTCAATACACTTGTCGGTTGTAAATATGGTAAAAAAAAAAAAAAAAAATGAAACACCAATATATACTAGATGATCTCATGGTTTTTTGTGCAGCATGATAGTGTTTTTGCGGTTTTAATTTTTCCATGGCATAAATGTCGTAAGAACAAAAATGTCCCTAAAAATTGTCACATGACACTCACATGTTGAAAAATCGATGAAAATGGCCGAAAATTAGATTTTGTACTTTTAAGTGTCAATCACATATACTTTTTACAGTTGAATGTGAAAAGAAAAAAAAAAGACTTATTGATTTACGTACAAATTCAATTATATATAGTTTGATGAGTTTACCTCAATAACCCATTAGTTAGTACATTTATGCGTGTCTTCGGTGGATAGATGAACATGATTGATACACTACAAGAACAATATCAAATTTCAAAATCGTTGAAATATGATAAATTTTCGTTGGAATTTCAATTCTAACGACAGTTTCAACGGATTTGAGCTGTTGGAAAACTGATGGTTGGAAATTTTATTCCAACAAATAAATTTCCATAGAAAAATAATTTCAATGGAATCTTTTCCCGGTTAGAAATTTTAAAATTCCAACAAATTTTTGTTGGGTTGGAATTTGACAGTTTTGTTATAGTGATAGTTAGAGTGGTGTTTTTTTTTTTCAGAATTAATGTGCGGAGAAAATGCAAATATTGGTGCAGGGGTTTGTTGAGTATTAATAATTGTTGGAGTTTTGCATTGCACATTTTGGTACAAATTTGAGGGGTGGGGTAGGGTGGGGTGGTGAGAAAACAACAAATCATAAGGATATCCTTACTCTCTTTCATCCTTAATTGCAACTACTACTGTTTACTATACATCTCTTTTGTCTCCCTCTCTCTTCCTGTACACCATGCCATCCATCACTATTCATGACTCTCTCTACTTATTACTATCCTTCTCTCTATCCAAAATATTACTTACAAACTCCCCCCCGCCCACCCTCTACCCACACGCCCACACCCTCAAATCGTTAAGGACTAATCCGAATACGAGTCAATAAAAACTCAATAATTCAACCCGATAAGTTCGTCATATTCTTTTATTTATTTTCACAAAAGTACTACAAAATAAATATATATTCAAAAAAGAAGCACATATATTCTATAGCTAATCTCCATTACATAATAGATGAACAAAACAAAAAGAAGAAGAAGAAAGAAAAAAATCTAAAACAAAGATCGAGAACATTATATATAGTTATTAAAAATTCTTTTTACATTCACTAATCAACATTTACCCTCTAGGTGGCTATGCCCCATGTTTTCAAAATTTTCTTCAAATGAATTTCTTCTACTAGATCAATCAACCTTAACATTTTCAAATAAATTATTATTATTATTATTATTATTATTATTATTATTATTATTATTATTATTATTATTATTATTATTATTATTATTATTATTATTATAGTAATAAAAGTTATTGGGCCATTATAGGGCTTTATTGGGTTGCCCAATATGATCCGAATTTTATCGTGTCTAATCGGGTCGACTCGATAACGACTCAAACCCAATAAACATCAAACCCAATTCAAAATTATCTTACAAATTCGTATCATGCTATGGGGTCGTGTTAATTTTTCCCACCTCTACAAAAAAGGAAAAGCATATCCCAAAAAAATTGACGATGTATGAAATGTGGTATGTTGATGTAAATTACGAAAAGAAAATGACATATTAGTATAAGCGCATTTCATTGTTTGGGACCGAATTGTTTCAGATATTTGAGATATTTCACCACCTTAATCATAATAAAGCTAAGAAAAAGAGAAAAGCTAGACATAAATAAAGCTTATAATTCGATGGAGTGAGATTTTTTACATAAAGTTATGTTGAGACTAGAGTTGAGTATCATGATTTTTACGTAAAATATACTTGACCGATTCATGGAAGGAGTTTTAGATGCACAATTATAGACTAAAATCACTGTTTGTTATTAGATTGACTTTCGTTCTAAAATTTATTATTTTTTTGATTTTATTTCATAATTAAAAAAATTATTTGGATTTGAATCAATTTTCATTGTCGATAAATAAATCGGCAGCAAAAATATATATGACACCAACTTTCCCTCAATCTTAATTAACGTGTCACTGGGGCACTAACATTTTTGGTTGAAGATCTACCAGGCGTAAAGTTCTAGGATAAAAAATGATTTCATGTAATAATTCTGTATGTACATTTTTTCGGCCGATTTATTCATCGCCGATGGAAATCGATCCAAATACGAATAATTTTTTAAATTGTGGAACGAAAACTTGAACGAGCGAAAATTGGTTTTAGCAACACAATCAATTTTTTAGATTATTAAAAAAGGAAATTTTAGCAGCAGTTGAGCTTTCAATAGTCATAGAATAAGTAAATACTTCTTTCGTTCCATATTAATTGTATTTTTAGCTATTTTTTTTTTAATTAATTGACAATTTAGATATTTCCACTAATTCTATCAATTTTCTGATTGTGCTCAATCCTAGAATATTTCTATCTTTTAACGTATCACAGAATTTTTACTTGGTCAAATTTTATCTCCTAATATTAGCTGAGGTGTTTATTCAATCATATTTTTATCCCCTAATATTAGTTGAGGTTATGGCTGTCGAAATTTTTGTTTAAATTTTTATTTTTTTATATAACGATAATTAATATGAAACGAAGGTAATATTATATATAAGGGTTAATTACAGCAACCCCACCAAACTATTAGCGTTTTTGCACATAAACCACTAAATTTTTTTTCTTGGCACCGATACATACAAACTATACAGGTTGGTAGATAAACCGCCAAAATTATTTTCTGGTTGGCAGATAAACCACCAAACTTATTTTCCGACCATTTTTTTGCCGAAGTTCAGCACGTGACTTACGTGTGATAAAATTTTAAAGGTCTCTTTTTGTCCAAACAACATTTTTAGTAGGCCAAAAGTGTAAATTTACTTCACAACTTTATTTTCCTTTGCAATTCATTTGAATCATCACCGATATTTTTCTCCAATATTTAGAACCTACATTGTTGAAGATGAGCAGTTCTACCTACTAAAAAAATAATCAACTAAATTAAGGGCCCGCTTGGTTGGGGCCCGTTTAGGGATAAGGAATGAGAATGAATAATGATTCATTCCCATTTATGGTGCTTGATACATAATAAATAAGTTAATCATTATCTCATTTTATTAATAATTTCTCCCATTTAATTCCATAATATGATTGACCCCTCATTCATACTCATTACCATTATCATTGATGATAAGCGGGCCCTAAGTAGGTTGTTTAAGATAACATTGGAAGAATTGTAATTTTTTTAGTAAAGTAATACTTATTTTAAAAAAATTCAAAGTGTTTAAAATGATTTTTTGTTAAACGGATGGAGTATTAAATAGAGATATTTTTGGATAAGAAACACTGAGTTTTTTAATAAACTACAAGTAAAATATTGGGTAGATGATGCCTAATAAAACCATATCATCTTTGGGGCCAAGTTGTTCCCAAATCATTTCTAAAATGAACTGAATTCAATTTTTGTATATACAGAATGTAGTTGGATTGTAACAACTAATGGATTGGGCTCCATAGAAGGTAGGCCCAGTAACAGAATGTGGGCTTAGTTGTGCAAAGGCCCAACAGGTTTTGCATAAAGTACAGTACCAGAATGTTTTTGTAGTTTGATGGATACTTTGGGTATTAATCCAGTTCCAGTATTCCAATCCAATATAATCCAGAAGCACCATCTCCAATCACACAAAAAAAACTTTATTTTGGGGGGAAATTTAGAGTTTATTCCCTCAATCACACTCTAAAAAAGCTCTTTACATTTGGAGGATGAACAGTATCCCCCAATAAATGAGGGGACACTGTTCATCTACACAAAAACTGTATTTATATATTATATGCTCAAAATACCCCTAAATTCAATTTTAACTACATAAATGTTATATTTGTATTATTATTTGTATTTAATAATTTATCTAATTCAATTAAATTTAATTACGAAAAATATATTAATCTTGCATATTTAAGTGTGAAATTATTAATAAATTTTAACTAAAATAAATATTGTTGATTTTTTATAATAAGTAAAATGTAAATAATTCTTTATAAATAAAATAAGAAGTAAGTAATTTTATTGTGTAAAATTTAGTGGAATGGAGTTGGGTTGGAGATGGTTTACACAAAACTGTAAATTTAGTGGGATATAGTTGGGTTGGAGATGATTACACAAAATTGTAAATTTAGTGAAATAGAGTTGAGTTGGAGTATAATAGAAGGTGGGTTGGAAATGCTGATATTGATATATTTGTAAAGCTGTATCTACTATTCTACTCCTATTTTTGAATTGATATGGTTACCCTATTATTGATGGCCTTTTCTCATAGTGTAGTCAAATAATGGTTGAAATCAAAGTTATCTCAAATAATATCAACTCTTCTCTTTTTTTCCTTTTACAAGCTAATTGTAAAAACTAGTCATGTAATTTAAGATATAGAATATCATTTTACTTTTACAATTTCGTACTTTACATTCTTAGTAGCTCGAATATGATCATATTCTATGCAAAACTTGAATTTTTAGCTTGAATAATTGAACACACCTTACATGATTGCGTTAAATTAGAAATCTTCATTTTTCAGGATTGTAACTAACCTAAGTGCACTACCCTAACAAACAAAATGACATAAAAAATATAAAAATTGATCGTGGAACCACAAATTCACTTGAAAACTGCGAATCCTTAATTGACAAGGTCTCGTATAGTGCATATGCAATTATCCGACTAAAATTTTAAATGCGATTAAGAAAGAAAGGACAAAATTGAGCAATTAAAACGATAAATGACTACTTTTGTGACAAACCAATTACAATTTTCCTAATAATAGCATAGTCCAATATTGTGTTTGTATTATCAATCAAGGGATTATTGATTTGGTTTCTTAATGAAAATGTTATGTGGATCAGGTGCACCGAACACAAAATCCAGTAACCCGATTCTGAACTCCGTTAGCTGCAAATATTGGTCTTCAAGCTTGGTTATGATTATGAGTGACACTCATGTGCATAATATGCATATTATGACTTATTATACACCTCCTTCTATTCTCGCGCGCATAATTTATATATATTAAGGTGTGTTTGAAATCACAAAATAGGCATTAGCGTAGTTGATAAAGGTGCGACATTTCACCCTTCAACACGCGGGTTTGAATCCTAACAGTACATTTTTAGTTTTCACCTATTTTTTAGTTCATATAGATGTATGTATGTACGTATGTATGTATATATGTATTATTATTATTATTATTATGTATGTATGTATGTATGTATGTATGTATGTATTATTCTTATTATTATTATATTTTGTATTTTTCTTTTGATTATTAATTTTTATGGAGGACATAATACTTGCAAACAGTATATTCACATTCCGAGCATAGTATATGTTATAAAGCCGAGGGTATATGTTTGTTTTGATTAATTTTTCTATTATGCCACAATAAAAAAAATACGTTATAAAGCCTTATGGAATACATAACATTACTTAAAAAATTAGTTAAGTTATTAAGTCATTATTCATATTTTACACATTAATTAGTTTCCAATACTCACAGTATATTTAATATTTTGATATAGTATATGTTATGATGTCTGACAGTATGCATTGTTTTAGTTAATTTTTGTTTCATACTGCGGAATATTTATTTTTTTCCAACTTACAATACTCACAGTATATGTAATATTTTGATATAGTATACATTATGATGTTAACAGTATACGTTGTTTTAGTTAATTTTTATTTCATACTGCGGAATATTTATTTTTTCCAACTTACACTACTCACAGTATATTTAATATTTCGATAAAATATACGTTATGGTGTCTGAAAATATACATTGTTTTAGTTAATTTTTATTTCATACTGCGGAATATTTATTTTTTTCAACTTACAATACTCACAATATATTTAATATTTCGATCTAGTATACGTTATGATGTTTGACATTATACGTTTTCTTTAACTAACTTTCTTGTACACTGCGAAATATTTATGTTTTGCAAATTAGGTTTTAATCACACAATATATTTAATATTTGGACATAGTATATATTATGATGTATGACGGTATAGGTTTGGTTAGACTAATTTTTCTAGTATATTGTATAATATTTATGTGTCGAACTTACAATACAATTATTGTTGCATTATAAAATACATAATATTACTAACAAAATAAAAAAATAATAAGACAATTTATAATTTTTTCCAGACTCACAGGCTAAAAAATAAAAAATTTAAAGGGCAAAAAAAAAAAAAAAAAAAAGGAAAAAGAAGAAGGAAAAGGAAAAAAAATAAATGAAGAATGAAAAAAGACACAGAAAAAAGGAAAGAATATAAAGCATGGGCTAGAGGCAGCATCCGGAATGAAACCCTAATCTAAACCTAAACCTAAATCTAAACAATCCGGAGATGTTTAAGGCTGCATCAAATACCACCAGGCCATTTGTTTTTAGTGTTAAATAAACAGACCCTTATTTATATAAATCAGCGCGCGGAATATTATTCTAAAAATAAGGTGGTATATAAATTGTGGTGAATCACATGCACCTAAGGTTTTGCCTACCATTATTGCTACCTCTGCAATATTTCTAATCTTAAAGGCATTGTAATTGTGTATTACTCGCACCAAATTGTTTAATTATATTCCTTCTCTACACTTATATCACTCGTATTATATGGTCTCAAAAGAAATAAATTTGTGTAAGTTTTATCCATCAAGATTGTAAATTAGACGAGTATGCAAATAATGGATAAGATCCTTTATTTTAAATGGTGTTCCATTTTATGTTTCAACATAATAACTATATATATATATATATATATATATATATATATATATATATATATGCATAAATGATATCATCATAACGTCACAAATAAATATGTGACGCATATTTGATAAAGTTGGAGCGGAGATGAATAGAGTATCTCACTTGAAAAATTAGTATCGGTGTCATTGCGGTGCACTAAGTTTTTTTTAGGGAAGTGCACTAAGTTATTGCACATAAACGTATTTTTGTATATATGTGACTAGTAAAGTAGCAAATTATATCTTTGGTTCATCACTTTTAAATGTTGGAATTTTACAATTTAGGACCAACAATACGCTTTTTTCTTTCCTTTCTATGTGAAATTTTTTGTAAGCCTAAATGGAAACCAAAATAATTAAACCTATATAACAGTATAAATGAAATTTAATGCAACAGGAAAAGGTAATGAAAGGTCCGCCTTACAAGCTATGGTCGGACATGGACGTTTAATTTCATTTTATATAACAACATATTTTTCAATTGAAGATTTATGATATTCTAGCCTTTTGATGTTCAGAGAATTTGATATATATATATATATATATGTGTGTGTGTGTGTGTGTGCGCGTACGCGCGTTTTTTTCTAATTTCTTTTTATGTTTTCATAATTATCTGTTTGAGGTACCAAACGCTTGAGGAATTATGTTGCGAAGGTGCGCCATTCTTAATAATATTTGATTAATTTATGTCTTTCTACTACATATTTAATGCAAATAATCTCATTTAATAATTTACTTTTTTCATTTAAATTATTATTATTATTTTTGTAATTTAATGAACCAAATATTATTATGCATATTAAACTCTTAACCTACTGGGTGTGTGTCATATAGGACATGACTAAGCTCGAAAAGGAATGAGTTTAAGACAATAACTCATGGTACAACACATGCTTGCATTTTTTTTTTTTTTTTTAAAGACCATAATATAGATGGGGGAGGGGGGGATTAAGGAGGATCACCAACCTGTGAAATAAACATATGTGGGTGTCTTACAAGCAAAAGGGAATTTACAGTCTTACAATAAATTTAAAAGCCTAAGAAAGAAATCTAAAATTGGGAAGTCCCCAAGCAACTAGCATAAAAAGCTTTTAAGGCTGTTACATTGATCAATATGACAGAATTCTTAACTAATTCTCTTTCAAAAAGCTACATTTTTTAAGTGATCTACAACTATATTTCCTTCTCTATGTATATGCGAAACTCTCATCACCAAGCATTTTGTCAGTTTCATAAATTCTGCATATAAAGCTTGAAAAGTCCAATGCCCAGCAACATTATTTTTAAACAGATTCAAGACAACAAGAGTATCAATTTGAAGCCAGACATTTGTAATTCCCAGTTAAGACGGAGTTTAGAAGCTTCCATAATAACAGTCAATTCACCAGTAATAGTGTCACTTTCGCTCAAGAATTTCCAAAATCCAGCCACAGTTAACAGTTGGAATCTCGAATTATCCCACCATCAGTATTGATTTTAAAAACATCATCATTTGGGGGTTGCCATCAAACCAATTTTTTTTTTATTATTTAATCACAACTAGAGTCTTCCAAATGACAGTCAAATGACAATAGCCTCTCCAAAACCCAACAGGGAATAGATCAACATTAGAACATAATCTAAGTCTATCTATTACCATCCATTAGATTTGAGAAGCAGGAAACATTTGATTCTGAAATTTAGAAAGGTTACAAGCATACCAAATATGCCAGAAGATAAAGAAATGAAGAGGAATGCATATATGCTCGTGGTTATGTGGAAGAGAGATGCGAAAATAATTTCACACTTGCCAAGAAATGGGACAATGAATGAAAGTATGATTGGTCCCTTCACAAGCATAATGACATAAATGGCACCAAGAAGTGACCTCAAATCATTTTTCTATGATTTTCATCGAGAGATACAAAATTATTGATTAACCACCAGAGAAATACCAATTGTGAGCCTAAAATAGATTTGGGCCACATCATTAACTTTCAAGGTGTTAAAGACTTGGACAGCCTCAGGAATTCCAAGTAGAAGAAAAAATAAAGAGATCATTTGAAGACAGTTTCCAAATAGGCATATCAGGGGCATCTTCATTCACAAATATATCAATAAAAGAAAGAATGACATGCTCAAGTAATAAACTTTGCAAAACATGCAAAATTAAAGCACCATTAAGCTAATAAGAGTTCACCTTATCATCATAGTTAAAGGCACCAACATATTGACACAAAGGAGCAACAAGACACCAACTATCAAACCAAAAAAGTATATGCACCTTCCCATTTCTCCAAAAAAATGTTCTCATCAATGAATGATTGATATTTTAAAATTCTTTTCCAGAAATAAGATTGATTAGCACAAATATCAGCATTAGATGAGTCTTCCTAATATGCTTCAATTTCAGAACTTGGCACCATCAAGCATTAGAATTCCTCAATTTCCACCAAGCATAAGAAGCAAATGCCTTATTCACATGAAAAAGATTTCTAACACCCAAGTCCCCTTCATTCTTAGGAAAAAAGATTTTATCCCAAGAACTCCAATGAGTTTGTTTGTGCTCAGAGTTTAAATCCCACAAAAAAAAAAAAAAAAAAAATTATTGAACAATCTATTGAACCTGTCAACAATAACTTTTTATGGGGTCAATCACCCTTAGAAGACAAGATAAGACACTTTTAATAAGTTCAAGTCTACCTCCCATGCTTAAAAACATTTTCCCATCCCAAAAGCCTGAAATTAACTTTCTTAAACAATCCTTGGAAAAAAATATTCTTGACTCTACCTTTAAAAAGAGGCACAACCAAATATTTAGAAATAAATTTTGTCTTCGACAAAATGAGATAATTCAAGTATCCTCTTCCTACAATAGACAAAAGTATTTTTTCCAAAGATGATTGTGCTTTTAGAATATTTGATTTTCTGCCCAAAAGCTTTTCCAAAAGGCACAAAAAGTGTAGCAGGTTTTTAAAGCAGGAAATTTTGGTAGAGGTGGACACGGCATTTGTCATCAACAAATGACAAAGAAGGTATCAGTAAACCCTTTTTAGTACACCGCAAACCAAGAAAAATCTCAAAGAGCTCTACCAAACCATTAGTCAGAATGTTGGAAAACAAGGCAAACGGGCTTGAGGATAGGGGATCCCCTTGCCTGATTTCTTTGCTAGACTTAAAGAAGTCATTGAGAGAGCCATTAATCAACAAGGAGATCCAAGAATTATTAATAGAATTTAGCCACATATTTGATAAATAAGTTGGGGAATCCAACTAGATTAAGAATTTTAAACAAGACATTCCACTTAATTCTGTTATAAGCTTTCTGGAGATCAATTTTAACCATTTTCCCATCTCTACTCTTATTATTCAAATCGCGGACCATCTCTTGAGCAAGAATAATATTATTAGCAATATCAAGGGTTGACACAAAACCACATTGGGCGCGAGGAATCAGTGTAGGAAGTAGAGTAGCCAGCCTATTATTGAACATCTTAGTTAAAATCTTATTAATGACGTTACATATATTAATAGGTATAAAGTCAACCCAAAAAGAAGGATGATTTTTCTTTGGAATTAAAGTTATTGAGGTGCATGTGAAGCTTCTAGGCATATGAACTCCCAAAAAGAATTCCTTAGCTGCGAAACAAGTCCTCTTTAACTAAATTCCAAAAGTGCTGATAAAACAGGGTTGAGAATCCATTAGGACCAGCCATACTGTCTTTATTAATATTTCTAACCACCTCATAAAGTTCATGAAATTTTTTTGTTTAAAAAAATCAGGTTGAAAAACAGGTTGGCGGGATGACCCGCAACCCGAGCAGGTCGGGTTCGGGTTGGTAAAAATTTTGTAATAAGCAGGTCTCAACCCGACCCGCGAACCTGCAACCCGACCTGTTTGCCACCCCTAATTTAAAATTCAGTTGCAAGCTATGACAACGGTTTCTGGCTTAGAAATAGAGTGCAACTTCTTTAACTAATTTTGATCCGATTTCGTGCATTTGAAGGATGATATATATAGTGTTAGATTCGCTTTGATGTGTAGAGTAACAATATACGATTTACCCTCTGAAATAGTTAGTGAGATTGTATAATTACGAAACTAGGGTTTATCTTCCAATTTAGGGGTTTAATTTGGGGATTGTGATAGATCTTGCTTGTATTGTGTAATTGATCTATCAAACTAGTGAATTGAGGTGCCTGAAACCTCCGTGGACGTAGATCATTTCGATCGAACCATGTAAAGCTCGTGTTCTTCTTGTTTGGTTTGTTTCTAGTTTTGCGTTGCATGTGTGTTGTGATTGTATTTGTGTTGCTTGGTTCAACACTTGGATGCATTGTCATTCTGAATCTGTGGTGATGAAATAACAATTGGCGCCGGCTGTGGGAAACCTTGGACGGTTTTGGAATGGCTGCGATGAATTTTTTTGTTGAACGATTTATGGGGAAGAATGATTTTGGTCTTTGGAAGATCAAAATGAACGCTGTGAGCAAACAAAATGGTTTGGCTATGGCGTTGAAGCCTGTAGAGGAGTGGCCTGAAGCAGACAAGTCCAAGAACATGGAAATTGTGCAGAAGGCACATAGTGCTATTGTGCTTAGGGGACAAACCACTGAGGGAGATTGCAAAGACCAAGACTGTAATCGAAGCATGGAAGAAACTGAAAGAATTATACCAGTCGAAGTCAGTTTCAAACAAGTTATTTTTTCAACAGAAACTCTTGGGATTCAAAATGGTGGAAGAGAATAATATGTTTGAACAGATGGATGAGTTTAACAGGTTGGTGGATGATGTAGATGATCTTGGTGTTAAACTTGAAGAAGATGATAATGCTTTGATGGTACTAAATTCTCTCCCAAGATCCTTTGAAAACTTCAAGGATGCCTTACTGTTTGGAAGGCAAGACAAACTAGATCTGGAATCCATTCAGACCTCTTTGAAGACCAAAATCCTTCAATTACAAGGAGAAAAGAAATCCCAAACTTCTGGAAAAGGTCTTAATGTAAAGTTTAAGAAGAATAATAGAAAAATGAACTCCTAAGGAAATAAGTCAGGGAATCAAAAGGCAGTAAGAGAAGGTGGAAAGAAGGGGACTGAATGGGTGGAGAAAAGAAGATGTTATAGCTATAAACAAACAGGACACTTGAAGAAGTATTGTCCAGAGAAAAATCAGATGCCAAGGAAGTTGATATAGCTGTAGCAGAGAAGGGGTATGATAGTGCTGAAGTATTGACCATTTCTGATGGAAAGATGAGTGATGAGTGGGTATTAGACTCAGGCTGCTCCTTTCATATGTGTCCACATGAGTCTTGGTTCTAAGATTTGAAGAGATATGATGAAGGATCAGTCTTTCTAGGGAATGATCGCACCTGTAAAGTACAAGGCATTGGATCATTAAGGATTCTGATGTTTGATGAAGTGGAAAGAGTCATCTCTAAGGTGAGGTATGTACCAGCTATTAAAAGAAACCTTATCTCACTTGGTTCTCTTAATGCATCAGGCTGTGATTTTAATACAGAATGGTCAAATACATGTCACTGAAGCTGGTACAATTGTAATGAAAGGTAAGAAAGAAAATGGCTTGTATATCCTGATTGGAAATCCTATAACTGGTACATCAGGTAATATCATGAAATCATCAGACGCAGAATTATGACATAAAAGATTAGGTCACATTAGTGAAAAAGGAATGAATGAACTGTCTAAGAAATGAGTATTTGGAAATCAAAATATTGGTAAATTGGATTTATTTCAACATTGTGTGCTTGGAAAATCAAAGAAGCAACCTCATGGCAAAGGATTTAATAGCACACAAGAAACCTTGGATTATGTACACTCTGATATCTAGGGTCCCTCTAGAACTAAACCTCATGGAAGTGGGAAATAATTCATGGCAATAATTGATGATTTCAGCAAAAAAAAAAAAAAAAAAAAAACTCGGGTATTCATCATAAAGTAGAAGAGTGAAGCTTTTGTGAAGTTTAAGGAATGGTTAGTTGAAACAGAAAATAAAAAGGGAAAGAAGCTCAAGTATTTAAGAACAGATAAGGATTGGAGTATCTGTCAGAAGAATTTAACCAGTTTTGTAAGGGAAAGGGTATCACAAGGCACAAGATAGTTCCTCTAAACCCTCAACAGAATAGATTGACTGAGAGGATGAATAAGATATTACTGGAAATGGTAAGATGTATGCTTGTAGACGCAAAGCTGCCTAAATCTTTCTAGGGAGAAGCTGTAAGTATAGCTTATAATCCGATAAACAAATCATCCTCATCAGCTATCCAGTTTAAAAATCCTGATGAAGTTTGGTATGGGAAGCTTTCAAGATATACTGATCTCAGAGTATTTGGTTGTCAGACATTTGCACATATTAGACAGGATAAACTAGATCCTAGAGCTGTCAAGTGCATCTTCATAGGATATCCAAAGGGAGCAAAGGGGTATAAGTTGTGGTGTTTAGAGAGTGGTCACCAGAGGGTAATAGTAAGCAGAGATGTGACATTTAATGAACTTGTCATGGGTTATAAGCATACTAGAAATTCTACTGAGTTGGATGGTGATCTCTCAACAGATACCACTTCTGTTAAGGTGGAGATAGAAGTGAATCTCAGCAAGATAATACAAAATCTCAGGATGTTGGAGCTGATGATCATTCATCAGAAGAAGAAGAATCAAAAGATAGACAGAATCTGAGAAATTATCATCTTGCAAGAGATAGAGTCAGGAGAAATATACATCCACCAAGTAGATTTGGACAAGCTGATATGGTATCGTATGCATTATCAGCTGCAGAGAATCTTGAGCATCAAGAACCAAATAGCTATAGTGATGCTGTTTCTGGAAATGAGTGTGATCAGAGGATAACTGCTATGACAGAAGAAATTCAGTCACTTGAAAGGAATAAAACTTGGGTTTTGGTGGAGAAATCAAAGAATAAAAAATTAGTCAGTTCAAAGTGGATTTTCAAGAAGGAAATTGAAGTGATTGGTGCTGAAAGGATCAGATATAAAGTCGAGCTGGTAGCTTGGGTTTCACTAAGAGGGAAGTGATAGCCTTTAATGAAGTGGTCTCTCCTATTGTGAAGCACTGCTTAATTAGGTTGTTACTAGAAAAAGTGGCACAAGAGGATATGGAGTTACAACAGTTAGATGTAAAAACTTCTTTTCTCCATGGTGATCTAGCTGGAAATATTTTCATGCAGCAACCAGAAGGTTATATACAACCTGGAAATGAGAACAAATTGTGCCATTTGAGAAAATCTCTATATGGTTTAACACAAAGCCCAAGACAATGGAAAAAAAAGATTTAATCAGTTCATGACAAGTGCTGGATTTGATAGAAGTCGGTATGATAATTATGTGTATCTTCAAAGGCAAGGCAAGGAGATCTGAACCTACTTACTACTCTATGTAGATGATATGCTTATTGTAAGCAAAAGCAAGATGAGGATACATCATTTGAAGGCAAACTGAACTCAGAGTTTGAAATGAAGGATATGGGAAATGCAAAGAAAATTCTTGGATGGGCATCAGTAGGGATAGATCTGCTAAGAAGTTATGTTTATCTCAGAAGGATTATCTTAAGAAAGTTCTAAGGAGGTTCAATATGCATGAATCTAGGGATATGGTAACACCAGCTGGATAGCAGTTTAAGCTGTCTAAAGAGCAGTATCCTACAACTGAGTCTGAGATGAAATATATGTAGCCTTATTCTACTGGAGTGGGGAGTCTCATGTATGGTATGATTTGCAATAGACCTGATTTAGCTTATGGTGTGTCAATGGTTAGTAGGTTTATGTCAAACCCTAGAAGATTACATTGGGAAGCACTCAAGTATATTCTCAGATATCTTAATGGAATGTTGAGTTTAGGATTGTTATTTGAACACACAGAAGATCTGAAGGAACCTTTGTAGGGATATGTCGATTCAGATTTTGCAGGAAACCTGGATACTCGAAAGTCTATAACAAGTTATGTATTCACACTATATGGTACTGTTGTGAGCTGGAGATCAGTGCATCAATCAATGGTTGCACTTTCAACAACAGAAGCTGAGTATATTGCTATGGCAGAAGCTGTTAAAGAAGCAGTGTGGCTCAAAGGCACTCTGGAAGATTTTGGTATACATCAGAGTAGTGTAACCATTTATTGTGATAATTAGAGTACTATCCACTTAGTGAAATACCAGGTGGTTCATGAAAGATCAAAGCATATAGATGTGAAGTTACACTTTGTTAGAGATATTGTGGAAAAAGGAGTTGTTACAGTGAAGAAGGTTGCTACTGAAGAGAATGCAACAGGATTTCCAAGTCACTTCCTGGAGCTAAGTTTCAACACTGTGCAAGCTTGGTAAAGCTTGTACCTTGTGTTTAAGGTTAACAGAATGATGGGATTGAGGATAAGGGTACTTGCTTTGATTCATTAAGGTGGAGAATTGTAGATTCAATTTCAATTCCATCAAAGAGTACACACATATGTATTTCAGTTCCAAGAAGCCAGAACTGGGCCAGATCGGAAAATCAGTAGCTTAGTTAAGAGAATGAACCGGCAGTTAGGATTTAAAATTTTGTTGCAAGCTAAGTCAACGGTTTCTGGCTTAGAGATAGCGTGCAACTTCTTCAACTGATTCTGATTCTATTTCGTGCATTCAAAGGACGGTATATATATTGTTAGATTCGCTTTGATGTGTAGAGTAACAATATACAGTTTTCCTTCTGAAATAGTTAGTGAGATTGTATAATTACGAAGCTAGGGTTTATCTTCCAAGTTAGGGGTTAAATTTGGGGATTGTGATAGATCTTGCTTGTATTGTGTAATTGATCTCTCAAACTAGTGAATTGAGGTACCCGAAACCTCCGTGGACGTAGATCGTTTCGATCGAACCATGTAAAGCTCGTGTTCTTGTTGTTTGGTTTGTTTCTAGTTTTGCGTTGCATGTGTGTTGTGATTGTATTTGTGTTGCTTGGTTCAACACTTGGATTGCATTGTCATTATAAATCTGTGGTGGTGTAACATTACCAATTTTCTCCTTGGGCTCAATTCTAGAATATCTCTACTTTGTAACCTATCACAGATATTTTATTTGGTCAAATCTTTATCCCCTAATATTAGTTGAAGGTATATATGTCAAAATATTTAACTTAATTCTTTCATTTTTTTCTAAAACGAAAATAATATTAAATGGAGGGAGTAATAATTATTATATATTTTATAAATTAATATATAAAGAAGATAATTAATAAAATATAAATTAGAACATAATAAAATTATTTGATAAAAAAAATTGAAATTGAAATGCAAAGATAGGTTTTAAACCCAAGACCTCACACCTTAAGATAATCTAGAAATATAAATACTCAAGATGATAATTCCCATAAATAGCGTTTCTTATATTGATCGTCCACGTTATTAGCGGAATAATTACCATCTTTTCTTGCATCCTAATAAAAAAGTTCGTATCTCGTCGATGTTGTTGTCCTTGAATACATCGAAAGCTCTTTTTAAGTTTTTACCTCACCAAAAATGACAAAAGTATAGAGTATTACGAAAAAAAGGCACAAAATCTTCAGCTGAAATTTTGATCTACTTAAAGCATATGATGTCCGAGATCGTTGTCTTTGGATGCCCAATGCAGCTTTAATGGTGCAGAGCCTGTAGGGAGCTTGTTAATAACATGGATTTGCATCTTGGGTATCACAATACATTTGGCTTTAGATTTTTGAACAGGCAATATAAAGATGAAAAGTAAGATGAATTTGATCATTGTGGTCTTTTTATTCTCAAAAGAGAAATGATGGGAGAAGTTATGATTCACATATATCAATTTGATATTCCATTTATATATTTTCATAGCTCAAATGATGGGAGAATTAAGTTGCGAATTGTACTGCAAAATTCATTATTCCTTGAGAATATACCTTTGACTTTGAAAACAACAGTTACATTATTTCTTTAAGGGAACAAAAAACAGTAAGTACTTATTCCATGTAAAATTGCATGCATACAATTTACAGATTATACAAGATATCAGTTTCATATATTTAAATTGCCTAACTATGTTACTTTTTTCAATACAAAATGCATTACTATATTCTTATATTGCAACTACTTATTTTATATTTGCTTACCCGTTTTGAGACTCAATGTTTTACCGGATATATAATTAGGGCTGTGTATTCGGTTAAATCGAATCGAATCGAACCAAAATTTCGATTGGATAGTTTAGGGAACCGAAAATCGAACCGAACGACATCGGTTCGATTCGATTAAAACTGGAATTTTTTCGATTTTTTTCGGTTAATCGATTTTTTTCTTTTTCTTTTTAGTAGATCGATTAGAAATTTAGGACCCAAAGTGCAACTTGTATTTGATTTGAACTTCATATAAAATCAAATTTGAAGTTGAAGACATACATTTAAGCCATAAAACAAAGAACATAATAAAATAACTAGACAAATTCAACAACCACAAACACAAAAACATGTCTACAGTTTGAAAAGCAAACCAGTAATTCATAATTCATAGAAGAACAAACACTCAAACATATAAAGATATGACAAACACCGTAAGTCTATAACACATAAATAAGAAAGAAAATGACGAAATAATAGAAGTCTAAAAGTCAAACTCACAAAATGTAGAAGAGAAAAATAGGAAAATGTCGCAACTCGCAACTCTCTTGTAAGTCACAAATTATAAAAGAGAAAGAAAATAAAAAAAAATTAAGAAAAAATTGCATTCGATTTTCGATGCGGACCAGTTAACCAAATACAAAAACCGAAATCGAACCGAAAATCGAAACTCACATAAACTAAGAACTGAAAAGCGAATCGAAAATACGGTTCTGGTTTCGGTTCCAACCGAATCTTTGGTTTCGATTCAGTTCGGTCGATTAACTGATCCGTGTACACCCCTACGATTTACTTTACATATTTGCCCACCAGGTCACAATATATTTATGTGAAATGCATGCTTCTTTATTATATAATAACATAATATTCTGTAAAAACAAGAAAAAAGGAAAATGGAAAACTATCAACTTGCGCGGACACTTTTCCGCTAGACCACCCATCAACTTGCATCAAACAAACATACCTTAATATATATAAACCAAATAACTGAATATTTAAAAAAATTACAGTTGCGACCCGTGGGTCGCACGGGGATCCGAAACTGCGGACACCAATTCATCTAGAATTATAGCTAAGCGAGTTTTTAAATTTATGTATTAATTGTGGTATGTATGTGTTAGGTGTTCCCAAGACCCACTCATCCACTTATATACATGTAGATAGATTTTAGTCCATTTGTAAAATCTTAACAACACATATAAATAGATGAGATATGTTACATTGCACACGTATATGTTAAGTTGCCATATGAGCCGATATTACCACCGTTCTCACCACAAACAGTTCGGATCTTTTAGAACCGTTGGTACATCTTTTAAAATAATTTAATTTATAAATGACAAGTGTATATGATAATATTATCAATACATCAATTATTAAACGAATAATTATGTGGTACGAATATAAGAAGGATTAATTACAAAAAAATTGTGATCTTTGGTCCAATTTTCAATTGCAACATGACTTTTAAAACTTATCATTGTTGATCACCAACTATAATTCTTTTTCAATTACAACATCGATTAAATTTTTTGACACTTGATTGTGTCTTCATCACCACCATTAGATGCATCTGGACACGACCTTCATTTGCCATCGATCGATTTCACAATCCGTCAATTCTCCTGTCGTTAATTGAGAGTCGAAGAACCTTCATTTGCCATCGATCAATTTCACAATCCGTCAATTCTCTTGTCGTTAATTGAGAGTCGAAGAAGTGACATAATAACTTTAATCACCGATTAACGATAATGAAAATGATGAATTGTAAAATTGATCGAGAGTGCATGTCAGTCTTGTTCAAATACATCTAATGATGGTGATGTCGACGTAATCAAGTGTTAAAAGAATTATAGTAAAAACTGTTACGCCACCGAATCGTATAAGATGTATGCAGGGTATGAATGTTTGTAAATATATATACACCCACATGCATAACCTATTTGTAGAGTATTTTAAGAAGAGTCGAGAATTAGTTGGCATGGTGATTGGTGAGGATGGGCATTGGTTGATAAAAATTGTTTATTTCATGTAATAGTTGTGTACGTTTGAGTCAATAGTCGTAAAATTAAATATTATCTCATACACCTAACAATATCTATATTACGAAGTGGAATGCAACAATAATCATCTACGACAAGTAACTTTTGTTCCCAAGTTTACCACATACTTGGCACTCTTGTTTAAAATAAACTGTCCAAAAGTAAAAGTGCTATTTAAAATCTCTGTCTCTTTTACTAATTCATCTAAAAATTAAAATTTTAATTTAACAAATTTGTAAGGTTCATACAAAAAAGTTGTGTAAGTCCATATTGATGATTTTTAAAGTTGTATGTTCACTAAAATAAAAAGTTATATATTTTCAAACATAATTTTTTCATAAGGCCGAAGAACTATATATTTTAAATAAATATACAAATATAAAATATCACTGTGTTAGACCTTTGATGTTTTTTAAACTCAAATAATAACTAGTAGTGCAAACGAAATATAATGACAATAACAGTATATAAAAAAAAACGCTCGAAGAAAAAGAAATTGATGGAGCGTGGATTTGGGGGAAGCGACCTAACTGAGGGGTGATATTTGAAATATAATAAGAGAAATCCGAAATTAAGTTGTCATGAACTCGGTTAACTTGTTACACAATCGAAGTGATTCGAAATCAGTAATTTATCTTAAAGTATAATATCTATATGTTTCAAATAATTTTTGATATATTATTCAAATCGAGTGGAATTCGAAGATAAGCCTAATCTCGACAATTTGAATTGTCGCTCCTAGCCTAACTCCACCTCAAAACCATTGTTATGTTAGGAAGTTTCCACTAGCCTTTTTATTCAAGGACATCATTGCATCATATATTCTGATTTGAGATGCCTTCTCTTTAGGCTTATCAGCCATCATCTTTTCTAACTTTCCAATAACTAGATTGATAATTCCTTACATCATGACTATGAGGAATTAGATCGATGTCCCTAAATTAAAAATCCTATTGTTCCAATAATAATGGGTACAAATGGAAACTGAAACGATAAATAAATTTATTCTAGATTTTGCAACAAAAATGGCGGTTAAAAGGCTTTTGAACACAGATCATAAAATTGTTGGATACTTTTTAGTTATTTATAAAACTCATCTATATATATATAAAAACAAAATGAGTTGTTACCACAATTGGAAAAAGAGGTGTTTTCCCGCCCATTTGCACATGCCAATTTGGACAACTAAATGTGACAGCTCACGATTTTATATAAAAACTGATTATGCATATGTTTAGGAGTCAAAATCTCATTTTCTTTGGTAAAAAAACAACTTTTTTGTTGCAATATATTTGGTGTTGAGATAATATCTCTGTTAGATATTGGAACATCCAATGAATATACAATAGTGGTTATTAATATACATAAAATAACTTAGTAAATCCTGAAAACTTATCTGAAAATAATTTGTAATCTGGATATTAGCGTTCTAGATTTCATAATTAACCCTAATGAGTCATCTATAAAAATGTGAAAATAAATCACATCACAATCACATTTATTCCACCGCCGGATATACATTTTTGAGCTCCGAAGTAACGTTGTGAGTATTTTATTTTAATGTTGTTTTGAAACTGTTGCTAAACTAAACTATTGTGCATACGAGCTCACAGTTATGTTCATGTTATTTTGTCTGTTTTACGTCTGTATTTCGTCATCTGAGTACAAAATAAACTCTGCACGCCATAACAATGTTTGTTTATCAACATTGACTGATTTTCTGTTAACTATTACAAATTTATTTTCATGGAGAAGATGTATTCCCCAAAAATCAGCTCCTGCAGAAAATAAAAAATATATTAGATGCACTCTGAAAGTATGTATTAAAAGTGTTTCTGAAACAATCTTATACTTCTATAATTTTTATAAAGTATGTTGCATGTTGTATTGTTTGGATGAAAAATTTGAACGAAAAACAATTGTATTATATCCTCGATTTATTTGTATATATAGATATTAATCTTCGGTAATTGTTTTTTCTGGATGAGTTATATCTATTTGAACATTCAATCAATTAGCACATTTATGTTTTGATATACCTTATGGCAATCCATGTCATGTTTTAGGAGATGGCACCCGTCTTTTCAAAGATACGTGAGATCAACGCAACTAGATCTGACTGGGCTATGAAGCTGCGATTGGTCAGGGCCTATGATATACCTGTGTTCAAGAATCCAGATCAAATCCAAAGCTTTGAATGTGTCTTTAGAGACATTGAGGTAAATGACATAGTATTTCAATAGATGACTAAGTTAATGTCATTGTGACAATATTCAAACTGATTCCAATATGAAATGTTTAAATATTTACCTTCTAATTAGAGTCAAAGAAACTGATTATCAGAAATCATTGAAATGTGCTTATTATCTTCAGATTTGACATGTATTCGTTCTAAATCTGAAAATCCATTAAACTGACCTACAGATTTGGCAATAAGACTTTTTCTTATACATTTTAAACTGTATGAACATTAAGTCTGAAATATTCAATCTTAAACATCAAACTGATTATTTGTGTATTTTGGTTAGTTTCAATAATGTATAATAATTATACAGAGTAAATGAGTTGCAACATTCGTTCTAAAACTGAAAATTCATTAAACTGACCTACAGAATGTGCAATAAGACTTTTTCTTATACTTCTTAAGATGTATGAACATTAAATCTGAAATATTCCAATAACATCTGCAGTCTTTGTAATTAAAATTATTTTCAGGGATCTACTATACGAGGTTCAGCTAGAGCACCTCACATGGATAATGTGCGTGCGAAGCTACGTGAAGGCAATTTGTACATAATCCATAATTTTATGGTTTCGAAGGACGAACTACGTTACAAAACTGCCACCCATACTCATAAATTTTCCTTTTATGGGAGGACTGTAATAAGGCAAATTCGTGATCCAGCCTTTCCTAACAATAGGTTTATCTTTAAAAATTTTGATGAGATAGCTAAATTGAAAGCAGCAGATGAGTGCCTACTGTTTGGTTAGTAATTTTTTTTTTTTCCAATTTTTTGTATTGTTAATGATTCAGATTGAAGAACATGTAAACTAACTTGATTTCTTTATATATAAAACTTAAAATCTAATGCAGATGTTATTGGAAGGTTGGTTGAGATGCATCCTCCCACAAATATGCCTACAAAAGACGGCAACAAGTTGCTAATGGAGATCGAAATTGAGGACATGAGGTAAATATTTTAAAGGTTTTGTTGTTTTGTATTCTTCTAATGCATACACTGATTATCCGAATTTTTTAAACAAAAGTGGTCGTAGGCTAACAATTACTCTTTGGGAAGAGTTTGTTGACAAAGTTATACCGTGCTACAATTGTCCAACCTTTGAACCGGTTGTTGTAGTCATGCAGTTTTGCAGACCAAAGGTTTTTAGAGGTAATATATTTTTATTGGTGATTATGTTGAAAGAATAAATAGGAAGTGATTTAAAATGAATTGTATAACTCAACTGTAATTTAAGTAACTATTGTAAATTATTTCTACAGATACTGTTAAGGTGTCCAATACATACAATTGCACACAAATGTTTGTGGATGGCAATATATGGGAGATTACGGAATTCAAGAAATTGTAAGTCAAATTCATGTTTTATTTGTTTAGCTTACTCAAAATACTAACAATATAATAGTTGGGTTCTAATTCACTTACTTTTTGAAAAGGATTGCTGCGTCACCAACACCGTCAAGGCAGGTTGCTATCACCCAATCATCTGGATCTGGGGCGTCACCCGCAAGTGAGCTTTCTTCAGGGAGAGCAGTTGTTAGAAATCTGCAAGAACTGTGTGAAGGCGAGGTGGTTATCTAACTTATTAAATTTTAGATTATTAATTGAAAAACCACACATATGTTACACACATATTAAATTTTTTTTAGAAAAAGAATAAATATTATGATTGAGAGTTTATGCATTCTGTTATGACACAGGATGGAACATTTTGGATGTATTGCACTATAGCTGAAGTTGAAAACCCAAAAGACATTTGGTACATGGCATGTGTTACGTGCCATCATAAGCTATATTCAGTTGATGGTAAATGGAACTGCAGACAATGCGGCGATGTTGAGGCCAACAACAATTACAGGCAAGTAACATATTTGTTAAACAACACATCTAATTTACATACATATATAATACTTAAAAAGGGGATCTAATTTACATACATATATAATACTTAAAAAGTGGAATATAGCATGTAAATTAACGTTTAAAACTGATATCTACAGGTTTAAGTTGGAGGTTCGGGTAATTGATGAGACCTATAATGCACTTTTTATAGTGTGGGATGCTGAAGGACAGATTATATTCGGCAAGACCGCCAATGCTCTAAAAACCGAGGATGTGGGTGCTTTCAAATGAAAATTACATATAATTTTATGCATATTGTCTACAATATTTAAAAAAAAAAAAAATGAACTTTATGTATATCACTTGTGTTGTAGGAGGCTGAACCCGGTGTTGTTGACTACTTTGTTGGGAGACTGGCTGATCGTACTGTTCTATTTAAAGTTGCTAGAAAGACTGATTATTCTAGAGGAGCTAGAGTTACATATCATGTGACCAAGTCGACGGATGACGCGGACCTATTATCTAGGTTTTGTAGGTCATATGTGCAAAGTCACGTAAGTAAAGTAATACACTTACACATATACTTACAAAAATATTACTTACTTTAAACAATCTAATTGTTCACAAATTTGAACTAATATTATGTAGGAGTCAGATCTTATTTCTAAGCTGGGCCGGAAAGGAAATGAATCGGATGGTGATTCCTCCGAGGATGAGGTAACAACACCGGACAAAAAGTTGAAGGGAGATAAGGTAAAAAACGACCATGTTACCCCTACTGAGAAAGAGCTTAATGGAGTCACGGTGGATGAAAGTTCTAATGGAAAAGATGTGGTGGATGATTATATTGACGGCACTGTGGAACCTGATACAGAGATGAAGGTTAAGCGGAAGCTCATAGACGAGCTGGATAAAAGTTCTACCACCCGCAAAGCTATCAAGCAAGAGAAACCATGATACTTTTATGCATTCTAAGTATTCATTTTCTGAAAGTTTTGTTTTGAACCATTTTCAAGTTTTTGCTTTGTTTTACCAAGTTGATTTATATTTTGCTTAATGAATTGACTCTTTTATGCAATATTGGTGTTCTAAGGATTTGCTATACTCTTTCCTTTTAATTATGTCTCTAAACCCCATATGTTTGGATCATGTGGAGATTCATATTAACCTATGATAAAATTTGTGATAACTTACGTACCTTGAAAGACAATATACATCTTTCTGTAATAGTATAACCTATTCGTTTAAAATGACATATCTTTTGAAAAAACCCACAAGTACAAACTAAACAGTGATATTTTCTAAACTTAGTCACATATTAATATAATTACATAGATATAATATAGACTAAAATCGATTAAAATCACTACATTTAAATGATGTGAAATTCTGCGGAATTTGTAAAACTTTCTTCATTCAAATTAGAATACATTGAGGTAAGGTGTAATAAAAAAATGTGAAGAAAAAATAACAAATATACAAGTTAGTGACGAAGTATAACTGTAGTATAACTATGAGTGAGTTACACCTTAATCATGTTAGATAATAATAAAATTGGTCTCACATTAATCGTAAGCCATGTACCATTATAGTATTTATATGTGAATCCTTTATTAGAAATACTCATAATACACGATATTAAAAATATGAAAAAAGTTTTAGTATGACATTTATATAAAAACAAAACAACATTAATTGATTAAAATATAAAAAAACATTAAATATAGACAAGATTAATTGATTAAAATATATCAGAATATGAAAAAATAACATTTATGTGAAATTAATTATTCCAGCTTAACATATAAAAAAAAAAACTTGAAAACATTAATTGATTAAAATATATCAGAATATGATTTAGTGATGAATCTAATATAATTAAAACTTATTATACATATATGAATGTGACTGTAATAAAATTTTGATTTTATTAATGATCTGGTTTTATCTTAACAAATAATATACAAATCTAAGTATATTATATTAAAATATAGATAAGATTAGGTGAATTTAGATACAGATAAACGTTATTATGTTAAATATAGACAAGATTTGAGTATATCAATATATTATACATATATTTATATTATTAAATTAGTAAAAAAACATATCTCACAATATCTAATTGATATATCTTTTACTTAACCAACACTCAGCAGGCCCTATTTAAAGATGGTTTGTCTCATACTATGATACAATAGCGATAAAGAAAGAATACACAGAATTGTTGTGAGTGGAACGCGTGAAGATTCAGATCAAATGTATATGGAAGGAGAGTAAGTCTTTTAATTACAACCCTTGTGAAAAATAATATTAACTTTGTGTATTGTTAATGATATTTAGTGAAGTGTATGATTTTTTTTCTACATGTTTTGTTTGAAAAACCCAGCTCGCCTGATTCGGTTATAGTCATTGACGACGAGGAGTACCTGTCATTTACTATAGAAGTAACTGAAGAACATGTTGTCAGCAAAAAAGTGGTATGGTGCATGTGTCTTAAGTCTATGAACAATAAAAAATTTGATTTATAACTACAATGTTTTAAAATTAATGGAATTTTTACTGAAAATATTCATTAAACATGTTTATTTGATTACTTATATACATGAGACAGGTTATACGTGATCTGTTTAAACACGAATTTAACAACTGGGGTGATTCAAATAGAGATACTGCAACTATATTTCGTGGAATACAATACTGGACAGTTGGTATTGCAAGGGACAATGGCTACTCGGCAGAGTTAACAGACTTATATCACTTTCTACGTGATAACAACTTATCAGTTGGCAGGACTTTCATGTTGGAGATGGACCCAGAGGAAAAGCTGACTTTCCGAGTTTATGTTTACTAAATACCTATATTTCATTACTTTTTTTTTTTTATTATTGGTTATTTATCATAAACATCTTCTATTCGATTAGTTTTTTTGTTTTGCTAATTATATTTAATCAATCATTATGGTCATTGATTCTCTTTGGTAATTTTTTTTTCGTACTGTTTTTTTGTATCTATTTATGGAGTATTTTCATGTAATGTACAAATAGACATGTTAATGGACATAAAATATAACATAATTAAACCTTTGGTTTTAAACAACATAACAAATCTAATTAACAAGTTGTAAATAAAATATAATTAACAAAAGATCATAGACGAACTAATGTTGTTAATTTATTTTCCCTAACTTTTGAAAAGTAGTAATGGTATGTATGAATTAATGTTTTAAAATATTTAGTGTATAAAAAAGAACAATGTATAACACCAGCTTTAAAAGATTAAGAGTAACTACTTAATCGCATGATACTATAAATTGTAACTAAAATACCTCATTTTATATGGATATAAACATAGATAAAGATATATATATAGATATAGATATAGATATCCAAGTTTATGTATAGATAAACTTAAAAGAAGATATGGTGAAGATTCCTATTAAACTGGATAATAAATTTTGAGATCAAAACCGTTTGAAATATGACCTTTTTCTTTTTAATAAACTCATCAATAATTAAATAAATAAAAATTCAGATTATATGTATATATATATATATATATATATATATATGTATATAAATGTATGAGTTAAAATCTGAATACGATATTCACAATAGATTCTGTCGATTGTTAAAAATAAAAAAAAAACAAAATAAAAAATTCCCTGAAGTATCAATTAGATTTGTTAATAAAGATATCAAACTTCCCAAAGAATAGAAAATACAGTTTTAATAGGGATAGACATCACACCCCCAAAACATAAGCAGAATAATCATATCAAAGATATGATTACTCACACCGGAAAATATAATATATATAGATATATAGGTATAGATCTTTACACATAACCTATTATTTAAGTGCAGATCAAACATAAATTTCAATCAGGTGTTGTCAGAGCATCACTAAGAAGGTTTTGCATCCAAAAAAGAAGATCAATCCAGAATTTCATAACATTGAAAAACAGATATGGTAAAACTTTCTGGATCATTCACAATTGGCAGAAAACATTCAAGAGATGGTACGTTTTTCTATATCAAGATTATTTTATTCTATTAAATTTTTATAAAGTTTTAAGTGTGTATATACTTATCTCTGTATCGTGACAATTCTTTGATGTTATGCCTCCATATAAAGTGACATGTTTTTGCCTTCATTGGACATGTACCTGCAGTTGAAGTGATGAATATCTTAGTTGGATAATCAACAGTTTAATAAAATCAACTACAAAAACTAGAAAGTTTTGTTTTCATTAATGTATTGAAAATAATAAGGAAGATAGCCTGTTATTCTTGGTTACTTTATGTACTTAAATACATGTGGTTGCAAATTATACAATTTTAATCATTTGGTTACTTTTCAGTTCTGAATAGATGTATAGGTATAGATGTTAGAATGTACACTAACTTATTATACAGAAAATTGTACATATGTTCATTTGGTGAATTTTGAAAAATTAATATATGTTGATTTAAGAATTGAACTCACTAACTATATAATATGGAATATCATTGTTTATAATAATAGTTTGCATGATCAAAATAAGTTGAGATTGTTACAACACATTAATGTGACACAGTTGTGGAGCTTCAAATTAGATTTTAAACATAAATCACTATTTTTAAGAATGAACATATGGATTCATTTCAAGATGATTACAGATATTAAAAAAATTATAAAAACATGCATATCAGTATTAAATGTTTCCATCATAGTATCAGTTTGAATAAACAAGTTTTAGTAAATGAATTCATGAAACATATATATGCCTAATTCAACATAGTTTTATGAAAGACACATTTCAGTAGGAGAATTCATTAAAAAATATGAAATGAATATAAATAAATATAAACATTGAGTACTTATCTGTTAAGTCGATCATGAAAACTTATTTAGGTAGGTTAATTCATTCTTCATCGCTCTGATAAGCCGATCCAAGGAACTCATACGGTTCTAGCAAAAAATTAGTGCATGTAATTAAAAAAATGAAAATTTATACAGCAAAACGGTTAGATCTATCAAAACTAACCTGAATCGATTATTTCACCGTAGATTATAGTTATCTTATATAACCTAGGAGTTATCAGATTTAACATGCACAGTTGAATCCATATTCTCGACACTTCAACAATACTGAAAGGAAAAAAAATATATATCAAAATCACACAATTTGAGACAAATCTATTTATATATATATATATAGATATATCATCAGATTCACGCGATTTAAAAAAGACACATATAAGTAGTAAAAATTCATTCAAAAAAGCGATTTTTTCATTCAATCTTCTGGAAAAAAAATTGTGAAGACTGCATTTAAACTAAATATATAATGAATATAAAAAAACATCAAAACTTCGTACTTATCTTTTGAGTTCAAAATCTGGATAATCTAAAAAATTACTAATGAGACCTTCTTCATCGCTCCTATTATCAGATCTGAAATCCCGAATCAAGGAACGCATACTGTTGTAAGAAAAAAAATGAAAAAACTAACAAATTAATACATCTAATTGAAAAAATTGAAAATTTAAACAGTAAATTGTTAGATGTTTTTAAAATAACCTGAATCGAAGATTCCACCGCGACATATGCTATATCACTGACCACCTTGGAGTTATCGGATTCAACATGCACTGTTGAATCCTTAGTTTTGCCACTTAAACAAGTCTGAAACAACAACAACATAAATCAAAATCACACAACAAAAGCAAAAATATTTCAGAAATGTAAAAAATTAAACTAAATGTGTAATACCTTAATAAAAGCATATGGAGATCTCAGATTGTACGATCTGAATTTTTTTAAAATGAAGAACATGAGATGTACATAATCATTCAAACAGTTGAATTTGGGGTTAAGAAATTAGGGTTTTCTGATCTAATTCACAAACGGGGATGATTATGTTACTAGGAATAACATTATACCGGGGATATCATGATTTAAGTGTGCAATCGGATAGAACTGTTTCGGAACAGATGAAGAAGATGAACGGACGGAGTAAACTAAGCTGAAGTGCATTTGGGTTCTTTGCTGTGAAGTGTGTGAGAGAAGCTAATACATTCTAGAATAATCTAGGAATGCGGAGAGTCAATCATGAAAACCGGTTATGTAAGAAAGAAACGCAAAATGTGTTATTCAGGATTCATTTTTTTAATTTCTGAACTAGGCCTTTTAATTGTAATTTGAATTGGGCTGAAGCAAACTGCTGGGCCCGGTAAACTTTTATCTTTAATTTCATGATGATGCACATAAAGTCAATTTATGTATTCTGGCCCAGCAGAAGGCTATTTTGAATAGAAAAGCAATGTTTGAAAACTTTACATTGCAGACAATGTGGTGTGTAGTAGATCACAAAATATCACATTGTCGGTTCCTTGTAATAAGTATAAAGATTCACAACTTAGATAGAGTTAAACAATCCATTGGTAGAAGTTGATGTGTAAGGCTCAGATTGGTTTGTCTTGACCAAGAGATTACACTAGTGCATTTGTTGCACTGAATTGGAACAACATCGAGATAATTTTTCTAAACTGGCTTAAAGAAAAAAAATAGATCTCAGTGGTTAATGTTTTCTTAATTTTTGTCACTTAATTAGGATTGTATATAATTAATTAATGTTGCTTTGATTTATTATGGGTAAAGAGTCATTGAGACTCAATACTCTATACTCTATACTTTGGGCAATATTATTAATTATATGATAGATTGCTAAATTAATACAGAAAATCGTGTCTTGGTAAAACAAGTTGATTATGTCCCCTTGATGGGCTCAAAATGTCAATCATATCAAACTTGTACAGTGGATTAACTTCCGGTATGATAATAATGTTGAGCTGTTTGTTCTCAAGGAATAAAAGATATTAATTAATTAAAGCATTCAGTAGCTTCAATTAATTAATGAACATTGAATCTTAAACACAAAAAAAATAACTGGGAGCCACATTTCGTAATATGGATTAGGATGGGTAGTTCAATATTAATTCTGTAGTGGAATGAATTAATATTAATGGGCTAGAATAATATTGATGGCTCAATATGGATATCTAGGCCCATTGAGAGGCCCAATCCTATTCCTCCTAAAGGCCCCTTGAGTAGCCCAATGGAAGTCCATTAACTAAAGGATAAGGATGAATTAGAAGTAAGAAATAAGGAAAGAAAAGATATGGAAGAATCTAATTTCTAAGGGGATTGAGATTTATCCATATTTTCCTCTCCCAAGTGGGAGAGGATTTCCTAATCCTAAAAGGGGGCAGATTTCGGCCCCTATCCCCTATAAATAGGAGACCAGTCTTGGTCCCCATATGCAATAGGAGATGCATAAGTCCGTGGGTGTTTTTCTAGAAAATTAATCATTTCCTTGAGAGTTAAAAAGTTCGTTTGATTTCCCACCGAATTGGCGAGCTTGGACTTAGAGAATACTCAAGAAAATCTTTGGGTTGAAAGATTAATTCTTCTCAATGATGTCTTTCTGATTTGAAGGTAAAATACTATAATTCATTAGTTCCGCATGTTTAGGGCCTATTGTATGATTACCTTGATTCAATTATATGAATTATATGATTTGATCGTTCATATCATTGTTGTTTGATTATTGAAAATAGAAATTCAAAGTACAACCCGAATAGATCCTTGACACAATCCTCGATTCCCCAACATAAGTGGCAAACATAGTTTCAGACATATTTTATAAAGCAAGATAACATGATAATTCGAGCATATACAATATAACAACATCAACTACTTCCGAGACTCGATACTTTCAACAAGTGATCCTTACTAGTTAAGTGTATCACTCATCTCTCAAGTGTATTAGGTAAATTCAATTTCACTCACATTGATCTATATGCAATGCCTACCATATGCTTGTCAATCATTTAAACCAGAACTCGTACTTGACATGTGTGACAGAGGAAGAAAAATGTCTTTATTTTTTGTTGTAATGTAGGCTTAAGGTAAGGTGGGAAATTTTTGGGTAAAAGTGACTAATCTTTGGACTAATCAAGTTTTTCCTACTCAACCACCCCTCAGTACAATCGCTCAATCCTTACTCTCTAAATTTCAGCAAACCATCCCTCAAGAAGGTTTCTTACCCCTCAAAAGTACTTACAATATAAGTGCTTTTCACGCTTCATTTGTGTACCACAATTTGGGACTACCCGATTTGTCTAATCGACTCATGAACTATAGCACTTTTAGACTTCTAACATCTCCATAAACAAAAAACAATAAAACACTTATGTACAACGACTCTTTCTTTTCTTTTCTTTTCTTTTTTTTTTTCCTTCTAGTAACAAATAACCAATACATCACACTTCCACCCCTCCCCCCAAACTTGGTTGAAAATCAATGTTTGTGGAGAAAAGAGTGGGATAAGTTGGTTCTCTAAAAACAACTTAACAATTTTGAGAGCTTATTCATTCTCGATTTCTTTGCCTATCAATTCATACCCCTTTCTTTCGTCAAACATTCGCATACTTCACCCATATTGATCCCAAGATATTCCCAATTATCTTCCAATCCTCCTCCCTCATACTCACTTTGTCCAATTGGGCCAAAGACTAAATTGAAAGGTTTTGGCTTGTAAAGTAAGGCTATCAAAGAAAAAACTACAAAGCTCGAATGGACTAACGACGGGAAATTTTTAAGTTTTTGGTCAAAAGGAGAACATACTAAGGCTAAAAAATAGGTTAGAAATAAAAACTGCCTAAAATGATTTCCTAAGTCACAACATGTACTAACATATTCACAATAAAGAATCGAAGCAAGTTCTAGAGACGACCATATATAACCAAAGAATTCATACCGAAAGAATGCATAATTTACTCCAAAGATAGGAGTACAAAAATGGCTCAAAACTCACAGGGTAATATTTGATCACAAGTCTCAAGTACAAGCTCAATTTCATGTTGTTGAGATGCAGGTAGAGAGATAAAGATGAGAGGAAAGGATATTTTCATATATTGAAAACACAACTGATACAATGAAGTAATGTGATATTTATAGACATATCACAGAAGCTTCTAGAGTCTAAGCATAACAGAATACGGTTCCAAATTCCTGCAACTAATCTGATGTGGAACCATGCACGTGAACACATATGGTTTATGACGTCTACATCTTATGTGGCAGCTGACCTGGAGGCCATGTTGTCATCCTTCTCCCTTTCCAACATATCCTTAACATGCTCCCTTTGTTTGGCATCCTCTCCCTTGTCAAATTCATAGCACAACTATTGAGATACCTCTGAAACCGTGTAATGGATAGTGGCTTCGTCAAGAGATCAGCAACCTGATCTTCTGAAGGCACAAACCTGACTTCAACCTCTCTTTTCTAGATTTGCTCTCGAATATAATGAACGTCAATTTCAATATATTTTGTACAAGACTGAGAGCAACGATGTTATCACACCAAATGATGGATGGTGTGCGAACTTCCATGCCCAATTCTGTTAACAGATTTCTGACCCAAACCAACTCTGTCGTAGCTAGTGCAATGGCCCTATATTCAGATTCTGTAGTGTTGCGTGCCACTATATTTTGCTTGTGCGAGCTCCAAGCTATAATGTTCTGACCCAGTAAAATGCAGTACCTACTGGTAGATTTCCCGTCGTCTAACGTACTCGCCCAATCGACATCAGAGAACCCTTCAAGTCTGTACTGATGAATGGGTGATAGAGTGATACCCTGATGAACTGTACCAAGTAAGTACCTCAGCAGCCGTTTGCACACTTGCCAATGATTAATAGTCGGTTGATGCATAAACTGACTCAATTTATTCACAACAAAAGAAATATCAGGTCGTGTCATGTTCACGTACTGCAATGCCCCCACTGTACTTCCACACATGGTTGGCTGATAAAAAGATTCATTATCATGCAAGGACATTTTCTTGTTAGGAATATAAGGAGACGGATAGGGCTTAGCTTTATCAAGACCAGTCTTGTACAGTAAGCCCCTGATGTACTTGCTTTGGGTGAGAAAACAACCACCCTCTGGAGTTTTCTGTACTTCGATGCCTATGAAATAACTGACAGAGCCCAAGTCCTTCAACGAAAAATGTTGGTCCAGTTGCTGAATAATTTGATCAATCATGAGCTTGCTGTCCCCTGTAACTAATATATCATTGACATAGACCAGGATGAGCAAGAGGTGACCTTTGTCAGTTCTATAGAACAAGGAAGTATCAGCTGCTGAAGTATGAAAACTGTTAGGTTGAGAACACTTACAACACACACAACAAGAAGCAATCCAGAAAATGAATGAAAAATGAACTGAAAAATAGCCACTTAAAATCGAACGCAAAATCAGAAATGAAATGAAGAAACACAAGGCTTTTACGTGGTTCGATCAAGGTGATCTACATCCACGGAGGCTCTATACACCTCAATTCACTCAACTAAACAATCAATTACAAGAAACAACCCAGAAAACTAGAAGCCCCAATTCACAATCCGAAGTGAGCTCAAGAACCATAGCTCTCAAATTCTAATGATTGATTAATGTTTACAGAGGGAAAAATATGTGTATCAACTCGTCTTTACAAGTAGAACAAATGTATATAAAGAGCTAAGCTCGAATCAAGAAGTCCTGGAAGCTGGAATCAAATTCAGTTTCAACTGCTATTCAAACTGCTACGCGTCTTCAACAACGGTTTTACATGCAACAGTTCAAAAACATTGCGTATTTCTGTTATAACCGTCATCAACCTGGTTCTTCAATAACTTCCAAATCTTATCTGATAAAAACTCGGCTCTCCGGTCCGGTTCTTCCCAGCCCAAACCCGGTTCCTGATTCTCCTTAACCTCTACTACATGACACAATCACTTGAAGAAATTGAATTGACACCTACAAATCTCCACCTCAATGAATTCAAGTGCACTTCATCACCTCTTACTTCCTTCTTATCTCCAGGTTTAATCACACTGTTCAAGCCTTATCAGGCTTGAGCAATGTACCATCTTACTCCTAGGAACTGCCTTAGTTAAGAAATCTGCCGCATTGTCCAAAGTATGCACTTTCCTAACTTCAACAGATCCAGCTTCAATGATATCCCTTGAAAAATGAAGTCTAACATCATTGTGCTTAGACCTCTCATGAAAAGCTTGATGCTTTACCAAATGAAGAGCACTCTGATTGTCACACTGAATAGTCACACAACCTTGTCTTATTCCCAAGTCCTTGAGAATTCCTTTGAGCCATAAAGCTTCTTTGATTGCCTCAGTTAATGCAATGAACTCTGCTTCTGTTGTTGACAATGCAACCACTGACTATTGGACACTCTTCCAACTCACAGTTGTACCATACAATGTGAAGACATACCCTGTAATGGATTTTCTAGTATCCACATTCCCAGCAAAATCTGCATCAACATATCCAATCAATGGTGAAGTATTTGCTTCTTGTTTCTAGAATTTTAACCCCATACTGACAGACCCCTTCAGATATCTTAACACCTGCTTTAAAGCTTTCCAATGTGACTCCCCAGGATTTGACATATACCTGCTTACTAAGGACACACTATAGGCCAAGTCTGGCCTGCTACATATCATTCCATACATTAAGCTGCCAACACCACTGGCATATGGAACATTCTTCATGTGAATCTCCTCAGCTGCAGTCTTAGGGCACTGATCCTTGGATAACTTTGTCTGTAGATTAACTGGAATACTTACTGGTCTGGACTCATGCATGTGGAATCTCTCTACTACCTTCTGCAGATACTGCTTATGTGAAAGCCATAGTGTTCCAGTCTCTCTTCTTCTAATGATGTCCATTCCCAGAATCTTTCTGGCTTCCCCTAGATCCTTCATGTCAAATTCTGAATTCAACTTTCCTTTTAGCTGTTGTATCCTATCACTGCTCTTACTGGCTATGAGCATGTCATCCACATATAACAACAGAAATACTTGTTCAGCTCTTGAACCTCTGTTAAAGTATACACAGCTGTCATATAAGCTTCTTATGAACCCTGCACTCATCATGAACTCATTGAACTTCTTATTCCACTGCCTGGGACTTTGTTTCAACCCATAGAGTGATTTCCTGAGAAAACAGACCTTCTCTTCATTTCCTGGAATCACAAAGCCCTCAGGTTGCTTCATGTATATCTTTTCAACCAGATCTCCATGCAGGAATGCTGTCTTGACATCTAACTGCTGTAGTTCCAAGTCTTCTTGAATAACCTTTGATAGAAGTAACCTGATAGAGCAATGCTTCACTACTGGAGAAAATACTTCATTATAATCAATGCCTTCCCTTTGAGTGAAGCCCCTGGCAACCAATCTTGCCTTGTACCTGATCTTATCAGCTTTACCAGCCTCCATCTTTTTCTTGAAAATACATTTTGAGCTTACTAGCTTCTGCCCTTTTGGTTTGTCTACAAGCTTCCAGGTTTGGTTTCTCTCTAAGGATTCCATTTCCTCCATCATGGCCCCTATCTAGTTTACACTCTCACTGCAACCTACTGCTTCCTTGAAACTACTTGGCTCTTGAAACTCCAAGTCTTCTGCTATACTTAGTGCATAATATACACTGCCAGCTAATCCATAGAAATCAGGTCTTTGGATTTATCTTCTTGGCCTGTCTCTTCCTATGCTATAGGTTCTGAGATTTGCCATCTCAGTTTGACCTTCTTCCTCTTCTGATGAACTCTCATCTTCTTGCTGAGCTTGAGTATTCTCTTCTGGAGGTATCTTCTCCTTATTAGGCTCCACCTAAACAGAAATCCTTTCAGGTTCCACAGCTCCATCTGCTTCCTCTTGACTTCCAGTAGAGTTGTATCCCATCACATCTTCATTGAACTTTACATCTCTACTTATTAGGAGCTTCTGGCTTCCCTGTTCCAAGCACCATAGCCTGTAGCCTTTTATGCCCTTAGGATATCCCAGAAATACACATCTTTGAGCTCTTGCATCAAGTTTGTCTTGCCTAATGTGAGCATAGGCTAAACACCCAAACGCTCTTAAGTCATGGTAGTTTGGTGTCTTTCCACTCCACACTTCTTCTGGAGTTTTAAATCCTAGAGTTGATGATGGTGACCTGTTGATTAAATAGCATGCAGTATTCATTGTCTCTCCCCAGAAGGATTTTGGTAATCCAGCATCAATCAACATACATCTAACTCTTTCCAGCACAGTTCTGTTAAATCTTTCAGCAACCCCATTCTGTTGGGGGTTTAGGGGGACAGTTCTATGCCTTGTGATACCCTTCTCTTCACAAAATCCTGTGAACTCAGTGGATAGATATTCCAGGCCATTATCTGTCCTAAGATGTTTTAGTTTCTTCCCTCTTAGGTTCTCCACCTGATTCAACCATGTCTTAAACTTGAGGAATGCATCACTCTTGTTTCTCAAAACATATATCCAGGTTTTTCTGTTGTAATCATCAATGATGGACATGAAATACCTTCCCCCTCCATGTGTTTCTATTCTTGAAGGCCCCCAGATATCAGAGTGTACATAATCCAGGGGTTCTAGAGTGGAATGTATCCCTTTAGCATAAGGTAGTTTCTTTGCCTTCCCTAGAGCACACTTCACAGAAATCTAGTGTTCTATTTCCCATTTCACCAATGATACCCTTCTTGGATAACTCCTTCAACCCTTTCTCTCCAATATGACCCAGTTTTCTATGCCACTTCATCACATCTTCTTTGCTTATCACATAATCAGCACATCCTATCACAGGTGATCCAATCAAAATGAACAGGCCATTGTGTTGCCTTCCTTTGATTACCAGCTTATTGTGTTTAGTGATCTGAAGATGACCATCTAGTGAATTGAACTGACAGCCATTTTCCACAAGAGTGCCAAGGGATAATAGATTTCTTTTCAATCCAGGGACTTACCTCACTTGAGAAATAGTTCTGATGACTCCATCATACATTTTAATTTGAACTGATCCTGTGCCTTTGACGCGCAGGAGTGATCATTTCCTAGAAGTACACTTCCACCATCTTCTTTTTGTAGATCCTTGAACCAGGATTCATTGGGGCACATGTGGAATGAGCATCCAGTATCAAGTACCCATTCCTTTTCCATTCTTGTGTCTGTGATGTTTAAGACTTCAGGGATGTCTTCTTGATGTTCTGTCATTGCCACCTCTGCCCTTTGAGTCTCCTGCTTCTTCTTCTTTTGTGGATAGTCTTTCTTTAGGTGTCCAACTTGCTTGCATTTGAAACACTTCCTGGTTTCAACCCAGTCACCTTGCTTCTTTGCATTCTGAGTTCCAGTTTTGTTATCTTTAGCTCCCTGGAACTTCTTCTTCGGGAAATTCTTTTTGAACTTGATGTTCAAGCCTTCTCCAGCCTATGCAGAACCCTTTTCTCCCTGATTCTGAAAGCACTTGGTCTTCAATGCTGACAAGATGGATTCATAATCGATTTTTCCATCTCTTCCAGACATCAGTGCATCTTTAAAGCTTTCCATGGATTTTGGAAGAACATTTTAACACCATCAGAGCCTTATCATCATCCTCCAAGTTCACCCCCAGATCTTCCAGCTCTTCAATCATCTTGACAAATTCATCAAGTTGATAAAAAATGACTTTATCATCAGAGATTTTGAAGGACATCAATTTCTTTTTCAGAAATAATTTGTTGGATATAGACTTTGATTGATAAAGTTCCTCCAGTTTTCCCCATGCCTCCACTGCATTTTTGCACCTTGAAACCTCCCTCAAAGGTTTATCACCTAGACATAAGAATATCAAACTTAGAGCCTTCTTATCCAATTTTGGAAATTTGGATTTCTCAGCATCAGGCCATTGATCAACAGAAAGAAGTGCAGAGTCTAGGCCATTCTGAATCAGTACTGCATTCATCTTGATCTTCCAGAGTGAGAAGTCATTCTTTCCTGAGAACTTCTCCACATCCATCTTTACTCCAGCCATTCTCCTTCTTCTTTGAGTTTTGTGTGTATGTTTCCCATAGACGGCGCCACTTGTTAGGTTGAGACACTTACAACACACACACAACAAGAAGCAATCTAGAAAATAAATGAAAAATGAACTGAAAAACAGCCCCTTAAAACCGAACGCAAAATCAGAAATGAAATGAAGAAACACAAGGGTTTTACGTGGTTCGATCAAGGTGATCTACATCCGCGGAGGCTCTATACACCTCAATTCACTCAACTAAACAATCAATTACAAGAAACAACCCAGAAAACTAGAAGCCCCAATTCACAATCCGAATTGAGCTCAAGAACCCTAGCTCTCAAATTCTAATGATTGATTAGTGTTTACAGAGGGAAAAATATGTGTATCAACTCGTCTTTACAAGTAGACCAAATGTATATAAAGAGCTAAGCTCGAATCAAGAAGTCCTGGAAGCTGGAATCAAATTCAGTTTCAACTGCTATTCAAACTGCTACGCGTCTTTAACAACGGTTTTACATGCAACAGTTTAAAACCGTTGCATATTTCTGTTATAACCGTCATCAACCCGGTTCTTCAATAACTTTCAAATCTGATCTGATAAAAACTCGGCTCTCCGGTCCGATTCTTCCTAGCCCAAACCCGGTTCCTGATTCTCCTTAACCTCTACTACATGACACGATCACTTGAAGAAATTGAATTGACACCTACGAAAACCTTGCGCCAACAGAAAGGATTTAAGCTTGTCATGCCATGCTTTGGGTGCCTTCTTCAGTCCATATAGTGATTTGTTCAGTTTACACACATAGTTGGGGTGCTTAGAATCTACATATCCCTCGTGTTGCTTCATAAAAGCACATTCTTTCAAGTCACCTTTGAGAAACGCATTGTTTACATCTACTTGGTGAACATGCCACCCCTTGGAGACAGCCAAAGTAAACATGATTCTGACCGTGAGAGGCTTTACAACAGGGCTAAAAGTATCAAAGTAATCAATCCCAGCATTCTATTGAAAACCTCGAGCCACGAACCTAGCTTTGAGTCGTTCTATGGAACCATCAGTGTTGTGTTTGGTTTTGAAGAGCCATTTACAAGTAATAAGGTTCATATAGGCAGAGGGAGGAACCAAGGTCTAAGTGTTGTTATTGATAAGAGCAGTATACTCAGAATCCATTGTGCGTTTCTACTGAGGATCAGCAAGAGCTTGTGATACAGTGGTGGGTTCTGGTATAGAGGATTGAATAGAGTAGATTTTGGGTTTGACAATACCAACATTTTTCCTGGTAATCATGGGATGATTATTTATGATAGGAGAAGGTGCTGGAAAAATTGATGGAACAGTTGCTGATTGAGCAGGAGTAGTGGAGAGAGGCACCAAGTCGGAAGATCGAGGAGAGCTGTGTGAGGAATTTTGGGAGAGAGTCGGGGCAGTGGGAGTGATGGGCAGGACAAGTAGATACGAAGAAATAAGAGACGAAGTGCTGTCATTGTCTTGATTTGGAAATAACTCTGAATATGGGAAATCCCATTCATTGAATTCGACTGTCCTTGCCACAAATATACGACCCCCTTTAGTCATGTATTTATACCCCTTGTGAGTTGGGCTATATCCCAAGAAAATGCTTTTCTCTATCTTGTCCTGCAGTTTGGAGTGGTTATATGGCTTGAGGAATGGAAAACAGGCACAACCGAACACTTTTAAGAACTTATAATCCGGGAGTTGTTGAGTGAGTTTGGTGAGAGGGGTACAAAATCCAAGAACAGAGCTTGGTAACCGATTTAACAGATAGACTCTAGTAGAGAACGCACACCACCAGAATTTTGAAGGTAGTTTGGAATGTGCAAGAAGAGTGAGACCCGTTTATATGACATGTTGATGCTTGCGTTCAGCACTCCCATTTTGGGCATGAGTGTAAGGGCAGGGATGTCTTGATAGGATGCCAAGGCTGTTGCAAAGGTATGTAAGGGTCTAAACTCTCTCCCCCCCCCCCCCCCCCAATCGGATTGAACACTCAAGATCTTTGTTTGAAACTGTCGTTCCACCATGGAGTTGAACTGCAGAAAAACAGATGTGACTTGGGATTTCTGAGCCAATGGATATATCCAGGTGAACTTTGTATAATCATCTAGGAAGTGAACATAAAATTAATACCCTTCAATAGACTCCATAGATGATGGGCCCCATACATCGGAATGAATTAATTCAAAAGGTTTGGAAGTGGAATGAGAGCTAGAAGAGAAGTGCATTTGATGTTGTTTTCCTAATTTGCAAGACTCACAGAAAGGCATCTTATTGATAGTAGTAGTTTTCAAACTCTGAAGAACAGGAAGAATCATATTCTGGCACGGATGGCCCAACCTAGCATGCTAGAGGCCTATTACAGATTGAGTGTTACAGTTGGAGAGCAATGAAACTGATAGAAACTGAGGGCTGGTACTGGCTGTTGGTGAGCAGGAGTAGGCAGAGTATCTGGAAAGTTGATGAGATGGTGAGTGTGGTAGATGGACCTGATATAAGCCGTCTCTAAGAGTTCCTTTCAGAAGAGGCTGATGAGACTGAATATCCTTAACAACACAGTCATGAGAAAATAATTGGATGTAAGCATTATTATCATGAAGACGTTTTGATATGCTAATAAGATTTTTTGTGACAGTTGGTGCATACAAGACCTGATTTAGCTTGATATGTCTATGAGGAATAAGTCTAGGAAATATAAACTCATCAGTGTGAGATATATGAAGCAAAGAGCCATTTCCGACAAGTAAGGAATCCTAACCAGAATAAGGTTTGTGAATCGACAGATTATTGAAGTCATGAGCTACATGGTGCATGGCTCCATTGTCCAAAAACCAATCTGGTTCGTGAGAAGTAGTCATAGAGTACATAGATTGAGTGCTTGGAACTGCACCAGAAGACGAAGATACAGATCCAGTAGGAGTATTAGAGTAGTGAGAGAAAGGGAATTCAGAGTAAAAGCTGTTAGATGAAGAAGGCTAAGTATTGGAGGGTGTATTGGTTGGGGGTGATGGAACCATAGAAGATCCATTGCTAGATTGAGGCTGTTGGAGAACAACAGTGTGAGCTTGAATTACTTGAGGCTCTAACCCTAGATAATCTTCATCAAACCTCCAATAGCACTTTGGAGCAAAGTGGTTGTTTCGACCACAAATCTGGCAGAACATCTTTCCACCTCGGCCACCAGACCTTCCTCTACTAGCTATTCCTCCTCTATTTTGGCCTCCAAAACCACCTCGAGTCATTCTATTATTAGCAAATTTATTGAACCTCTTGCTAGCAACGTTAACACTCAGTTGACCAGTAAATCCATGAAACTGTTTGAGTCGCATCTCATGTGTTTGAAGCTGAAATTGTACCTTAGATAGATCGAGTGTTCTAGATGTTTGAGTGGTGAGAGACATAATAATTAACTCATACTCGGGCCCTAGGCTATTCAGAACATATAGGACCAGATCTTCATCGTCTACGGTTAATCCCGCTGATTGTATATCATCTACAATACTTCTCATCTTCAGGAAATATGCTTCTATACTCTGATCTCCTTTTTTATCTTCTGTAGAAGAGACCTCAGATGTAACTCCTTAGCTTTTGAAGAATAGCGAAACATTGTTTCTAAATACTTCCAAATCGCTGCTGATGTAGTACAGCGCTGTATATGTCCAAGCATGCTCTCTGTCATGGAGTTCATTAGCCAACTATAGAGATATTGATCCTTCCTGAGCCATGCTAGGAACAACGGATTTGGAAGAGACTTTGTATTGTCTTTCTCTTCAGGAATAAACTGATGCGGTGTTGGATCATGACCAAGCAGAAGACCATACATACCATGAGCAGTGACTGTTGCTAACAATTGTGATCGCCAATAGGTGTAATTTTTTCTTTCCAATCGAATGATGAGTGTCACCATCATTGGAAGAGTAGTGTTTGCCATTTGTGAAGCCTTGTGCTGACAGAAAAAAATCAACTGGCTATAGATACCATGTTTAGATGCAGGTAGAGAGATAAAGATGAGAGGAAAGGATATTTTCATATATTGAAAACTCAACTGATACAATGAAGTAATGTGATATTTATAGACATATCACAGAAGCTTCTAGAGTCTAAGCATAACAGAAAACGGTTACAAATTCCTGCAACTAATCTGATGTGGAACCATGCATGTGAACACATATGGTTTATGACGTCTACATCTTATGTGGCAGCTGACCTGGAGGCCATGATGTCATCCTTCTCCCTTAGCTGCTTTGACTTCCAACATATCCTTAACACATCTCAATCACATATCATGCTCTACCATATGTCAAATTTTCAAATTTTAATCAAGAATCATGATTATCATTAACTAGTTGCACACTTATCATTTCCCGAATATCTTGTTCTTAGACACACATTAAAATTAAAATACGATCTCAGTTGACTCAATCCTAGACTCAATTAACATATAAAATACATAATAGCTAAACATGACCTCACTGACACAAATAGTGGCTCACAGGCCCTTTACGACGATCAACCACATAGGAGAATAGAAAACACAGAAACAACTAAACAATCTAGCAAAACAAAACAGCATAACAAAAGGCAAGAAAAGTAAAGGCATCCAATTCGACCCACTTACACCGCCTCCCCCAAACTTAGGTTGGAAACCAAAGTGTGTGGGGATGAGAGTGGTTCGAATTGGTGTTGACTCACACTGCTCCTACTAAGGTGGTGGGTGAGGCGGGTAGCCTTTGCCCCAATAGGGTGGCGGATGTGACCAACGCTCCTCTTGCAACTTTTGTCAGTCCAACTGTTGCTGATGCCAAGCCTGTTGTTGCGTTCAACGGTCATCATCCAACTGATGCCTTGACTGAATCTCTCCACGAAGGAGAGTGTCATCGTGCTGTAGGGAGGTGATTAGATCCTCTAAATACTCGTGGTACTCTGCCTTAGATTGGCTGGCAGTAACATGCCTCTTCTTCCTCGATCGGGTTTGTCGACTACTTTCCTCAACTGCTACCTCGGTTGCTGCCTTAACCCCTTCATCGTCGTTCCCGACCTCTTCCTCTACATCGTGGGTCCAGGCAGTGTGAATTTTTGCCACTTGCTATTTGTGAACCTCAGTGATGTTCGACACTCAGGACGCTGCTATATGGGCTGAGAAAGATAGGGCTAGATTTTGGGTATCCCGGAGGCTATTGATTAATGTTAACTGTAGGTTTGGCAGTATTAGAAACGGCCCATTAGTCTGAATCACAGACGGGACCATCCGGTTGGCCTTTGTGCGAGATGCACCATCAGGGAAATATCGGACCACCATCCTCATTCTCTCAAAATCATCCTAATCGAGCTGGTACAGGACAAAAATCGGGGTCAAATCAGGTAAGGGGACCCCAAAGTGCTCGGCGATCGGTGTAATGTGGCCGCCAATATAAATGGGATCATTATTTTTACTGCCCACGTGCTCAAACTACTCGACCAAGATCTCAGTAACATCCACTGTGTAGCCCTTCATGATGTAGAACAACAGCTTGGGCTCGGACATCCCCAGTCTCTTTTCTCGCAAAATTGGTGAGTGCGAGAAGCTTCTGTATGTATCTCACGACTGGGCTCCGAATCCAAGAAGTCTTTGAGTTCTTGGTGTAGTGTTGGGGTTCGACGAGCCCCGGGCAAAAAATGAGCTCCCCCCAGAACTCATAAATGTCTAAAATGGCCATATTATTGGGGAGAGTGAGATCGTCACTATACTGGCTGAATATTTTGGCGAACTCTTCCATTTATAATACTTGTGACTCGCCATTGAGTTAGAACGAGAGGTTGCCCGGTTTGTTCCCACATTTATTTGGGTCAGGTGTGACCTCTAGAGATCTGAGGAACTCGAGGATAAGGCCCGCGTATGTGGCTTGGGCTTTCATGAACCCAAGCATCCCGGCGTAGTTCAATAGGGTGTGAACATTATCGAACAGGCCCAAACTGCGAAGGATATCATCGTTGCCAAATCGAGTTGGCATGACTGGGCGAAGTGAAACGAGCCCGGTGAGAGTCCTTTTGAAGAGTGAAGCCGAAGTGACGATTGTCAGAAGGTAGGAACACTTGAGGCTCGAGTGTTGGCTCCTCAACCATGGGCGCTTTGCCCTTGCCCTTGCCCTTACCCCTACTCGAGGATCCTCTCCTAGATGTCATTTTACTAGCCTACACACATAAAACAAGACAATGTACGAATTTAAATGAGGAATAGAACACCGTAAACACCTTCATAATCAACTAGTTTTGACTAATTCCACCTAACAATCTTGAGTAATTCGTATATCGTGACAAATCATTATGGTTCACTTCAGTATGAATCAATATATCTCTAATATGAATGAATTTCCTAAAAAAGATTAAAGCAAATAATCAAAATTAGCTATTCTACATAATCAAAGTAGTGCATACAAAGTGTTCGACAGATTTTCTCAATGAACTAGAACTCGTAAATTCAAGAATGTCCACCCTAAATCAGTCAACTCAAAACAAAATCAAAACATTATCATAACTACCCTATCCAGTTCGTGAAAGGAATACACTTAATCAGAACAATTTTATCATAAACCCAACAGAATGAGCATATATAAAAAATCAAAACTAAACAAGTAATTTAACACGATATTTTCCCAAACTTCAATCAGAAAATCAAAATTAACTACTAAAAGAATGGGGATAGGTATGAGCTTCACGTACTGGATGAGTTTAGAAGAAAGAAATTTGAATAAAGTCGGTTCGTGCCCTTTTCTAGTTCGTCCAAAATTCGCACCAAACTTGAATATTAATCGGCCACAAGTGTGTGAAAACGTGTATATGTATGATTGTGTGTGTTTTTATTGTGTTGTTAGGAGTATTGGAGGTTTGGGCGTGTGTGTGTGTGTGGTGCGCATAGGGGTGGCAAAATCCCCGTGGGGATCCATCCCCGTTGGGACCCGATGTTATTGGGTAGGTGATTCCCCGATGATAATGGGAGTGGGAGGGGGGATGGGGATTCCCCGCTTTAGAAAAAGTGGGGATGGTATGGGGATCGGATCAATGCTCCCCGCCCCATCCCCGTCCCCGCCCCCTCCCCGCTTAATTAAAATGGAAATTTTCATATCCTAACTCTTAATTATTTATTTTAGCATTTTTCATTTTGTAATATGTATAATTCGTATATTATTTAGGGATTAATCCTATGTTTTTCATTACTTTTATATAAAATCCCACCATATTTCCAATATTTAAATAAATTGAAATAACATATAAGGTCCGTGTTATTTAAGTAGTACTCGATTCAAAGATTTCTGAAGTTAGTAGAAATGAATATTTTATCATAAAATTGTATAAAAAATAAGAAAGTTTGACCTAAAGAAAAAATATGTGGGGCACCCAACTCTCCGCAGGGAACCCATTCCCCGAACGGGGAATCCCCATCCCCGACCCAGATTTTCTAGGTGGGGAATTTTGAGGGGATGGTATTTGGGATGTGAGATCGGGATGGGGATGGGATGCTCAATACCAGCCCCGAACCCGCCCATTGCCACCCCTAGGTGCGCAGAAAATTGAAAGGGGAAGAATGGGGACTGTGCGTTGGCAGCTCTGTTTTAAACTGCAACGACACCTGTCTCGACCGAGAACCGTGTATAAAATTATCGGCCGAGACAATTGTCTCGGCCGAGCTGGTTTCTCAGTGTACGTTGAGCTTATGACAACATTTTTGTCTCGGCCGAGAAGACTTGTCTCGGCTGAGAGCTGTGTATAAAAGTCTCAGTCGAGACATATGTTTCGGTCGAGCTGGCTTATCAGTGTTTGTTTTTCGTTCTCTCGATCCCCATACTGCGTTCTATCCTTCGAAATTCATGGCTCGATGATATCAAGTCATGCTAGTTCATGTATAGTAAGTACAAAATATAAAAAATGCACAAAACAAAAGAAAATGAAAATAAAAATAAAAATTGAAAAGCACAAAAGGTAAATATCGGGTTGTCTCCCGACATGTGCCTTTGTTTTACGTTGTTGGCTCGACTGATGTGATGCTCAGTTGGTTGGAGGGTCCTCGAGTTATGTGTTGTACTCGGGTAACTGTTGGAATGTCTCAAAATGAGGTTTGAGTAGATGCCCATTTACCTTAAATATCTTCCCCCTCTTATCGCTTTTAATCTCAACTGCACCATGAGGAAACACATTAAATACAACAAATGGACCTATCAAGTGAGAACGCAACTTACCGGGAAATAACTTGAGGCAAGAGTGATAGAGAAGCACTTTTTTGCCAACAACAAAAGTCTTCCGATTTATACGAGAGTCATGAAAGGCTTTTGTCTTTTCTTTGTAGGTTAGGTGCATTCTCAAATGCCTCATTCCGGATTTCTTCGAGCTCTTGCAATTGCAGTTTGTGGTGTGTGTCGGCTGCATCATAGTCCATGTTACACCGTTTGATTGCCCAATAAGCACGATACTCGAGCTCGACCAGTAGGTGACATGGCTTTCCATAAACCAATCGATACGGTGACATGCCAATGGGAGTTTTGTACGCAGTTCGGTACGCCCAAAAAGCAATTTGAAGTCTCAAGCTCCAATCCTTCCAATTTGGCTGAACCGTCTTCTCCAAAATGGATTTGATCTCTCGGTTGGATGTCTCAGCTTGACCACTTGTTTGGGGATGATATGCTGTGGAAACCTTGTGCAGAACATGGTATTTTCGCAACAATGCTTCAACAGTGCAGTTGCAAAATGTGTCCCCCTATCACTAATGATGGGTTTCGGAATCTCGAACCTAGAGAAAATATTAGACTTTACAAAATCTGCTACAACTCGAGAATCATTAGTCCGAGTGGCCTTGGCCTCCACCCATTTAGAAACGTAATCAACAACAAGTAAGATGTAAAGATTTCCATATGATGAAGGGAAAGGTCCCATAAAGTCCATGCCCCAAGTATCAAAGATTTCACAAATTATAATGGGGTGTTAGGTCATCTCATTCCTTTGAGAATTTTTACTAGTTCTTTGGCAGTTATCACAAGTTTTACAAAATAGGTGTGCATCCCGAAACAAAGTTGGCAAGTAAAATCTACTCTCTATAACTTTGTGTGCAGTTATCTTGGACCAAAAGTGACCCCCGCATGCATATGAATGACAAAAAGATAAGATAGAATGTAATTCAGACTCAACTACACATCTTCTAATCATTTGGTTAGTGCAATGTTTCCACAAATAGGGGTCATCCCATACATAATATCTTGCCTCACTCTTATCTCTCTGTGATTTAGACATTCCCTTAGGAAAGATGCGTGCAACAATGAAATTTACTAAATCAGCGTACCATGGTACCTCAGTAGTTGGCATTGCGTCCAAGTGTTGTGTTACCTCAAGCAGTTGCTCGTCGGGGAAACTCTCCTTTAGTGGTGTTTCACTCTCTTCAAGGATCAACCGACTCAAGTGGTCAGCGACGGAGTTCTCGGCTCCCCTTTTGTCTTTTATCTCCAAGTCGAACTCTTGGAGGAGGAGGATCCACCATATTAACCTTTGTTTCGCCTCTTTCTTTGACAAGAGAAATCGAATTGTTGTATGGTCAGAATAAACAACAATTTTAGTACCCAAAAAATTACAGCAAAAAATTTCCAATGGAAAAACGATAGCTAACAGCTCCTTCTTAGTTGTGGTGTAGTTTGCTTGGGCCGGGTTCAAGGTTCTCGATGCATAGTAGATAATATGTGTTACTTTTCCTTTTTGTTGTCCCAGCACAGCCCCCACTGCATAATCGTTTGCGTCGCACATAATCTCAAAAGGCAAGTTCCAATCCGATGGCTAAATGATGGGTGGTGTTGTGAGCCTTTTCTTGAGTGTGTCAAAGGCGGCCTTGCACTCGGTGGTCATCTCAAACTCCACATCCTTTTGCAAAAGTTTGCACAAAGGGGCGGAAATCTTGGAGAAATCCTTGATGAATCTCCGGTAAAAACCTGCATGACCAAGAAAAGAGTGAACTTTCCGCACACTTGCGGGGTAAGGCAAAACAGTAATGATATCAACTTTCGATTTATCAACCTCTATCCCTTTAGACGAAACAATATGTCCTAAGACTATCCCCTGTTCAACCATAAAATGATATTTTTCCCAATTAAGCACAAGGTAAGTTTCAGCACATCTTTTTAGAATTAAGACTAGATTGTCTAGGCATTTTTCAAAGGATTCTCCATATACACTGAAATCATCCATAAAGACCTCTATGATATGACCTATGTATATAGAGAAAATGCTTACCATACACCTTTAGAAAGTTGAAGGAGCATTGCAAAGTCCAAATGGCATCCTTCGCCAAGCGAATATCCTAAAGGGACAAGTGAATGTCGTCTTCTCTTCGTCCTCTGGTGCTATGGCAATCTGAAAATAGCCTGAAAAACCATCTAGAAAGCAATAAAAAGAATGTCCAGCTAAACACTCAAGCATCTGATCAATAAAAGGTAAAGGAAAATGGTCCTTGCGAGTCATTGCATTTAACTTAGGGTAGTCCATGCAAACTTGCCACCTAGTTTGAAGATGGGTGGGGACCAACTCACCTACTTAGTTTTCAACGATTGTGACCCCCGATTTCTTTGGAACGACTTGAGTGGGCTAACATACTTACTATCCGAGATAGGGTAGATGATGCCGCCACAGAGCAGTTTAATTACCTACTTTTTCATGACCTCCATCATTGGTGGGTTCAGACATCTTTGAGGCTCTCTACTAGGTTTGGCGTTGTCTTCAAGGTAGATCCGATGCATGCAGAGTGAGGGACTAATTCCCTCAATGTCGGCGATGGTCCACCGACTCCACCCAATTGCCTTCTTGTGCTCCTTGAGCACAGCTATCAATGAATGTTCTTGATGTGGAGATAACTTTGATGAAATGATGACTGGCAGTGCCTCACTTATCCCCAAGTAAGCGTACTTCAAGTGCTCCGGAAGAGATTTAAGCTCGAGAGTGGAAGCTTGAACCATGGATGGAAGCATCTTTGTATGAGAGTCTGGTAGTGGAATGAATTTCTGATTATGCCTCGACTTTGCAAACCGTGGCGTTTGAAGGGTTGCCACTAACTCAACCAAATCTTTGTGGATCTCCCAAATCTTGTTTAGTCCATTCTCCAATCGTGTAGTGAGGAATATCTCTAATGGGCCCTGCACAACTGAAAAACTTCCTCGACAAGAGGGTTAACGACACTAACAAAGAAAACAAAGTGAACATCCTCGGGAAATTTTATGGCATCATAAATATTAAACTTACCAGTATGGCCATCGAACTCCATTGTGAGGGTTCCCTCACGAATGTCTATCTTTGTTTGAGTGGTTTTCAAGAACAGCCTCCCTAACAAAATAGGCTTAATTAGAAGTTGATGTGTTATGAGAAGATCAAAGTCACACAAAATCAAAGAAAAACAATGTTTGGACGAAATGAGAATAAAAACGGCCGAACAGTGCTCACACGCAGAAAACCAGAAATATAATCAAACCCACAGGGATTTACGTGGTTCGATCAAAGGTGATCTACATCCACGGAGGCTCTATGCACCTCAATTCACTTCACTACACAATCAATTACAAGAATCTCCCAGAAACTAGAAAATCCCCAATTCACAAGCCGAATTGGAGCAGAAACCCTAGACTTCTAATTCTCTCAATTGTGTAATGCTTACAGAGGGAAAACTATACAATTTTTGCTCTCATTTACAAGTGATACAAATGCATATAAGTACTAAAGCTCGAATCTTGAAGACGAGAGAGTTGTAACTGACTTTAGCTCAACTGCTACAAGTTGCAGAAATAGGACTTCCACAACGGTTTTTAGCACAACGGACTAAAACCGTTGTAACCGGCAGTTATAACTAACCTAAGCCCGGTTCCCTCCTAACCTCTTCGACTTGAGTTTAAACCCGGTTCTTCAAATCATTACTCCGGTTCTGAATTCTTCACAATCCATACGTCATACAACAAACCACTTGATAAAATTAAACTAATATTCACATGATGTATCACCATTCATATCTAACACATAGAAATCTGCAGGAAAAACACTAAGTCGCCTACCTCTATTAGCACATCTTTTATGACCCCATCAGGGTATGAAGTGCTACGATCACCTAATTGAATAACTATCCTAGTTTCTTTTAGTGTCCCAAGATTTAGTGCATGAAAAATAGAACGAGGCATAACGTTTATAGATGCACCTAGATCTAGCATAGCTCGCTCTATGGTTCGATTTCCTATCGTGCAAGGTATTACAAACATACCCAAGTCCTTGCACTTTGGAGGGATCTTCTTTTGGAAATATGGCTGACACATTTTCCCCCATGATTACCCATTCAACCTGCGTTTGTTAATACATAAATCTTTAAGGAACTTGACATACCTTGGGATTTGTCTGATTGCGTCGATTAATGGGGTGTTTATCTCGAATTTTTCAAATACCTCCAATAGCTCATTTTCCTTATTATCTTTTACTGTCTTCGCAAGTCGACTATGGAATGGGAGTGGTTGAGTCGGAATAGGTGGCGAAGGGGGCTGTTTCTTCGGAAAGTGTGTCTCGGCTGAGGCGGAGGGTTCTCGGTCAAGAGGATTTGACAGATTGTTAGAGTCTCGACCGAGATAAGGTGTCTCGGCCGACATAGGTTTCTCGACCCCCCTTCATTTTCCATGATTTTTCCTTCATCTTCCTCTTCCAAACTTTACCCGGGCTTTTTAGGCTCTCCAAGCTCAGTTCCACTCCTCAGACTGATAGCACTCACGTTTCTCGGGTTGATCTCAGGTTGAGCTAGTAATTTACTACTGTTTGCACTCTCTAAATGACTCACGGCAGTAGCTAATGACTCATTTGAGTCTCAAGGTTCCTGATGCTTGACTGCATATCTTTTCTGGAACTGAACAGTGTCAGTTGCCAAGGTCTTGACGATGTCCTCTAAAGATGATCCGGGAGCTTGGTCAGTCGGTTGCTTCTGTTGGTACATGCCCCTTAGAAAAGGGTATAGGTCTCCCGACTGCTGTAGCTGATATCCATACCTTAAGTTGGGATGATCCCTCCATCCTGGATTGTAAAATTGGGAGTAGGGGTCATACTTTTGCCGTAAATTATCCGTGCCAACTGCGTTAGCATGGGCTTCCATCTCTTCTCCTAGAACTTGACACTCGTATGTCGAGTGCTTCATCGTCTCACAAATACGGCATGGCTTGATAATTGTCTTGCCCCCTGATGCAACCTTCTTAACCAAATTCCTTAATGCCTCAATCTTGTCATTAATGGACGAGTCGATTGCGTCTCTTACTAACTTGATCGGTGCATCCCTACGCCCAAATTATTGTGAATTAACTGCCATCTTTGATATCAGTTCTCTGGCTGCAGTTGGAGTTTTATCAACTAGCACTCCTCCACTAGCTGAATCTATCATGTTCCAGTCTGCCAGTGATAATTCCTCATAGAAGTATTGGATTAGCAGTTGATCGGTTATTTGATGTTGTAGACAACTTGCCACCAGTTTCTTGAGCCGCTCCTAATACTCATACAAATTCTCGCCGCGCATTTGTCGAGCTCCACTTATCTCTTTCCTGAGGTTCGTTGCTCTAGATGCAGGAAAATATTTTTCCAAATATTATCTCTCCATCTCCTCCCACGTAGTGATGGAAGATGGGGGAAGATAGTAGAGCCAATCATTGGCCAAATCCTTCAAAGAGAAGGGGAAAACCCATAATTTGATTGCTTCTTCACTAACAGTAGCGGGCTTCATACTCGAACAAACAGTATGAAACTCCTTCAGATGTTTATGGGGATCCTCACCCGAGAGGCCATGGAAATAGCCCGGATTTCAATTCAAATGTGTTGTTCTCTGCCAAGTTATGGAAAGTGATGCATAAGGGCTGGTGCATGGCGCCAGTGTTAGCCAATTCTTTCATAGACTTTTCTACTGCCATGTCTGTTTGTTCGCTTTCTGATTCAAATGGGATGGTTCAGTCTCAGAATGTAACATTCAGTTTCCTTTCGAATCTATCTCGCTAGTTTTCTCAAAATTTGATCTCATCGAGTAATCTTCGAGTCGAATTGCAGATCTTTGCTACCGTGTGAACGAGTGATCATTCACAATTATAATAGGATGCAAAGAAACAAGTGAGTGCCAAGTATATATAAAGAATAATAACAAAACAAAAAAAAAAAAAAAAAAAAACTAATAATGGTTAATACTAAAAACGCAATTAATTTCAGCTGTTCCCCGGTAACAGCGCCAAATTTGACGGCATTGTCGGGTGCAGTCAAATTAGTAATTAGTTTCCTAGCTTTCCTTTCTAAATAGTATAAAGGGTAAGTCAGGGTCGATCCCACAAAGAACAGGGAAACTAATTGTATTTATGTATTTAACCAAATTACGCAAGTAATAGTAATATTATATAATATATAATAAAGTGTGGGAGGAGTTGAATATAATTAATTTAACTAATGCAAATAACAAATAGACTAATAAACTAAAGATGAATTCTAATATGATAAAGGTATTCCCGCCTTCAACCTAGTATCCCCCTAGTCCGAATTATTCTTGTAATTAATGCAACTTTTTGATAAACTAGTTTTGAAATTCCTACCCCAAGAATTAACAAGTTCGCTCTGCTAATCTTGTTACCCCTTAGGTGTAATTAATCACAAATACGCTCTGTAAATAATATATCTGATTAAATAGTCTTAGGATACGATCTCTAAAACGCCATTAACCAAATGAATAATGTCTTAGGGCAACAAATTAGGTAAGTTGTTGTACTTGCAAGCTCAATACAAGTGACCACGATTTATGTTACGTAGCAAATGAATTCACTATTTGCTACTCTTAGACATAAGTTTATAACAATTACGGATTACGATTTATGGCCTAGCAACGACTATGTGCCTAATAGCCGGGTGATCAATCCAAATAAAATGCACATAAAAGATATACGTAAATCAAATAACATAAATAATTCCAGAACATAGTTTACTCAAATAATTACCGTAAGAATTACAAAAACATCTTCCTAGGGTTCAACATAGTTAAAGATGAACAATAAATAACTTAACCGATCATAGCAATGGCAAAAAATAAAATTAATGAAAGTCATAAACATGAAACTAAAAAACCTGAGACGACGAATCTTAATTCTTTGTGCTCTCCGGAATCCCCAAGTCCAAGTTCCAAAATAAATTAAAAAGTGTCATCTTCGGACTTGTGATCTTTTTATAGATGGGGATGACTTGGGCTTAAATTGGGCTTGAAAAGGGCAATCTTCGAGTAAATCCTTCTTTAATCCGTCTTTATGTCTTAGCCGAGAATGACTGTCTCGGCCGAGAGCCTTGTACCGAATTCTCGGCCAAGAACGAGTGTCGCTGCCGAGCCATTTCTCCAGCTTTAATTAGTTTTCCACTGATCTTTTATCTCGGCCAAGACTGATTGACTCGGCCGACCACAACTTCCTTAAGCTTGGCTCGATTTTTGCTTTGTTTTTAGACTTGCGAGAGTTGTGTCTCCGTCTATCCTTAGTCCAGAACAATTTTCCGGTCTACATTTACCCAAATAACTTCAAAACAAGTCAAACAACGTCGAATTTCCCAATAACACAAATATGAACAATACACGATCAGTTATGCATGCAAATGTCACTAAATGAACACTTAAATCGACCTATTATGCATGCATAAACATGTGTTCCATTAATAAATTATTCTTCGGTTGTCTTATTAAATCTAATGCTCCTGAAAAAGAGTCCCTTGTAGTACAATAAAAAAATAAAAACACTAGCAAGTCCCTTGTCGCATTCAAGGTATGTGAAGCATTTTGTTTGTTTGTTTTTTTAAAACTCTTTAGTTTAGTGGATTTATATTTTCATAACTTGACCATGTTGTTTTTTAGTTTACTTGCATTCTGTTTATTTCATATCAAACACTTTTACTATTTTGAATATTGTTTTTATGAACCTCAGTGAACATGGTATAGGAAAAAAAAGATTGCACTTGCCCATTACATTTGTTAAAACAGGGGCTAGAGATATTTTTGTTGTGCAACTCTTTGTTTTTTGGTTTTGAATGCATAAAGTGGTATATAAAGTTGATTTGTGTGCATAGTACCCCAGGTTTTGACTCCAAATTTCTAGTTTTTCCCTCTAAGAATATATATTTCCCCCCAAACAGGTTATAAAGTACATGGGACCAAAAGTTCTATTATGCATGGAACCAAAAGTGCTAAAAAGTTAACAGAAAATGTGACGGCAGGACAAAAAATGCTAGTGAGAATTCTTTTGGGGTTATTTTTGTAGTGCTTGGAACCAAAATGAAAAAATTTCGTATCCTGTTGGACCAAAAGTGTAACTTTCCCTCCTACGAGCTCCGGTTGTAAAGCTTGCATTTAACACTAAGAAGTGAAGAGGGAAAGGTGGTCGAAGGGTTACATAGATGAGAAACAAATTGAGGGGGGGAGAGAGAGAGAGAGAAGAGTAGGGGTGTTAGGAAGAAGCTCTGTGCGTGAGAAAAATAAGGGGATGAAATTGACAAGAAGGTGAACAGGTAGCGGATATCTTTGATATTTCTTGTAAAAGTAATTTTAGGAAAAATTATGGGATGTCTCTAGGAATAATTGCAGTATAAAATATTTTAACTAATTTAGTTTAACAAGCAAGGGTATTGGTAACAAGTGGACTGTATTAAGAACTTTGTACTTTTAATTTAAAGTATGAATGGGTTGATGAATGTCGAAATACTCCTTTTCATTGCATTATCTACGTTCATATTTGATTGTGAAATGCAAGTTTTTACTACATTTAAGTGCAAATTCATATTTATTTTTTGTATTTTCGGGTTGAATTTTCTTTTTGATACGGTTTGTTGTATTTTTGGGTGTCTTTTAGTCATATTTGAAGGTTAGGAAATACGGAAGATCAAGAAGGTCATTTGCACCAATTTTCTCACTCCGACCTAGAAATCGAGGCCCAAACGGATCTGAACCGGGCTTAGGTCAGGCCGAACTCGAAGATCATCGAGTCGAAAATAGAAGACGTGAAGAAGTCAGGTCGAGAAAACGAGGGAAGAAATCTCAATAAGACGACGCACGAAGACAACGAACATCGGGGGAGCATCGCACGATTGATGATCGGACGCCACGCAAATGGAGGGCCTACCCACCCCAGTAGTGGTACCAAGGAGTTTCTACTGGTGACGGTACTGGCCTCTACGGGTCCCGTATTCGTCGTCGGTACGGTCAAGTCCCGGTCGGCTGTGCATTCATTTTTTTGTTGTATCTTCCTCGTCAGATGTCCGATTGAGGTGATTCAAAGTTACCACATGAACGACGAAATCGAGCGCAATTGAAGGGTTCAACTCAGCAATTAAAGGGTTAAGCACTCTAATTTGTTAAATGGCTTATACCCTTACTAAAGGGGTTTTCTGCAGTTTTTATGTCTTTTTGCTTGTGCAGGGTTAGGGATCTATAGATACCCCTTCTCCCTCTCATTTTGTAACAAGCCTCTCATTTTTAAAACTTTTCTTACATTTTTCTTTATTTTCTCTCTATCTTTCTTACATTTTCAGTTTTTCTTAGCTTAGGGTTAGGGTTTTCATCCTCCTCTTAGAGGAGGAAGCCAACTTTGGAGGAGAATTTGGAGATTATTCACGGGTTTGTGGCACCCGTCAAGATTATTGAAGTTCTATAAGGATAATTCGATTTTTAAGTTTTATTGCTTGATGTTGTTGATTCTTGTTTATGCTTTGATAATTTGTCAGTAGTTTCCTTATTTTCTGGGGTTAGTGAGTAGCCCAAATCTAGGATTACGAATTTTACTGTAATATGTGTTGATGTGGGTTTGATTGATGGATGGAATTGACAATGAGAGTTTGTATGGCTTATACCTTAGGAGCAGCTAACCGGCGGTATATCGGTCCTCTCCGATGGGCCCACGGGGGGCGACGAGGGGACCTGAATCATATTTTTCGATATTGTAGAATGTCTTAAGGCCTCGCTCCTTAAGCAAGATCCACTCAGGGTGGGGGTTAACGGGTTAATTTGATTGCTTTATTAATTCACTTGCCTTGTCTTTATTAATTCCATTATCGGTCTTTAGTAATAGGAATTAAGGTGAATTATATTTTTATTGGTTAATTAGTTATCCCTCTTGTTTCCTGACAAACGGGGTTTTTTTCACCTTAAAAATGTGCTTAGAATAGGTATTGTTATCGTGTATTCGTATATTATAAGCTCCATTTTGTTATATTATTCGTATTTTCTTTCTTTGGTCTCGATTTTCAAGTGCTTTTGTAGGTAAATGGGCCAAAAGTACAATGACCGGAGGAAAGATGAAGAAATAGGCCAAAAGGGGAAGTAAATGGGCCACGCACGGCCTGGCCGTGTGGCCCAGTTATATGGTGCATGGGTCGTGCACCAGTCCACAGAAGAATTCAAGATTCAAGGCCCGCACGGTCTAGCCGTGCGCCTCTGCACAAACATGCACGGGCCATGCAAGAGTCCTGAGAAGATTTCAGGATTTTGGACAGGCACGGCCACAAGGCATTCGGGCACAGAGATCAGTAGAAATTGCATGAGCTAGGCTTTAAACCTTCCTATTTCGGCCAAATAGTCCAAAAGCTTTAATTGTATTAAAAAAAAAAAAAACTTCCTTTTAAGATTTTTAGGATCATTCACTCATTTGTATAGATTTGGAATGAGAGAAACTCGAGAGCAAAGTCATAGGGAGTTTTTCATTTGAAGATCAAGCTCAACATTAAATAGGTTTTATCTTTCCATTTTCATTTAATATTTGTATGGACATGATTATGCCTAAAAAACAAATAATCCTCCGTTCATCATACTTTTGGTCTATTTGCATGCAAAAACACTTGAAAAATGAGTTTTCCGATGAAAGAAAGAAAATATCAATAATATTATAAACATAAGCTTAGATTATACAAATACACGATAAAAGTACATATTCTAAGCACACTTTTAAGGTGAATTGTATTGTAATTGATTAATTAGTGATCCATCTTGTTTAGCCACTTGGATTTCTAATTTGGTAACATGACCTTTCTTCATCGTGCCTTCCTCTATTAGCTCGTATTTGCTTGGTTTTATTTCCTAAGCTTGTGTGAAACTAAGCCTCGGGAGTATCTTCCCATCTATCGGTTCCCTTCTTGCCTACATTTATTTGCTTTTATGTCTTTAGCTTAATATCCACTGTTATTATGTTTTGCCTAACAAACTCAAAAGTTCTTAGTCCGATTCTCACGGATAATCCTTCATGTGGTTGGACAATCTTTTATACTACCTCTGCCACAAGCCATACGCTTGCGGTTTGAGAAGGTCGTTCTAATCCTAGTGATTTAGAGCGATCACGACAAGTTCATGGGCTACATTGAGAATTGGACTGCGTTAAGAAATTTAGTGGGTTGCAAATAGTCGTTGCCTTATTTTTATTGTAGATATTATCGTTGTTTTTGTTTTATATGTTTTGGCAAGATAATTTTATTAGACTTAGATATTTGTAGTTGTAAACAAAATCAAACAAATTGTTTCTCCCAGGCATCTACTTTTCCCACTATCCCTTAAGCGTTTTTCCCAAAAAATGTGTCGCCCATGTTACGAAATCAATTTGATCTATTTCTGTATTTATTTTCGTTATTTCATAAAAAAATAGTCTTGAATATCATTGTTTATTTAATTGTGTAGTATTTACTTAGATTTATTTAGGTTAGAATTAATTATATTTAGTTAGTTGTTTTGTTCAAATATTAACATTAACTAGCATAATCTATTCGAGATATGTTTGGATTTATTTCCTTGTTTTGCAGATTCTAAATAAGGAAGCTTGAACAAGGAAAGAAGATCTTGGAGTTAAAGCTAAAAATTGGTGACCAACCTGAAGAATGAGGATTCCGATCAATATCTTAAAGAACCGTATCTTATCAAGTGAAGAAGAATTCTAGATCGGAATCAAGATCTTCCAGAATATCTTTGAAGATCTTATGAAGATACACTTTCCATACAGGGATGAATGAACGTTAGTTTGAGATACATATAGGATTACTTTCCATATCCATTGGTGAATCACCACGAATAAGGAAGCCATCTATGATCTAGATTTGTATTAGATTCAGTTTAGATCACATTAAGCTCGACACATCTGAGAGAGCATTGAGCGTTAGAGTTAAATACTCAGAGTTTTATTTTCTTATTAACACAAACACTGATGTAATAGTTGTTTTGCAGGGAGGTGCGAAGATAGTCATGACTCAGAAGACTTGGTGAGCACTGAGAGGGATCTAAGTGCAAAATCCATTCAAGGAATTGAGTGGTTAGGTAAGTTAGTAGAAGAGTGAGGTAGAATTTGGCCAATAGATAGAAGGGAGTCCTAGTCTTGGTAATTTGAGTCATCGAGTCCAAACATGTACAATTGTAAGGGATTACAACATTTTTTCTAGTAATGAGATCTGAGTGGAAGAAGAGATTCTTCTCTGTAAGCTTTTAAACAAGTTTGCTTCTGTTGTCTACACTGCTTATTCTATCTATTTCAATTCTTTTGTATTGCTTTACTTTTTATGTTCTTACATTTGGTCTAGAACATCTCACACTGCACACTCTGATATCTGGTATCACCACTTTGTTTATGTTCGAACATCTTGAACGAACATCGAGCAAGACGTACTTGGATACTAGATTTCAACCTAATTTTTCCTGTGAAGAAAATGGCCCCACACGCAACAACGCTTAATTTTCATAGAATTTTGTTAATAAACAATGTTTTTCAATGTTGAGAACATTAGAATATACTCTAAATCGTCGTATGCTCGGCAACAGAAGAAAATGTTTTATTGTTTGCTCTGGTTGTTCAAGGTAACTCCAGTTATCTCTTTCGGTATTTGTTTACATGATTACTTTTGACATTTTTCATCCCTAGATTTGCCTATCTAGAAGCCTATTCTGAAAATCAGTGCAGACTTCACAATATAACCCATAACCAATAACCTAAGTTTGAAACTAGAAATCATGAAATAATGTATTAATGACCATAATATTAAGGAGATTGCTTTAGAAAGAGATACGTTATGGATTCAACGGTTGGCTATCGTATACCTTAATCTTACTTCCAAATCTATCGAAATATTTGTGGTTTTTTTATTCAAATAGATAATTTGATGAAATTTTTTGTTTGAGTCAAAAGGTATAGATTTAGGATAGAGTTTTTTTTTTTTTTTTGTTTGCTGGATTTGATAATCCAATATGCCACCACCAAAAACATGGAGAAAAAGTAACTTAGATTTATGAATCAAGAGAGAGGGTGAGATATGATGATCACTACAACCTAACAATCTAACTAACCTCGTTCTATCTGGGTAAATAAGTCACAAACAATTATATTGTTGCATACAAAGGGTAGCACAAATCAAAGACAATGGTTGTTTCAAGAAATGTTGCGGTGATTTTACTGGTGCCGGGAAACAGAGCCATCAAGATAGACTGTGGAGATAATTTTATTTACTGAATCATTATTGTTAATAGCAATAGAAAAAACACACAATAAACTTTGTTTATAAACTTATTGAGAATCAAATTTTCTAAGAAATAATAAAGTAAAAAGGTTAGAAGTCTTTAGAAATCTTGAAAAATCAAAATTAGTTTATTTCATTATTAGCCCATACATCGTAGGGGGCCCTAATCTAGTTATTAGAAATGTTATCACAATGTCCCAGGTTCCAACTAAAAAAGCAACGAACCAAATTGTAGTTATGTGACACATATAAGCTCTTAATATTTTATTATCGAGCCAAATAATGTCTTTTTTTTTTTTTTTTTGTATTTAAACATAATTATTGTGCGCACATATATTAAGAGCTTAAAGAGTGAAAATACCTTCTTCTTTTTGAAGTTAACTTCATTATCTATGTTAGAAATCAGCCAATCCTGAATGACATAAAATAGGAGGAGGACTCGACCAGAACACATCACATATAATATTACATTTTGTAGACGAAGCTATAGTATGAGCTATCAGATTATAGGATCGAGACTACCAAAAGACACCCTTGACATAAATAGTGAAAATCATAGAAATGACATGATCTAGAAGGAGCAGACAAATTCCTGAACAATCCACATGCCCCCGAGTAGCAAAGATTGATGTTTAGCTTGCAAGATAAGAGATTGCAATAAACTCGGAAACTTCAGGTGATGTAATACCCTGAACAATCTTGGGAATCCCCATGCAAAATGGTCATTATCATTAAGGCATACAACACTCACACTAGCAAGAGAGCGGCGATACAAAATCCCAGCATCAAAGAACACATGATATCCAGCGTGTGGCACTAAGTAACCTGAGGGTGAATGGGGGAAAAGCGAGTGGCGCTCAGACCATCCATTGTCCCTATGGAAATTAGCCAAGAAAGTTGATGCTCGTTGAACAATCGTTAGCCATTGTATGTCCTCGTCGACAAAGAGCTTCTTATTTTTTATGCCACCATAAATATGACTGGAAAGATTCGAGAACTTCACAAACCCCTGTCATCCGAATTTCCCTTATCCAAATGTTGAAGCGGGGCGGCTGGAATCAGAGCTGAACATATCAAGACCTGATATACCCCAAGTTATGCGCACATTCTAGTATAAGAAAAAAAGAGTACTAAGAGAGTGATTTCTATTTCCACAGAAAGGACACCTCCATTGAACACCCACACCGCGTTGGATAAAATTATCAGGTGAAGGCAAAGAGTTTGTGCAACAGTGCAATATAAAGTGGAGAGATTTACTCGACAGTCTTAACTTCCAAGAATTTTCCACACCAGGTCCGAGCTAGTGCTAAACGAGCGTTGGTTCGGAGAGAAGCCTAGATTGGGAAAATCGAGAATAAGATGGTAAGTGTTTTTCACAGAATGCTTTCCATTTCTAGTAGGGTGCCATGTCCGTATATCTGGTGAGATAATGGTGCAAATGGGGATGCTAAAATGAAGATACTTCGTCAATCGAGAAGATCTTGTTTGAAAGATTTAAATTTCAATACGAGTATCATTGTCAATGAGAGATGAAATAGTCACATCCCAATAGAAATTCATGGCAGTGAGGTCACACGAAAATGTGGCGGCTTTGGGAGCCACATGTTCATCCAAATATTGGTGTTGACACCGGAATAAATTCGGCACCTACACTGATGTATCGATTCTCACTTGTCTTCGACGATGCTTCTCCATGTACAAGAAGGACACAAACCTAAAACTGCATCAAGGAGCAAGGTACTCGGGTGGTTCTTAGCTTTAAAGACGTAGCAAAGAAAAGGGGTTAGTGTGCAAAGCCTGCTTGTTTAGGAAGCATGACAAAATTGAAAGCATGCATGTAATTTACAAAAACCGAAACCCCCCTGAGATTTACTTTTACAAAGTGGCTCCCATCAAATCTAGTGGATTTTCCTTGATTAAGAGTCACTTCCCCACCAGAGTACACAAGTAAACCGCCGAAGCTCATCAAGAAAACCATCAGTCAGTTCGAAACAAGACATAGCGTAAGTAGGAATCACCTGAAGCATTGACTTAACCAAAATTTCTTTCCTCACTTTAGAAAGATGGTTCTCTTTCCAACTGTTAATGCACTTGAGCATACGCTATTTGATAGATGCAAAAATGTTATTTTTTCTCCTTCCAACAATGGCCGACAACCCAAGGTATTTTTGGTGCGATTTCACCCTATTATTTGTTATTTTACATTTTGTGAGTGGTCAATTAATTTGTGGCCATGTTTAAGTCTCCCTCCACTTTATCATCAAGATCTCTTAAAATAATATGAACAAAAAGACAAATTAAACACATTTTTTTATCTTATTAAATATTAATTTAAATATTCTATTATGTTCTACCATATCATAATTTTAATTCTTACTAGTTGTCCACCCGTACTATGCACGGGTTAGCAGTTTATTTGAAGTTATCGGAGTATAACAATACCAAGATAATAAAGTTATTAGTGCTAACAATAACATTGCAAAACCATTATAAGGCCCTATTTATTTTGATATCCGATAATGTTCAACCATTAATAAGGAAACTAATAATTAAAATAATATATAAAAAAGTGACAACCCATTTTTGCAGCCCACTAACAAATAATACAAAAGTAATGATGAGTTCAGCTCCAATTCTTAAATTTTCTAGGCTGAAAAATAAATGGGACACAACTATACCCCATCAGAGTCTTGATTCTCCTTCAGTCTCTCACACTCAACTTCGTCTGTCTCTCACACTCTCAATCTCGATCTCACTTTGTTATAATCCCAATCCTACGAAAGATGATTCTTCTTCTTTTTCATTAAAAAGCCTTGTACTCATAGTGAAATTTACCAAGTATTAGAAAGAAGATCTTATTCCTTAAGTTTTTTCTGAGTAACAATGTTTTTTACCTCTGTAAATTGTGGAGATTAACAGATCCTTTATTTTGTATGAAACAAATATAGATGTATCATAACCCAATTGGATATGTAAAATCGACGACACCAATGCCATTAATTATTACAGAAACAACTATGTGAAGATGTTGCAATGTGAGCCTCAATATATATGTGAAAGGAAAGAACAACAACAAAGGTAATTTATTATATTTCGCCATATTTTATAAGATTTCGGTGTTTTTTTTCTTGGTAATGTAGCAAACCTAAAATATTAATATAATACTATAGTAACAATATAAAAACTGATAAAATAAAGAGTTCAACCCTATTATTTCAATGTGTTTGATTGATCAGTTGTTAGCTATGTCTTTTTCACATTTTCGTCCCAAAAGATGTTGTATAATATAACTGTGACACTGTTTATGTTGTAGCTTTTCTGTAAAAAAATTACAAAAAAATATTTCAGATGGCTTGCTAAATCCCATGCCAGATTATATATTTTTATTTCTTTTATTAGCAAAACAAAGTAAGTAGCACTTGAAGAGAAACCTTGAACTTTTTTAACTTTTTTCACTTGGAGGAGAAAACATTCTGAAAAAAGAAATCAAATAGTAATAAAGAATCAATTATAGAATTTGTTTGAAGAAAGACTTACACTAGAAAAAGAAATTAAATAGTATTAAAGAAAATTATAGAATTTGTTTCTAGAAGAAAGACTGCACTCAGAGCCCAAAAAACAACAAACTCTGAAGTAGGAAACAACAAAACTTCTAGGATAATACAGGAGACAAAATGGTTTAAAAACAACATACACCGTTTGTTTCTTAAACATAAATGGAAGATCAATTAGAAGTTAGAACCACAATTTTGTTCATTTATCCTTTTCCATTCTTCATGAAAATCATAATGGAAGAGGCAATTCTTAGACCACAGATAGTTGGATAAGTTTATAGAAAAAAATTGCAGCAATATGACAGAAAGAGAAACTGAGAGAAAGAGAGAGAGTGACTATCGCTGAAGATCAAAGGTCGGAGGTGAAGTCGTATCAGATTCTATAGACTTGAGGGGCTGCCCCACTGTCGGTTGGTGGAGATCCGCTCTCTTCATCATCGGTAAAGACGTCAATTAGATAATGATGGATTGGCGGAGAGGTTTGCTTACTATGGAAACAGTACGAACTCGGGTGAGCTATCTGACCAGAAAGTTGGGCAATCAACCGCATCGACGACGTCGATATTGATCTTGTTGCTAACGGAGTCCAGATGTTGTTTCCACTTTTTTTAAAGCCCTGTTTCCACCCTGATTTAATATAATATAATCGAAGAAAGCAGTTTTAGATATAGATGTTTTATCTAAATTATGTGAATGGATAGGTAGAAAGCAATTTAAAAAAGAAAAAAAGAAATATATATATATATAGATATATATAAACCGGGTAAGTGCTCCCTTGAAATTCAGAACAGTTATAATTCAATAGCAAAAAAAGATGGATGTGGAAACCGCTTTTAATTCACATGGAAAAAGAATGTGTACACCATAATAACCAAAAAAAAAATAAAGCGAGAAAAAGAAGGAAGTAAAATATTGAGAGAAATCTACTAAAAAGGACACCTCAACAAATTATCCTCCTTTTATTTCAAAGGGGGATTATATATTTGTGCTACATTTATAAATCGTGCATCACACAAAATCATTACTAATTATCAACTAATACAAACCAAATGATTACCAACTAATAATCACCTATGAAAGGATCTCCCAACATGCGGTTGTTGTACCTTGCTGGAAAAATGCATTTGTGTGTACACAGTACACATGCATAAAATTAAAAAAAAAAATGCAAAAGTTGCCATTTAGTTATAGGTCTATGACTTTCTTATCCATCATGGTTGGGCCTCGCATTTATGTCCACTATATAGCAAATTTAATCAATCCGTGCCCAAAAGTGGCCGAAAATCATGAAAAGTTATGTGCACCTCTCTTAAGTGATTTTCAATCGGCGACACTGATGTGTCATCCTACGTGTAGTCCAGGTCGGTTTGAATATAAAATTTGTGCCAAATCAAACAAAATTGGGGAGGAAAAATAGAACAACAAATGAAATTTATGATGGTTATTAATTGCCAAAACCTTTAAAAAGAATTCCCCAATTTAGGAAGAACCCTAAATTGTGAAAAAGAGAAGTTCCAAAAAATCCAAAATTCTTCTCTATAATAGGTAGAATCGTACAATGTGCACTCTGAGAGTTATTGGATTGCTCTATGGAAATAGAGCTGTAATTCGGACCTCCTGGACAGATGCAAACCTCGGGAGGCACTTCCAATCATGCTTGACGTATAATCTGAGTAAAATCAGACCATGTCCTTATGCTCTTGTTGAGTTTTTTTACCCCTCTTCGCTAATTTCTCTCTATTGTGTTTCTTGTTAGTGTGGGGTGTAACTTTTTATGTGGGTGGATCCTCTCCAGAGGGCTAGGCTGATCATTCCAGGCTTGATATGGAGGATAAATGCATTTGAAGCAGAAAATATGGCACTTTGAAGGAGAAACAACGAGATGGAAAAATTTCTCATGAGGCTACAAAAGATTGTCTTGTTTGCCATAGTGTTGTACATTGCAGCGGGTGTGGTTTAATGTGAGTCTTTAACAGGCTTAGGAAAAAAATATGGTTGTTTAGTGAGAATAGGTTTGATGCAAGTGAATGGGAAGTGGTGCAATATGTGACCATCATCTTTTCTGGATTTACAAGGGAAGAGTCATTTGTCTGTTTTAATTGTAACTCATAAGATAGGCTCCATTTTGTTATTAAAAACTAGTGCTTATTGTATCCTAGTGATTGTGGTTTTGATGTGAATATTTTTTCTGGATCCAAGTAGTTTGTTGTTGATTTTGAAAGAACTACTTTCTTTTACAGAAAACTTACAATATTTGGAAGGGGGAGACGGAAATAGTTCTCCATCCTTCACTAAACCATCTTCAAACGTGATGTCTTTAACTCTCTTACACAAACCGATTGTTATTCTTGAAGATTTTCTGATTGGAAAAAGTTAGGGATTTTCTTCAGTTTTTTTACGGTTCTAACTCTTCCAACAGATCTGCTAAAACCCTATGTTAATAAATTTTATTCCACCTCTCCCCACCCCATCCCGAATTTCATCCACGTACGCAGATTAATTCTTGCCCAAAATCAGCTTAAGCCACGTAGGATGGCGCACTAACATCACTAGCCAAAAATTACTTAAGAGAGACACACGTGAAAATTTATTATATATTCGTATTTAATATAGTTAAGTAAATAATATTAAAAGAATGACTTTTCAATAAAATCAAGTATAAGTACCATACGAAAGAAATATTTAGGGTCCGTTTGGTTGCAAATCATCAATGACAATGGTAATAGGTATGAATGAGGGGTTAATTATATTATGGAATAATGTGGGAGGAGTTGTTAATAAAATGGACTATTGATTAACTTATTTATTATGTATCAAGCACCATAAATGGGAATGAATCATCATTCATTCTCATTCCCTACCCCTAAAATCCCCCAACAAAGCGGGGCCCTAATACAATATGGAATCAGAATTACTTTTTGTGACATTAAATAAAAAAGGAAAATGAGGGAAGTGTGGGGAAGTTTTTGGGCAAATTTCATTAAGTACAACACTTTTCACACAACAATTAAAATTATAAGTGTGTATTTTGAGCAATTAAAAAAATAAGCGAAGTCGCCTATGCCACAGACGACTTTCAGAAAAATTGCAGGAAACTGTTCATAGTCACCCCTGCCAGGGGCGACTTTCACCAATTATATATATATATATAATAAAGACGCCTCTGCAAGAGGCGACTTCAATTGTTTTTTTTTTTTATAGTCGCTTGTGCCATATGCGACTTATAGTATATTTTTTTTTATTTTATTTTAATATGAAATCTGAAGAAAGTTGTTTATTTATTAGAGTTTCACTCGTATTTTGTTTTATTTTTTTCTTTAATTCGAGTCGCACTTATCATTTTTTTTTTTTTATTTAAGATGTCTCAAGCATAGTCGATGTTTAAATCCTGTTACGATAAAAATATAATATTTTAGTTAATCATAAATATTTAAAACATGAAGTAGTTTGTACCAAAATATTAAAAATAACTTGAAAAAAACAAGCTCTAATACTCATGACCAGTTCCGCAATGAGTTTTTTTCCTGTTTCGTTTAGCTCTCCCTCTTCGTTCCTCGATATTGGCATCGGATTCATTGTCTTGGGCGTATTGTGTTTGACCATCATCTGGTGTGCTGATATTCAAACTAAATATTGGTCGACCAAAAGAAGATGATGTTTGACCTGAATATGGGATCGGAGACGTATTGAACTGTCCTCAGTGACCTACCAAATTTGGTTGTAGAGGAAAAATTGGTTCAGTTGTTGTATAGTTACCGAACTCCAAGAGCGAAGTGAATGACTGATCAAATCGCAATGAATCACGATGAGGAGTGAAAAAATCTTGTTCGTTCACCATTGGAGGCACATAGTAGCCTGACTGCATGTCCACACTAGGATGCTCATGAACGGTAGAATGTGAAGGTCCTGGGAGATCGCTTGACAAAGACCTAAATGGATGGGTGCTACGCGAGGTAGTAGCACTAACTTGTTGCCTGAAGTTAGCACGTGTGGACGTACTATGTCTCCTCCCTTGTTGGGTTGCGTCATATGGCATGGGCATCCCATCAGCTTGGTGTTGTGCGTTTGGCTGTGGCTGATGGTAGGTTGGACGGTGATCATGAAAATTATGCATTGCTTCCTGATATAACTCCTCAAAAGATCTTCTGATCGGCTCCCTCAAATAGTCCCTCTCCTCGACTGTTGGTTGATGCATTCTCTCAACGATCCTTTCCTAAAAATAAAGGTTGTAAATAAATATATATGAGTTTAAAATAAACGTTTTGGATTTATTTATATGTATAGACAGTAAGAAGTTGTTTACCCACCAAATTTTCGATATATGCATTAGTTGTCGGCTGAGATCCCTCTTGCACACCTATTCCAGGAGTTATCAATCGACGTGTAATCTCTTGATACCAACCCATGTATCCAATGTCCACTTCATCACCTTGTTCTCCGATCTGAGGGACAGTCACAATAGATTGATTTCTGGTGTTCCATTGCTCTACATACTGAGTGTGTGTTTCAAGCTAGTTTTGATTGCAACGTCCACGTCGATCTGTCCTACCATGCAAACTCCTGTGTTCAGCTAAAATCGACTGAGGGTTAGACTGTCGCATACCGAATTATCGAAATACCCGATCGGGATAATATAGCTCAGCGATAGAGTGATGGATAAGTGGACATTTCAATATCCATGTGTACGTAACAGTAATAATTTTGGCATCAATATATGATTAGACTGTTGGTGAGATTGGCTCATAAGGTCTCTAAACAAACTGCAAATTAAAGAAAATTAAAATGTTATTACATTAATTTTATTTTAGAAATGAATAAGAGACAAATGAAGGTAATACCTCCTCCAGGGTTTGTCTATCCAGGTACTCCCGGATATTCTTCACGTTGCTGTTGAGGTTGTGCGTGAAAGTGTGATATTGCAACCATTCAGCTCCATATGAGACAATAGGGAGTTCACCGGCTTCACCATCGATTGGACCTATATCGAATCACCTCCCCACATTTCTAGGCCTTAGAGTTATACGCGACCAGGCCCAAATCTGAAAGAAAATTCATAACATATATTTTTTAATAAAATGCGATAAATTGGATTGAATAAGGTAAATATGACTAGAGGATGACGGTGCACCTGAAGTAACTGCATAGCCCCACCAATGGATTTACGATCTCTACATGCTGCACCACATAATTGGTGGTACAAAAAACCCCAATATGTCACTACCCCAACTGTATTCGTAGCATTCAGAAATATCTTCCAATTTAGTCAAGTACAGTAGTGATCCAAATCTTCCCGACGTGTTTGGGCACATAATGGAACCCAACAGAATCAACGCAACCCCACGTGAGTACTGCTCAACTTCGATGATTTATGTATCATCATCCACTGGGTTATCCCTCAAATGCTTTCTGAGGGCTGTCATTAAGAATCTCGAACCACTAATATCACTTGGGTCTGGGATCCGACCTAATAGATCTTTACATCTACCTCTCCAATAGTTAGAGCCTGATTCTGTAACTCCGTTGATTATCGGCCTACCATCTACCCTCAATCCCCAAATAAAGGCTACATCTTGTAGTGTGACAGTTGCCTCTCTGACCCTAAAGTGGAATGTATGTGTCTCTGGTCTCCATCGGTCCATCAAGGCAGTGATGATAGTTGTATAAATTGGATAGTCACCAAATCGATTAACCCCATAAAACCTCATCTCATGTAACGTCGCTATAACTCTATAATGCAATCTCTGATTACGTTTGAGTTTTTCACTATTTTCATCATCGTCGTACTCGTCAGCGTAGTCATCAATCCTCCAAAAAATAATGCTCCCATGGCGGCATTTCAAAGTACTATTAATGTCTTCCTCGAAAACATCTACGGAACGGTGTGTTTCTTGCTCACTCAATATCCTATTATCAATGGGTCCATATTGTCCGAGGTGCTCCATGCTACGAAAATAGAGTTCATCAAAACTAAGATTAGAAACAAGGATTTGATCAATCCAAAATGTTCATCACAAGTCAATAAATAGAGATAGATGTAACAGAAAATATTAAAAATAACATACTAATAAGGTTTCATGAGTTCAATAATAATAAAGAATAAGGAGCAAAGGATATAAAATTACATATTTCTTACATTCCTCTAAAAAATCACAGACTTGCAAGTTATCATGACGCACAAAAAAAATAAAAATAAAAAAAAATAAAAATAAAATAAATAAATAAATAAATAAATAATAATAATAATAATAATAATAATAATAATAATAATAATAATAATAATAATAATAATAATAATAATAATAATAATAATAATAATAATAATAATAATAATAATAATAATAATAATAATAATAATAATAATAATAATAATAATAATAATAATAATAATAATAATAATAATAATAATAATAATAATAATAATAATAATAATAATAATAATAATAATAATAATAATAATAATAATAATAATAATAATAATAATAATAATAATAATAATAATAATAATAATAATAGGGAAGGCATGTGTGTCGAATACTAGAAGTGACTTGACTACTTGTCCATGTTTATCGTCTTCGATCTATTGATGATCCCGGGCTGATCCCTAGAAGCTGCTTCTGCCTAATATTGTTGTATTGTGCGGACTTGAGGCCAATCCACTTCGTTTTAGTATCTTGTTGTCTTAGGCTTCCCACGACGTCTTGGCTTCCACAACTCCGGGTTGTGGCATAACGCAAATGATGCTTCATCCTAATAGTATTCGTCTGGCAAGGGATTAAATCTACGCTATATGTCTCGACGTAAAAGCTTGTTTTGTAGTATGATCTCATGTTAATGCCTGGGTCAACATCGTATGACGACAAGTTTGCATTGCGTGAAAACAAGGGATCCCATTTTGTTTCCACTTTCCGCATGTGCATTCTCTAGTAGACATTTTCACAACATGTGTAAATGTATTGTTCGACCCTGGTGAAAAAGTATTAACAGACGTTGATTGTTCTGATTGATCAACCTTGAACACGACGTGATGCAATGCTTTCCTCTATCTCTGATCATATTGCTTGAATATCTCATCAAGCCATGGTTGGCTCCTTTCTTGCATTTGACGACCCGATGACAAGCAATCGAAGAAGTATTTAGTGGACCGATAAAAAATGATTTGAACAATTGCACAAATTGGTAGTCTTCGTGCACCCTTTAGGACTCCGTTCATGCATTCTGATAAGTTTTTCGTTAGTATCCCACATCTCCAGCCACCGTCATGCGAAATAGTCCACTGAGATACCTCGATCTTGTCCAAGTAGGCGTAACCACTTTCACTTAACGCCCTAATCTGTGCCTTCGCATTCTCAAATTGTCGTACAGTAGATGTTGATCCAGCCTCCCAGCACAAATCCTTCAACTTAACATTTTTAACTAGCGTGTTAAAATTCGAGCAAGCATGCCTTAGACAGAAGTGGTAAACACCCCCAGGTGGCGTGAATTGCGCGAATTATTTCTCAGCTTCGATTAATCCAACGTGTCAATCAGATACAAGACACAACCCCTCCATACCTCGGACAACATGTTTCGTTAACTTCTTGAGAAACCATTTCCATGGAGGCGAACGTTTCTTCATTGACAATAGCATATGCTAGAGGCAGAACTTGTTGGTTGGCATCCATTGCTACAACAATCAGCATTTTGTGCTTGTACTTAGTGTACAGATGTGTTCCATCAACACTGATGACCTTCCGACACTGTTGGAAACCATCGATGCATGGTTTAAATGCCCAGAAAATGTACTTCAACATTATAACTCCAGGAGCTCAGTTGTCCACGTGACGCCACTTAACAACCGTGCCAGGATTCCATTTTTGTATGGCTCTAAAAAATTTCGATAATTTGATCACCGAGCTTTCCCATGTACCATACACATTTTCTCTTGCCCATTTCAAACTGTGCCAAGCTTTGTGATACGAGATTTCGTACTGGTATCTATCCTTAACTTGTTGTTGCACCAACTTAACCTCGTATCCTGAGTCAATCTGAACCATCCCTGTGAGCAACATAGCGATCATGTTTTTACACAGGTTCTGATGGTCAACGTACACAACATTCATAAGATATGAATGAGGACCTGCATACTTTGTAATCTACCACATATCGAACTTGTTCTTCAAGACTGCTCACAATCCCCACTCACAGTTAATGTTCCCCCCGCTATTCTTGCACTTGACCTTCCATAACTGAGGCGTGCTTTCGACCACCAGATATTCACGACGTGCAATGCGAACGAAAAAAATCTTGACAGCCGATTGGAGATTCTTCTTATAAGTGAATACCATCCCTTTGGAAAATTTCCCCTAATTAGCATCATACAGTCATATAAAAGTCATATAAAAGTCATATTTCGTCATTGTAACTATTTGGTAACGAAATTTTAGTGTCACAAAGATCGTCATGGTATGTCCGTGGTATTAGGTATATGTGACAATATTTGAATCCGTAACCAAAAGTATGCCTTTTAATGACGTTAATGTCATCGTCACCATATATTATGATTTATAGTGACGGCTAATTCGTTACTTTTAGCATCCAAATTTCGTCATCTTATATTGTATTTCGTCATTGAAAGTAAACATATAATATGACGAAAGCTAGTTTTGTCATCAAAACATCAATATTTGGTGACGAAAATCAATGTATTACATAACTCATCGAACTTTGGTGACACTTTTGTCGTCACAACTGTATTCATTATTTCGTCATGCTTATAATAAATCGTCACAAAATAATTACTTTTTCATTACAAAATACCTATCGTCATTTATCAATATCTATAATGACAACACATTACGTTAGCAAAGACTTAAAATTAGTGACGAAAATTTGACCATCACTAGACGAGTACAAGTGATGACGATGTGTTCTATCACAATAAATTGCTTGGAGTGATGAAAATTATATTTGTCACTAAAGACTTAAATATCCCGACGATATATTTTGTCATTGTAAAGTGACATCTACTGACAAAAAATATTATCACTAAATGAGTACAAGTAGTGACGACTGAAGTTGTCACCATATAACATTATAAGTAACAATAATATAAATGGTCGCTAAAGTCATAAAATATAGTGACGATATATTTTATCATTATAAAGTGACATCTCGTGACAAGATACTTTTCGTCATAATATAAATATGTACAGTGACATATTAGTTGTCATGGATTGTAAATTTCTAGTGACAATTTTTTTCAAATCGTCATCTAATAAATTCGTATATGATGTAAAATAAATTTATATGCAACGATCCAATTCGTCATGAAAGTATAATTTTGGCAACAAAAATGAAAACATCACTAAATCGTCTTATGGTGACATCTAGATCCACAGTAAACATTTTTAGTGACACAATATTGTTTTAATTTATAAGATTGTAAATACATAAAACTAAACAATGCAAAAAGAAAAAAAGGAATAAGAAGAATACTAAGTAGAATGATATTATTTAGCATGCTAAATAGGCTCAAAACATCCAACATAAATATCCGAAATAAACATCTTTTAGAACACAAGAAATGATTGCTAGTTACCATTACTCAAAGAAAGAAACATGATTGCCTAGGAGAAAAATAAAAATTGAAATCCTAGCTCTTATTTTCAAACTTCACTCATTCCATATCCAAAATGCTAATGATCCAAGACTTTCTCGTCCTTCAGCTTCTTCACCAATTCATCAAATCTAAAAAGGTAAGAAAAGGCCTAAAAAGAAATATATCAAATTGATTGTTCAATATCAAAAGAAATAAATGTATGTAAAAGTTATAAATAGCACAATTTCCATTAACAAAAATAAATGTATGTAGCTTACCCAACTTTGTTTTGCCTCATCAAATTTTCATGTGCATACTCTGAACAATGTGTACATTTGTTCAGCTCAATACTATTTGAATAATTTGTATTTGAATAATGGCCTGATCTATTTACTTGTTGATAGTTTAGTGCTCTCACAATCATCTACCAAGAAATACATTAGTCTGTAAACACATAACATGATATGTGAACTTATATTGTGTTATCTTAGAAAGTGCAATGAAAGATACCAAACAAAACCATTCATTTTCATGGTCTCAAGGTAAACATAGGTAGAAAAATACATGCTATCCGAAGAAAAAAATTCAACACATGTCAACCACTTATATTTATTAGTTTTTTCTTAAATACATTGATTAAAAAAATAAAAATACCTTTAGGTTCAACTACTGCAATCCTTGATAATTTTTCACAATCAATTTTAAGCTTTCATCAGTGATGCTCATTTCTTTAGGTTTTTCTTATGCATATGCCCATCAATAACACTATGTAAGATGCTCATTTTATATAATGGACAGAGAAAATATATTAGCTCGGACAAACCACTATGTTCAGCATGCCTTACAACCACTCAAGTTTAAATTAATCAAGAGTTTGCAGTTTTTCACCACGTTCCTAATGCTTAGATCCGAAACCCTGGAACGTGTATTGCATAAGCAATCTATAAGTCTTTTTCTAGAAATTGAAATTGGTAGAAATAATATGAAACGTCTTATGTGCATGTCTATGTACCATCTTAAGATATCTACTATATCAAATAGCATCAGTGAAACATTTTCTTTTTTCTTGTTATTTTGGTATTAGAACTGCTTTGTGTCACAAAACCTTGAACATTTCAGAAGAAAACATCAAAAGAAACTAAGATCATGGCTACAAGTTGCGAAATAGCTCACATTCATATCTAACCGGACTGCATTAAGATATATTCACCATATGTTCGCCAATTTCTACTTCTACCAAGAGATAATAGCGGAGAAAGAATTCGAAAATCAAGCAAATCATTTAGCTTAGAATGAAAATTGAAGCATGTGACAACAGAGCAAAATCAATACGCACCGAAACCAGTTAAGAGCTCGCCAAAAACTATGTGTCACCAAATAAACCAACAAATAGATCCATAAACCGCAACAAACACGCACATACATCTAAGCTTTCATAATTAATGCAGTTAGAGAGGGAAAATGGAGTTTTACTGCAGGTGGTGTAGGAAATCATGGTCTTACTGCAGGTGTAGCTAACGATGGTGAAGGGAAAGAGGGAGCTCCCATTCCAATTTTGAATGTATATTTGAACGAGAAACAACAGACGAAGACTGCTGTTGCCGATTGCCCATTAAACTGCAATGCAAAACCTAGAACCGATTAATTCCAAATTCCCCAGTTATAATTTTTCGAATCTGAATGAATATGCTAACCTTCAATGGTCGGCATTGCCAAATCGGAACGGTAAAATGAGCCGACGGTGCAAGCGGGATATGGCCCTAGACAACAGGTTACCGTAGGAGACTGGAAATTTGTGCATTTTGTGTACTGAGTAAGAGGGGGAGAAAAGGGGAGCGATAGAGAGAGGAAGTGCTTGGACGATGATAGAGATGAAGAGAGAGAGAGCAGACTAAATCATATCAGTTAATGAGAGAAAATAGGAAAATATAGATCTTTCTCTCATAAGGGACTTGAAAATATTTAAGATTCCGCCAAAGCCAAAATTATCAAATAAATGTAATTATCCAATTCTGAATAGCGTATCAATTTCGCATATTCAATTATTAACTATTAATTTACACTATTTTCTTCCCTAAATTGATAGCAAAAAAGGTGAACGAACAAGTTGTTGTACAAAAAAATGAATGGACAAGATGTTATAGTTCTTTTCTTTTCTAAGGTACGTAATTACTTCTTTTATCGTGTGTTATTTGATTAGGAAATATGTTATAGTAGTATTTATCTATTTTGACAATTACATATGATAGTATTAAACTTCTGTTTTGAAAATTTGTTGTAATATTTTATAAATATATATAATACTATTTTCCAGCAAAACATTTGGGTTAATTACTAAAAAAATCACAATCTTTGGTCCAATTTTCAATTGCAACATGACTTTTAAAACTTATCAATGTTGGTCACCAACTATAACTTTTTTTTCAATTATAACATCGACTAATTTTTTTAACATCTGATTGTGTCGACATCACCACCATTAGATGCACATGGACAAGACCGTCATTTACCCTCGATCAATTTCACAATCCGTCATTTTCATTGTCGTTAATCGGTGATTGAAGTTATTATGTCACTTCTTCGACTCTCAATTAACGACAGAAGAATTGACGGATTGTGAAATTGATCGAGGGCAGATGAAGGTCGTGTCCAGGCGCATCTAATGGTAGTGATGGAGACACAATCAAGTGTCTAAAAATTTAGCCGATGTTGTAATTGAAAGAGAACTATAGTTGGTGACCAACATTGATAAGTTTTAAAAGTCATGTTGCAATTGAAAATTGGATCAAATGTCGTGATTTTTTTTTTTTTTTTGTAATTAACCCAAAATATTATCATATATATACCAAATATATATACTTAAAATTTTGATTTTAAGTGTAAAATCCTAAAAATTCTTTATGCATATATATATATATATATACACACACACACATATAATTAAAATTTTAATTTTAAGTGTAAAATACTCCCTTCGTCCTGGCCTAATTGGCCAACTTGTCATATTTGTTTGTCCCAACTTAGTTGTCCTAGCCCATAAATGACAAATTCTCTCACAATCTTCACCCTCAAAATCTTCACCTTTGAAAAAGTCAAAGATTCCACAAAATCTGTTTTTCCTTAGTCTCCGTGCCCGGCCAAATTAATAACTTGACAAATATATCCTCAACTAATACTCCCTCCGTTCCAAAATAGATGATGTTTTAGCTTCCTAATCATATTCCAAAATATTTGATGTTTTAGATTTTTTTTACCATTTCTCTCTATTTTGCCCCTATGTAAATTAAAAAATATCTTTGACTTTTCAACCTCCCACTCACATTTGATTTCATTAAATCTTATCTCCACGAATTTTAGGGGATATATTTGGCAATACATTTGTCTCTTAATTCTTCCACCTTTTTCTAAAACATCATCTATTTTGAAACGGAGGGAGTATTTATTTTAGGGGATAAAGATTTGACCAAATCCGTGAAATGTTAAAATGTAGAGATATTAGGATTAAATCTAGGAGAAAATTGGTAGAATTTGTAAAAAATATCTAAACGTTCATTAATTGGAAAAAGAATAAGTAGCTAGATTATCACTTATTATGAAATGGAGGGAATAATTACTATCTAAGTTTAGATGGCCAAGAAAAATTAGCCCAAACCTTAATAGCCCAGTGGCGTCGCCTCATCAGTTTATAAAAATCATCGATTCGAACTCGTTTTCCTCCCCATACTAAATAAAATAAATAAATAAATAAATAAAATAAAATAAATAAATAAATTCAACATTTTTGGTTGCAACCTGATTTCAGTCCGATTTGAAGCAATTTTTTTTAGAGTGTCTCCACCGACCCGACCCATCAAATTTTTAATTTTTATTTCTATTTTTCTGCTCCTCCAAATATATATATATATATAATAGAGTGGAAAAATCAATGAGCTTGTGCCGGTGGCCCAGCTGTATATGGAGGTAGCAATTTGGGTAACTCAATCCAACCAGACTCAGTTCATCGAGCCAATATATCATATGTCGAGCCAAGTCGATGTCAACCAAAATTTCATTGGACTGGAAATTAGTGAGCCCAACTCAATTTACCCCAGCCTATTCCCCTAAAATATATTAAGATTTTCAAATTAGTCAGCGGCCCATTGCACTATCGACCCATTGGGTCGAGCTAATTGGGCCCGATATTACTTCTGACAAGATTTTTTATGATTCAATTCATTTAAAATATCAACCAGACTAAGTTGATCCATTGGGCCTGACCAATTTTTCCACCTCTAATAATATGAGTATATAATTGAAATCTCGAGATTGCAAGTTTGAAGCCACACAAAAACTAAGTACTACCTCTGTCCCAGCTAACTTTTCACAGTTGACCCGGCACAGATTTTAAGAAAAAACAAATTTTGTTTTTTCTTTTACTTTTTTAAAGGTTGAGATTGAGTGTGGAGATTTTGAAGGTGGAGATTGTGAGATAAATTTCCTTTTTAAAGGTGTGAAAAGTTAAGTGGGACGGATCGAAATGGAAAGTAGGAAAAGTTAACCGGGACCGTGGGCGTAAATTGTTTTCTATGTTTGTCAATTGTTATATATTTTTTCTTCTAGTTTTTCATTTTTTAAATGTTTTTATTTTTTATTGCTAATATCTTACAATTTCATTATATATATATATTTTTAAATCTTTTTAAATCTTCATTTTTTTCTTAGTTTTGTGAATCCGATATAGATCTAGTTATTTAAACCAAAAATATAATTATTTACCTAAACCGTTGTAAAAATAAATATAAATATAAATACATGAAGTAATCAATAGTAGTAGCTTTAGACTTATTGGTAAAAGTTTGGGATCTTTCATTTAAGGTCTTGAGTTCAATTCTTGATAATCATTTTTTTAGTTTTCTAGTTCGCAACTCTAATAGACAAATTGATGGACATTATCAGCAAATTTAAATATCTTAGATGGAAAATTATCGTCATGTTTTAATTACTATAACACAACAAAGAAATTAAAATTATCAAAAACAGAAAATATTTAAGTGATGATATCCGTATTCGTCACCAAAATGCACAAAGATATTATATTGTGATGAAATAACTTACATTGTCACCAAATATAACATTTGTGACAAAATAATTTTGTTGTCCTTTCGAAAAATAATATATGTGATGAATTGATACTCGTCGCCACTGAATATGAACATCCACGACAGAATAAGTTTGTCCCTTAATGTTTTTAAACATTTGTGACAATATTTAATGTTGTCACAAATTAAAATATGACGAACTAATTGCCCTTCGTCACCAAATTTAATTAAATATGACAAAAAAAAATCGTCACCTTTTCGCACGAGTATTAATAATGAAATATGTTTTTGTCACAAATAAAAAGTGATTGTGACGATACACATCGTCAAAAATTAATAATTTTTTTTGTCTTTAAAATAAGTGGTGACAAATTTATTCATATCGTCACTAAATATAAGAATAGGTGACAAAGAAGAATTAGTCATTAATTCCTTTAAACAATTAGTGACAATATATGACATTGTAACGAAAGTATAGAATTGGTGACACTAAATGTCGTCACCAGTTATTTTGAAGTTGTCATCAAAAGGTTATCCTCCAAAATTTTGGTACGAAATTCTATCTCTAAAAATGATTATGACGCACTTCCGGTAACTGTCATGATATATGCTAATTAGCGACGAAATTTCTTTTACATAATGACAAATTCAAAAATTATCACAATAATGAATATTGTTACGACGAAAATTAAATTTGTCACTATTAGGCAACAAAAGATGACAAAATTTTGAGCGTCAAGAAGAAAATTGTCACAAAATGTGTGATTTCTTGTAGTGGCTATTGATTTTTAATATTTGGTATAATACCCAAAGCAGTCTAGAGTAGCCACTCGAACGAGATACCCTTCGACCACCAATAGGTGGCCCTTCTATACCACTTCCACGGTGCACGATAAGTTCAACGTTTCCCGACGGTGCCATTATCTTCAAATTTAAGGGTTTTAACGTACATTGGCCTACTCTAGTTTGAAAAATATAACAATAATAATAAATATTAAAGTAATACACAACAATAAAGATTGTAAAATAAAATAAAATAATAATAGTAAAAAGAAGAATAATAATAAATATAATATTTCTAAAGAAAATAATGATGGGAGATTAAAAATAATAACCACAATAATAATAATAATAATAATAATAATAATAATAATAATAATAATAATAATAATAATAATAATAATAATAATAATAATAATAATAATATTAAACGTAGTAAAAATAAGAATAATAAAAATATATATAAAATAAATAATAATAACAATAACAATAATAATAATAATAATAATAATAATAATAATAATAATAATAATAATAATAATAATAATAATAATAATAATAATAATAATAATAATAATAATAATAATAATAATAATAATAATAATTTTGGTTGATAATAATATTGATAATAATAATAATAAAGAATAATAATAAATATAATATATCTAAAGAAAATAATGATAGGAGATTAAGAATAATAATAATAATAATAATAATAATAATAATAATAATAATAATAATAATAATAATAATAATAATAATAATAATAATAATAATAATAATAATAATAATAATAATAATAATAATAATAACAGTAAACATAGTAAAATTAAGGATAAAAAAATAAAAATATTAGTAATCATAATAATAATAATACTAATAATAATCATAATAATAAAATAACAATAACAATAATAATAATAATAAAATTGTCACTAACATACACAATAAAAATGTAACTAATAGGCACAATTAAGGTAATCACAATAAATGGACATAAATTACATTACTAACAGCCACAATAAAACATATATATCTTCCACTGCACATACACAATTGTTCACAAAAAAAAATCCTAGACAGTCATTTTTTATAGGTCCTTTACAATTCACATTCATTGGAAAAAAATAATTAGAATTACATATAGGGTCCGTTTGCTTAAGATTTGACTCAGTAAATTTACAGGATTGAATCCCAATAAAGCACACTCATTAACTCTCTCAATCAGATCTGGTCCAGCACTCCCCAGTCTTAAGTAAACGGACCCATAGAATTTTGATACCTTAATAAAGATACGCTGTAGTTGTATTTATAAGTCTACTTCAAGGCCGAACGAGGGGCAGCACTGTGTCTAGTAAATTTTTGCTAAACGAACTTTGACAGTCTTCAAAATAATTAAAAAAAAAAAACATAGCATTAGTTCTATTTAAATTAAGTCATCTATAAAATAATTACAAAAAATATTAACACCGGTATATCAAACGAAATTTATAATATAAATTATGAAAAAAGTTTAAATATAAAAAATTGTATCTTAGCAAATTATCTCCAATTTCGTGTGAGTCGTCTGAACCAAAAATGTGATACTTGAAGTGTTTCTTGTGGAATCAAGTGAGAGATAGAGATGAAGAGGAAATTTTGAGAGGATTTTTTTTTTTTTTTTTTGAAAGTTTGCGTTCTGTAGAAATTTTAAAGAGCAGAATTGTTAGATGGGGTAAGAAGAAGAAGTAAAATGTGCTATATATAAAAATCATCCGAACCAAAACGTACAAAAAAAATTCAATTGATGAGATAACTCCCTGCCTCATATTAAAGTCACTGCCTCCACCCCACTGCCCCCACCGCTCCAGTGCTTACCATTGCACCCACTGCTCTCCCTACAGTAAAATTAAAAAAAGTCGTCTGTACTCTAAGCGTCTTTCCGTATTAAAAAAATATATATACTGAGTGCCGCCCCTGCAAGGGGCGACTTTAAACCCGGAAATAAAAATTGATGTTGCCTCTGACAAAGACGTTGATAGGGATGGCCCGGTCACTTCGGGTTGGGTTAATACCTAACGCCTCGGCCCACTAACTGGCCCAGAACCTCGGCCCATTAACCGGCCCAGAAGGAGGTACGCGTCCCGGATAACGCGTGTGGCGCGGCCCAACTTATGGCTTGTTCCGCGATTCAAGGCCCACGATCCGTTCCCAACCGCCATGCAGCGGAAAAGAGGCGTGATAATAGGGAGTTAGTTAGGGTTCAGTTAGGGTTCAGTAGGGTTTAGTATAAATTGGAGAAAAGAACTCGGAATGAGGGTTCGCATTCTGTATTCTGAAATTACTACGTGTAAACTCAAAGATCTAGTAAAAGAAACACCTCGGCAGGTGCTATTTTGTGCCCGTGGACGTAGATCTCCGGATCGAACCACGTAAATCTTGTGTTTTTTCATATTGCTTACGTAGATTTCCGTTAAATTTCTTGGATATCAGGTTGCGCATTATCAATTGGCGCCGTCTGTGGGAACCGCAAGTAGTTTTTGACATCGATAGTGCATTCGAATATCATGGTGATGACTCGTCTGAATCAATCTCGCCAGAGTGATCAAGCCAATCAAGATCCACCCGTGGATCAAATTTTGCCGCCGAGGCAATCGCCGACAAGAGGTACGTCTCATCATCAGGGCAACCAAGGCCCGATTATGAATCCAGACAACCAGTTCTTACCTCCACCCCCACAAGACATGCAAAACCCTAATCTCGTTGCTGCCCGGCCACCAGTCAATATTCAAATAACTCCAGAATTACTCCAGGCCTTCCTACAAGAGCATGCTCATGTTCTTCAAGATTGGGCGGCCAATCGCCTAAATTCCGAGGGACCTGCCGGACATGATGCCAATCCCGCGGTGCCTCCACATCGTCAGCACTCGCATGATCGACAAGACCCGGTGCACCGCGGGCGCCAGGATCGGCGACGGGAACGACCTGGTTCTTCCGAGGACAATGGAAGTTCTAACGGGTCAAGACAGCGCAACGACGAACCTACGGATGTCGATCGCCGCCGTCCACTCAACGCGGCTAAAAGAGCTCATTATGCCAATCCTCATACTCTAGATCTTCAAGAGTATGAGCGAGTCCAACGCAATGTCGAGCTCGACAGAATCCTGGGTCTCGATGCCAATGGAGATATCATCACACCGTTCTCTCAGGAAATCATGGCCACCTCCCTTCCCGAAGGGTTCAAAAGGCCTGAAATACCACCTTACGACGGCACCGGCGATCCAGCTAATTTTCTTGGAGCTTTCAGGCACAACATGCTTAGCCGCGATCATACTACATCCCTCCATTACTGTAAGATTTTCCCTGAATACCTTCAGAATGAAGCTCGGGTTTGGTTTGATTCTCTCCCTCGCAATAGTGTATCCTCTTTCAGAGAGCTCGCCGAGCATTTTTGGGCGCGCTTTGAAGCACGTGCGAAGCCCATGGCCACCTTGGCCGACCTCATGAATATGGAACAGCGGGACGGCGAAGCCGTTACCCAATTTCTTGACCGCTTTACAGCGGAGAGTCTCAAGGTGGGAAATTGCTCAGATGATGTAATCATCAACGCATTCATGAATGGACTCCGTCCCGGACCACTCTACACCGAGTTGGTTCGTAATCCACCGGTCACAACCCGAGCACTGTTCAAAACGGTGTGCAGATATGCTAAGGCCGAGGAGTAGACTCGTCGGAAACGTGAGAAACATGCTAGCAAGCGGCAATCCGATAGGGCACAAGTTGGACCTAGCACCCGACCTAGTGCCTTTTCTCGTCTGAACCCGGGGCGTTCAGAATCTCGAGGTGATATTCCACAATTCACTCCGCTGACAAAATCACGAGCTGAAATTCTTTCTGTTCACAAGAACGATTTACGGCCCTGTCCGCAGATGACTGCTCCGCCTGAAAAGAGGAACCGTGGAAAGTGGTGTGCATACCACCGAGATCATGGGCACGAGACTGAGGAGTGCCGAGAGCTCAGTAAGGAAATTGAGGAGTGCTTAAGGAAATGTCTCTTGCGACAATACATTGCGCGGACCGATGACAAACCTCGGACAAGTCAGAATGGGGGTTCTTCTCATAACCGCGGAGGTTATTGATAACACGTTATTTATGCATGTATTTAGGTCGATTTAGGATCATATTTTATGGCATATACGTGTATATTTGACCAGCACTTATTGATATTTATAATATTTGGGCCATTTGACGTGTTTCGACTTGTTTTGAAGATAATTAGGTATTTTTATGCCATTTGGATGAAGTACGAAGGAGAAACAAGTCAAATAGAGTGAAAACCGGCCCAAAGGAGTGAAAACCGTCCAAGAACCGGTTCAAACCGGTCCGAACCGGCCTGAACCGGTCCAGGAGCAAAACCGGGCAAGAACCGACACGGCCGCGTCACAAAGCGACACGGCCGTGTCAAAAGTGTCTTGCAACGCATTGTGGGTTCTGGAATGGAACACGGCCGTGTCACAGATGCAACACGGCCGTGTCAAATTGTTGCTGGAAAAGTGGATTTTTGCAAAGCAACACGGCCGTGTCACTTAAGCAACACGGCCGTGTCAGAAGTGTTTTCCTGCGATAATTACTTAATTTTAATAGGATTTTGATCCTATCTTCCCCAAGATTCGTCCCCAACTCTATAAAAAGGACCCCAAGCTTTAGGAAAAAGGGATCAATCATCAAGAACATAAATTACATCATCTTGGAAGACAAAGAAGACGAAGATCATCGAGACGGAGTCATCCGGGTTTAATTGTTCTTTCTTAGTTTTAATTCTTACAATGTTTTTATTAGAATTTTGTATTGAATTGTTACTAGGCATGGATAGCTAAGCTATTCGTGTCCTAGGGTTAGAAAGTAGGGATTTTTATAACAATGTTTTGATTTATGATTTAATCTATTAATTCCGTTCTTTATGTGTTTTATCTCTATGTTTGTGCGTAAAACTGAATTTAGCTTGATCACCTAGATTTAGTAATTTAGTTTAACAATTCCGCTTCGAGAGGAGGGAATTGTTATCAGACTTAGAACATAGAGCGCAGTTGTCTATGACTGTGTAGGCCGTGGCTTAAGATCGTTTGGGAGTTATTAGGTTTAATTGACTCGAGAGGGTAATTAGCTTAATTAATCAACGGTTTAATCGCTTCGAGAGAAGGATTAGATTATTATCGTGCCGCCTAATAAACATTAGAATTGGTAAATTAATAGGTTAATCATATTCCACATTGAAATAATATCCTGAAATCGAAGCCCTAGGATACCTTTTCTCTTTGATTGTTAGTTTTCGTGTTTCCTAAGTTTGAAGTTATATTTAATTGAGTAGTTTAATTAGTAAAATCAACCTTTAAAAATTAGTATCTAGTTAGGACATTCCTAGAGTATTAGGGTATCAAACTACCTAAAACTATTCCTTGTGGGATCGACCTTGATAATCGTTACTACACCTACATCCGTACACTTGCGGAACACTAGGTTAGAAACCGACTTGTCAAGTTTTTGGCGCCGTTGCCGGGGAATAGGATTTAGCGCTTAGTTTTTATCTTGAAAAATAGGAGGAAACTATACTAGATTTTATTTTTTTTTCGTATTTTTAATTTTAATTTTCGTTTTATTTTTTTATTTATTTAATTTTTGTGTTACGCGGTAGTTCTTGTTTTTGGTGTTTTCAGGCTTCGTATGCACACCAGATCAAAAGCGAAAGAAACCCTTCTTCCTTTCGATTCAGAAATTGAAGCGACAGCTCGCAGACACCGAACGAGAAGAAACTTCAAAGCTGAGATGGAGAACCCACCGCAGCAACCGAATGATGAAGTATTAAATAGAGTGCTAACAGCCTTAGCACGATTGGACGATCGCGTCACTACTATACAGCAGCAGATACCTGTACAGCAGCAACAGTTGCCACAACAGCACGGACAGATTCCAATAGAGCCAGATGCGGGAGAAGAAGACAATACACCTATTAGTGACTGTTTAAGGCCGAATCCTAATCAACAGTCAGGAGGAGTACAACTTCCGCCTCTGAATGCAAATAGTTTCGAGCTGAAGCCTGCACTGATCAACATAGTGCAGCAGAACCAGTATGGAGGAAGTGCAATGGAGGATCCGAACGCTCACCTGATAAAGTTCCGAAGATTGGCAGATACAATCAAAATAAACCATGTGCCACACGAGCAGGTTAAGCTGCAATTGTTTCCTTTCTCGTTGAAGGATAGAGCCCTCCAATGGTTCAATTCCTTGGAAGATATCATCAGTTGGGAAGAGTTGAGCACTTCGTTCCTATTGAAGTACTTTCCACCGAGCAAGATGCTCGACTTGCAGAATCAAATTAATCAGTTCAAACAACTGGACCAAGAGCCATTCGGAGAGGCTTGGGAGCGATTCCGGGATCTTATCCGGAGTTGCCCTCAACATGGATTCACCAAGAAGCAGCAAGTATGCAAGTTCTACAATGGTCTACTTGCTCCGACTAGAAACCAAGTGGATGCAGCTGCGGGTGGAAGTTTGATGGAGAAGTCAGTGAGGATGGCATTCTCAATCCTGGACGCGATGGCCAGAACGAGCTACCAATGGTCGAATGAGAGAAACATGCCAAGGAGGGTAGCCAGTGTCCAAAAATGCGAGCCCGTCAATAATGAGCCAATTGAAAAGCTCACAGCACAAGTAACAGCATTGACGAGCCAGGTGAATTTGCTAACTAATCTAACGTTAGCACAACAGCCAGGGGGTCCGGAAGAAGTTGAAGAAGTAAAATTTGTGAATCAACGAAACTTCAACAACTTCCAGAACAATCAGCCTCGGTACAATCAGTACCCTCAGAATCATCAGAACTTTTCATATGGGAACGCGCAAAATACACTTAATCCGCCACCCGGATTTGCTGTTACAAATGGCATGATCCATGACGGTAAGAAGCCATCACAAGAAGAAATCGCGATGTCACAATTCGAAAAGTATGATGAAAAGTTAGCTCAGTTGGAGAAGAAAGTGGATGGAAAATTCATGGAGCTAAACAAGCATATCACTGGGCAAGGGGCAGACATCAAGAGGCTCGAGAACACGTAGGTGCAGACTCAAGCTAGCATTGGAGAGTTGACATCAAACATGAGTCAGCTGATAAAGATAGTAGGAGCTCAACACAAGCAAGGCCAATACCCGAGTGATACAGTGGTTAACCCCAAGGAGCACTGCAATATTGTGGAGCTAGATGAGCATGAAGAGAGCTTGAAGGACCAAGAAGCAAAGGAATCAAGCGAGGAAGTCAAAAACATTGAGAAGGAGGAGGTCAATACAATCATAGATAAGAAAACTTCATCTCCTATTCTTGATGAGTCTTTTGATTTTTGTTTTAAAAATTCGTTCTTTGCTAACCTTGATCCTTTAGAGCAATCTAGAGTTGTTGTTGTGAAACAGGAACCACTAAAGGAGAGAATCCAAGTTAAAGAGAAAACAAAGGAGTGGGAGGATGGAAAAGAGGCGACGAAGAAGAGACAGAGCAGGCCCAAGAAGAACGCAAACACAAGCATGAAACCAAGAAGAGCAACAAAAACAAAAGATCCAGGGAGTTTTACTATTTCTTGCTCAATTGGTAGTCATGAATTTCATAATGTCATGTGTGACTTAGGGTCTAGCATAAATTTGATGTCTCTTAAGCAGTATAGACAATTAGGATTAAGGGAAATTAAACGGTCCTTTACTACAATCAAATTGGCGGATGGATCGTCATTAACGCCGTTGGGAGTAGCAGAGGATGTAGTGGTAAAAGTGCTAAATTTTGAATTTCCTAGTGATTTCTTAGTTGTTGACATGAAAGGGAGTGATGAATTCCCTTTTATCTTAGGAAGACCCTTCTTGGCGACTAGCCAAGCACTAATAGATGTACCTAAAGGGGAGTTGGTTTTTCGGGTTCAAAACGAAATAATCACACTCAACATACATAAATCGGGTCTAAGGGGTAGGCACAATTGTAGCATTATTTACACTACCCTAGCTGCTGTAGAAAATCATCATGGCCCAAATAGCTCTTTAATTGGTCAGAAAACATCCGACTCGGGGTGGCTAGAAAATGGCTGATAGAAAAAGCACGTCCGGCTGATGACGTAAAACAAAGCGCTTGTCGGGAGGCAATCCGATGTTTATTGTTTTATTTTTAATATTTCGTTAATTTTATGTTTTTACTTGTATTTTAGTGTCTTATGTTTTTAGGAATCAACATGGACGAGTGTTGCAAGAAACGGGGGTGGAAAAGACGGAAAAATCGCATGAAGATGGAAAACCAGAGTAACACGGCCGTGTCACGTTTCAACACGGCCGTGTCAAAACTGGCGTCAAACATGTGGGATATTCTGGAAAGCAACACGGCCGTGTCACCAAATCAACACGGCCGCGTCCAAAGCAGCTCAAAAGCAACACGGCCGTGTCACCAAATCAACACGGCCGCGTCCAAAGCAGCTCAAACGCAACACGGCCGTGTCACAAAAACAACACGGCCGCGTCAAAATCAGGCTTAAAAACCAAATTTTGGTTCAAAAGCAACACGGCCGTGTCGGCCTTATAACACGGCCGTGTCAAAACCAAGCTCCAAACACGATTTCACACTGGAACTCAACACGGCCGTGTCACACAACCGACACGGCCGTGTCAAAATCAGCCCAAAAATATCAAGTTTGGCTCAAATGTAACACGGCCGTGTCAGTACGTTAACAGAAAAAAAAAAATGAAAAATTCAGAGCGTGATGCGGAGACGGCCGAACCAAGATTCAGTAGGAGCAAAATGGCACGATTTCGGAGCTCGTAGGGGTTTCAAAACGCCATCGTCGAACGATTTGTAAGTTAGCACCAAGGCGTACCACGTTTTTCCTCCAAACATTGGCTTTCAGCCAAGTTTGGGGGAGGGGGTAGACCGTGGAACGTCTTGGCAGCTAGATTTCTAGTTTTGATTTTTTTTTTTTCGTTCGAGATTCTTGCTGTTAATTGTGGGTCCGTGTGCCCATTGTGCTGATTTTTATTGTTTCAATTGGTGTTATCGGGTCTGTGAGCCCAGTTATCTGATTTATCGGTGTTGTTGGGTCTGTGAGCCCGAGTTTGATTGCATATTATTTTCATGTTGAGTCTTAGGAGTTTAGAGTTTAGAGTCTTATTAGTGTTTCAATTTTTAGAGTCATAAGAAGGATAAAACCCGGAAAAAGGTAACAAGTGAAAAGAAAAATAAAAAGAGAAAATTAGGGAAAGATGGATGATGAATAGTTAATGATGAGATGATTTAGATGAAAAAAAAATGGCACATAATAGAGCATGAGAGGTGTTTTGAGACAAAATTGAGCTTGAACTGAGAATATTCAATCAAAATTTACCTTGTGAGAATTTGAGTCTAATTATACTCCAATTTTCGGAGTAAGATACTTTCTTTCGGTGTGAATTTGATTGAATATGTGTACTAGTCTCTAGAACTTGCCTTGAGTCTTTACTAAGAATGTGTCAAGTATATGTTGTGATTTAGGAAATGATCTTAGGCAACTTTTTGTTTAAGCCTATTTGTTCGAACCATGAAAATTGCCTTTGAACCATAATGGAAAAAATTGTCCCTAGTTAGCCCACTTGAGCCTTATAGCTTTATTTATTCATAACCTAACAATATCAGCCAAAACCTTTTGATTTAACTATTTTGGCCTTAATTGGATTAATCAAGTTAGAGGGAGGAGAATTGGAAGGAATTTTGGGTGAACAATTTGTGGGAAGGAATGTGAAGTAGGGATATTTTCAAAAGATGAAGGAAATAAGAGAAAAGTGATAGGTGAAAAGCGAAGAATAGCCTCTCCTAGAAGAAAAAAAAAAAAAAAAAAAGAAAAAAATTGTTATTATTAGTATTATAGAGGAGAGGCTAGGAAATAAAGTGCTTAAATTGTGAATTTGCTTAGAACATTCGGGTAGTCCCAAAAATGTGGTACCCGCAGAATTGAAAAGCACTTAAGTTGTACGGACTTTTAAAGGTGAAGAAGTCACTTTGTGAGGTGATTTGTTGAAATTTGAAGAGTGAGGTTGAGTGATTGTATTGAGGGGTAGTCGGGTTAGACGTAACTTGATTAGTTCAATGAATAGTCACTTAAATCCAAATGTATCCCACCTTACCTTAAGCCCACATTACAACCAAAATAAAGACCTTTTTGATCTTTTGTCACACATACCAAGTACGAGGTCTAGTTTAGACGATTGGCAAGCATATGGTAGACTTTGCATGTAATTCAATATGAGTGGAAATTATTCTAGCTTAAACACTTGAGAGATGAGTGAAACACTTACCTGGTGAGGGTTGAATAATTCGAAAGTTCAAAGTCTCGAGATTAGTTGATTTACGCGTTATCACATATGCTCAAGTGAAGTATGCTGCCTAGTTGTTTTAAGGAAAATCAAACTGAAACTGAATTCATCGTCTAATCGCCCTAAACAAAATGCATAATCACTTGTCTTCTTTGTGTCTTTTTGTATGATGTTCGGGACGAACAACAGTTTAAGTTTGGGGGAGTTTGATAACACGTTATTTATGCATGTATTTAGGTCGATTTAGGATCATATTTTATGGCATATACGTGTATATTTGACCAACACTTATTGATATTTATAATATTTGGGCCATTTGACGTGTTTCGACTTGTTTTGAAGATAATTAGGTATTTTTATGCCATTTGGATGAAGTACGAAGGAGAAACAAGTCAAATAGAGTGAAAACCGGCCCAAAGGAGTGAAAACCGTCCAAGAACCGGTTCAAACCGGTCCGAACCGGCCTGAACCGGTCCAGGAGCAAAACCGGCCAAGAACCGACACGGCCGCGTCACAAAGCGACACGGCCGTGTCAAAAGTGTCTTGCAACGCATTGTGGGTTCTGGAATGGAACACGGCCGTGTCACAGATGCAACACGGCCGTGTCAAATTGTTGCTGGAAAAGTGGATTTTTGCAAAGCAACACGGCCGTGTCACTTAAGCAACACGGCCGTGTCAGAAGTGTTTTCCTGCGATAATTACTTAATTTTAATAGGATTTTGATCCTATCTTCCCCAAGATTCGTCCCCAACTCTATAAAAAGGACCCCAAGCTTTAGGAAAAAGGGATCAATCATCAAGAACATAAATTACATCATCTTGGAAGACAAAGAAGACGAAGATCATCGAGACGGAGTCATCCGGGTTTAATTGTTCTTTCTTAGTTTTAATTCTTACAATGTTTTTATTAGAATTTTGTATTGAATTGTTACTAGGCATGGATAGCTAAGCTATTCGTGTCCTAGGGTTAGAAAGTAGGGATTTTTATAACAATGTTTTGATTTATGATTTAATCTATTAATTCTGTTCTTTATGTGTTTTATCTCTATGTTTGTGCGTAAAACTGAGTTTAGCTTGATCACCTAGATTTAGTAATTTAGTTTAACAATTCCGCTTCGAGAGGAGGGAATTGTTATCAGACTTAGAACATAGAGCGCAGTTGTCTATGACTGTGTAGGCCATGGCTTAAGATCGTTTGGGAGTTATTAGGTTTAATTGACTCGAGAGGGTAATTAGCTTAATTAATCAACGGTTTAATCGCTTCGAGAGAAGGATTAGATTATTGTCGTGCCGCCTAATAAACATTAGAATTGGTAAATTAATAGGTTAATCATATTCCACATTGAAATAATATCCTGAAATCGAAGCCCTAGGATACCTTTTCTCTTTGATTGTTAGTTTTCGTGTTTCCTAAGTTTGAAGTTATATTTAATTGAGTAGTTTAATTAGTAAAATCAACCTTTAAAAATTAGTATCTAGTTAGGACATTCCTAGAGTATTAGGGTATCAAACTACCTAAAACTATTCCTTGTGGGATCGACCTTGATAATCGTTACTACACCTACATCCGTACACTTGCGGAACACTAGGTTAGAAACCGACTTGTCAGTTATCATGACCGGGGTACACAACAAAATCGGCCGCCGTGGCAGAATAATCGGCCGGGATCTAGCAATTATGCACGGCAAGACTCTGGCAATCGCCAACAACCTCATTTTCTGCCACCACCTCCTCCTCCGGGAGGACCCGGAGACAATGCACCCGCTCACGTAATAAACGTGATATATGGGGCCCTCCCCACCGAGGCTTCACGAAATGCCTTGAAAGCAGAGGCTCGCCGTCCTCCTCCCGAGGAGCCACGTCATAAGCGCCTCCATCAATCCGAAACTGTTAGTTTCACAGATAGGGACCCGGTTCCAGAGATAACACCTCATACTGACGCCATTGTCATCGACATGACTGTGGCTAATATTACAATAAAGCGGGTCTTCGTGGACAATGGAGCCGCAGTGAGTGTTATATTCGCCGACTGTTTCCAAAAGATGGGGATTCCTCGGGAACAACTTCGGCCGGCCCCCGGGCCACTGCAGACTTTCACTCAGGGTGAAGTCCAACCAGAAGGTGTCATTACTCTCCCGGCGTCTCTGGGGACCTATCCGGCGATAAAAACCATTTTCGTGAATTTTTACGTGGTTAATTCCCCGTCGCCGTACAACATGATCTTGGGTCGGGATTGGCTTACTCCTGCCAAAGCCATATGCTCCACATACCACCTCGCGCTAAAGTTCCCCATCTCACATGGCGAAGTGGCTATTCGCGGTAGTCAGCGGGTTTCTAAGGAGTGCATGTACGTGGCACTCAAAAAGACTACCAAAGTTCCTCCCAAACAGCAGCTTCAAGTAGCATCATCGGCTCTTGAACCTCAGGTGTGTACTTCATTGGGGGATACCACCGTCCAGGTGCCGCTTGATCCGTCCAAACCAAAACAAACTGTAACTGTCGGTGCCGTGGATGTGCCATGGTTACACCAAGCCATCATTCAGACCTTGCGAGAGTATTCCGATGTCTTTGCATGGTCTCCTTTGGATATGCCCGGGGTCTCTCCCGATGTAATAACCCATAAGCTGAACATCGATCCCAGCGTAAAGCCTATACAGCAAAAGCAAAGGAAGTTCGCTCCGGAGCGAAATGCAGCAATTCGAATCGAGGTGCAACAACTCTTGGATGCGGACATCTTGTTCGAAGTGTATTACCCTTCTTGGCTATCCAATCCAGTGATGGTGATAAAGTCCAGCGGGGCATGGCGGATGTGTGTCGACTTCTCCGACCTCAACAAACATTGCCCGAAAGACTGTTATCCTCTACCTTCCATCGACCAAAAGGCCGAAGCTGTTACTGGGTATGTGGCACTTTGTTTCTTAGACCTTTATAAGGGATACCACCAGATCTTTATGGATCCGCAGGATGCCCTCAAGACGGCATTTATCACTGCTTTTGGGTGTTTTGCTTTTAAGAAAATGCCCTTCGGGCTCAAGAACGCTGGAGCCACATATCAACGTCTCATGGACCGCGTTTTCCACGATCAGATTGGCCGCAACGTCGAGGTTTACGTCGATGATCTGGTTATAAAAAGTACCTCCCATTCTTCATGCGTGCAAGACATTTGCCGAAACGTTGCGTACTCTGCGGCGTTACAATTTGCGACTTAATCCGGCAAAATGCACTTTTGGCGTTGGCTCCGATAAGTTTCTCGGTTATATGGTTTCACAGCACGGTCTTCAGGCTAATCCAGCCAAACTTCGGGATGTTTTAGATCTGCAACCACCGAAGACGTTCAGAGACGTTCAACGCCTCACGGGTGGTTTGGCGGCCTTAAATCGCTTTTTATCTAAAGCGGCAGAGCGCCAACTCCCATTCTTTAAAATTTTGAGACAAGCGAAGTCATTTGAGTGGACCCCGGAGTGTACCGAGGCTTTCGAGGCTTTGAAGCGTCATGTTCAGCACTTGCCCACTTTGTCAGTTCCTCTTTCCGGAGAGCCTCTTTATATGTACTTGGCTTCCGCCGAGGAAGCTATTAGCGCCGCACTCATGCGAGAGGTCAATGGTGTTCAACATCCCGTGTATTTCGCAAGCCGAGTACTTCACGGGGCGGAGACACGGTACTCCATGTTGGAAAAAACCGTGCTGGCCCTTGTCATGGCGGCTCGACGTCTGCGGCCATACTTCCAAGGGCGCGAAATACGAGTTCTGACCAATCATCCTATCCGTCAGATTCTTGTCAAGCCCGAGGTGTCAGGGCGCCTCGCCAAGTGGGCTGTCGAATTAGGTGAATATGATATTCAATTTCTTCCCCGCCGAGCTATCAAGGGTCAAGCACTTGCAGACTTTTTGGCTGAAACCCCGGGGGATAATCATGAGTCTTCGGCAGACAGTGGTACCCCTCATCCTGCTACTCTCGTATCCTCACCTCGCAAGTGGCAATTATATGTGGATGGTGCATCCACGACTCGAGGAAGTGGTGCCGGGGTGCTCCTCATTGACCCCGAGGGAGTTGAAGTTAAGTACGTCATCCGATTCAAATTTAAGGTGACCAATAATGAAGCAGAATACGAGGCAGTTCTCGCCGGGCTCCGGCTCGCTCAATCCTTAGCCATTCGCCATCTTGAGCTCTTCACGGACTCCGAGGTCGTGTCCAAGCAAATCCAGGGAACTTATGTCGCCAAGGATGAAACAATGATCAGGTATCGTGCTTTAACATTTAAACTTATGTCAACTCTTGATACAGTTGTTATCCAGAAAATACCACGTACTCAGAATGCAAGAGCAGATGCGCTCAGCAAATTAGCCTCCGCGGTCCGAACTAACATATCTCCGGATATAATAGTCGAAGACTTATTTCATCCGGCAATTCATGAGGCAACAGTTTCGGTATTGACCGATAGTGATCCGAATTGGATGACACCTATCGTTCAGTATCTCTGAGATAGAATTCTGCCTAATGATAAGCTGCGAGCTCGGCAAGTAGTCCTCAAAGCCCCCAAATACTCCTTTCATGATGGAGTCTTGTATCGACGGTCATACTTACAACCAAGTCTCCGATGCCTCGCTCCTGCCGAGGCTGATCAAGTTCTACGGGAGGTTCACAAAGGGGCCTGTGCCAGTCACATCGGCTCCCGGACATTGGCCAAGAAAGTTCTCCTCTGGGGATATTATTGGCCAACTTTGTTTAACGATGCCCACGACTTAGTGACAAAATGCAGCAAGTGTCAGCTACATTCTCGTGTGAAACACCTGCCTCAAACCGAACTCACTGGAATCCAAAGTGCGTGGCCATTTATTCAGTGGGGAATTGATATTGTTGGCCCATTTTCGGTCGCTCCAGGGGGATTGAAGTTTCTGGTGGTCGCCGTGGATTACTTCACCAAATGGGTAGAAGCGGAACCTCTTACTGCCATCACTGGCCAAAACATCTTGAAGTTCGTCTGGCGAAATATCATATGTCGTTTTGGCATACCAAGCACTATCATCTCGGATAACGGCAAGCAATTTGCCAACGATCCCTTCCGGTCATGGTGCGAGGAGCTTCATATCAAACAAATGTTCACCTCGGTAGCTCACCCTCAAGCTAACGGTCAGGTTGAAGTCACCAACCGAACACTGCTCACGGGTATAAAGAAACGCCTGGATAATGCCAAAGGTCTTTGGGCCGAAAACCTTCCGCAAGTTCTATGGGCTTATCGCACGACACCGCATACCTCTACCGGAGAGACCCCCTACAGCCTAACTTACGGCTCCGAAGCAGTTATTCCAGCAGAAATCAGTGTACCAAGCCCCTGCCTCATCACATTGATTCCCGAGGATAACGACGAAGCTCTCCGTGCAAATTTGGATGAGCTCGAATATCGTCGTGATCAATCATTCATCCAGCAAGCCAGGTGTAAACAACGTGCAGCCCAGTATCATCACCTCCGGGTTCGAGGCACTCAATTCAACGTCGGGGACCTAGTACTTCGACTCAATTCAGCCAGCAAAGCTGCCCCCGAGGGGAAATTACATGCTTCGTGGGAGGGTCCTTATCGCATCGTTGCCGCGCACGATTCCGGATCCTATCAGTTAGAGCATCTCGATGGAACCTCAATTCACCGAAGCTGGCATGTTACCAACTTGAGACGCTTCTATCTGTGACTGCCAAATGACAAGTATCATCTTATCTTTATGCTCTTTGTACACATCTTTTATGTTGTTATCTTTCGTTGTATCCCTCAATTTGCTCCGGCACTCGTCATTGAATAAATACTCTTTATTTATGCATCTTGCTGTGTTTTCTTTTACGTTACGGGGACGCCCTAACGCAATCGTGTTATCATTATTAGTCTCCGGACAATTAAATCTCTCTCTCGGTCCGTCCGAGGAGATTCACATTTCGTCCCCGGACTTGTATCACTCTCTCGCCTGTTTAAGCGGAGAAGTGTTTACTCCCGCCTGATCCGTCTGGGGAGATTTTACTCCCGCCTGATCCGTCCGGGGAGATTTTACTCCCGCCCGATCCGTCCGGGGAGATTTACATTGGAGTTATTCGTATTGTGTTCCCGAACACCCGATTAAAACAGTTAATAACTTGTTGTTTTCCTTAACACATCTGTGCACATCAAAACGATTTTATTATCTTCCGAATAATACGACGCCAAAAAATTTTTTACATAAGACTTCGAAAAAAGAAAAAAAAAAAAAAAAAAAAAAAAGACAAGCAATTATCTACGGCCCCCGAGCCAGTATTCAGCGCCCCGGCGTTGAGGCCTACTCCTAGACCTACGCTGCGTCCTCCGGGATCTTGTCGTTCTTCGACCTCGGGCTCCGGCTCTTTCCCCCCCGCGGGCTTCCCGACGTCGAGGACTTGTTCTTGGCGTTTGCCTGGGAACTTCGTCTCTTGTACGAGCACGGCTACTTGGCTGTGGAGCAGACCTCGGGGTTTCGGCCCATTGCACAGGGTCCCATTCCTCGGGGACCATCACCTCGATTTCTCTAGCCAGTTCTTCGACTGCCTCTTCGGCGACAACGGCGGGCTCTTCTTCGATCGTAGTCACAGGAACTGGCTCTCGAATAACAATGCCTGTGCTCTTTACCTCGGGCTTCTTTTTACCCTTCCGGGGGGCTTTTGAAGTACCATGGCTTCGGCTTGTACTAGCAATGTATTCCTCGGCAGAAGGCCTCCACCTGCCTCGGCCCTTCAGTCCTTCATACATGCTGAGAAGCAGCTCCAAAACCTCTCGCTTTCTTACAAGCTCCGAGGACTCGGCTGGGTCATTTGCCATAAGTGCCGAGATTTCGCCCTGAATCTCTACGACCCGCTCCTCCACTTCTTCAAAGGTCAGAAGGCCGAACTCAGACAGTATCCGGTCATACTCCCTTTGATGAACGAGGACACGGCTCATTTCAGCAGCTTTAGCCCGGTACTTCAGTTCGTAATCCTTGGCTCTTTCTTCGGCTTCCTCCGCTCTCTTTTCCGCAATGGACACCCGCTTTTCTAGCCTTGGCACCACGTGCATTTGCAGGTTGTTCTTCTCTCCGCGGAACCACTCTAGTGATCGCATAAGCTTCTTTATCGTCTCGTGCAATTCCGCGGTATTCTAAACAGCCAAAAGAATCAACAAGAACGATCAATCTCGGGCATACAATGAGCGGGAGTTCAGTTCAAAAACAAATTTATATATTCAACAAAGTCAAAGTACATTATCCATGATTCAATCCAAAGTCTACATCTACTCCTATTGTCTATTACATTAAATTTGAGGGGAACGACTGACCTCCCTCTCGGTCCCCTCGGCCTCTTCGGGCACCTCCTCCAGTCGTCCCTCAGCAGTTCCTGCATCTCCCACTTCGACAACAGCGGCAGTTTCTATACGGGGGGTGGCTCTTTGTTCCGGAGTCCAGAGGTGAACTCACCGCGACGGAATGCCAGGAATTCCTGGTCTTGGTCCGCATCGCAGCTCACCACCTCCTCGGCCCTCAGTATCACCTTCTTCTCCGCCAGAGCTTTTATGAGGGGCCACTCCAGGAGGTGAGTTAGAGCTTTGTAGTAGGCCTCCTCCACCCCGGCCACAGCGTTGTAGTCATACCCGAATTCTGGACGGTATACGTCCCCATTCGGGTAGACTTCTTTGATTTGCTCTAGTAACAAGGAGCGTGTGGCCGTGTCCCCGATAGCGACGAAGTCCGTCTGAAAGTCCAGGAATGTCGTCGTCTGGAGTAATTTTTCAGCAAATGCTTTCAGCATTGCTTCCTGGCCTTCGACGATCGCCGCTTCCTGGGCCTTCATTTCTGCCCGAAGCTGGGCTGTTTCTCCACGAAGGGCTCCGGCCTCCGCATCCACCTCGCGTAGACGTGCCACTTCAGCTTCTGCCAAAACCGCTCTCTTCCGCGCTTCGGTCAACTCCTGAGTTAGCTTCTCATTGCGCGCGCGAAGATCCCTTGCCACCGCGGCCAGCTCTTCTTTGGCCTCTATCTCGTTCTTCCGGCCAATCTCCATGATTCCCCTAGCTAGCCGCAGAAGCTCCTCGGCGTCCGCGCCCTCCAACCCCAGTAGACCGGGGGCCGTTTGTTCCCTCTGGATATTACACAAGACATGAAACAGAACTCAGTATTAATAATACACACTTCGTGTGCGTAGAAATTATGAATAGCGTTTCAAATTTACCTCCGCGCTTTCCCCTATTCGGGGTCTTTTGGATGGTGCCGGCGGAGTCCCGGTAGGCTCTAGCCTCCTCTTCGTTCCGGGGGTTGACCCCACCGGCACAACTCGTTCTTCCGACCCCACAGAAGGTCGTGGACTGGGTGACATCTTCCCCCGGGGAGACACCTCAGTAGATTTACCCTTCTTCTTGGCCGCTGCAGCCGCAGCGGGGCCTCCTGCTGGCTCTTTTCCAAAGCGTCCCACTGCATGCAAAGTTTGAAGTTAGTTCTATACAAAACAACAGTTTGTAAAAAGCATAACATGAGAACTCCTACCCTTCTCAGCAACCGCATCTCCCGAATAATACAGGCTCAGTCCGGCCCCCTCCAGTTCCTCCTCAGTACAGAGGGTCTTGAAAGTCCCTACTGACCGGAATGAATGTACGACTTCGGCCTCCGGATTCTCCACCGGGGCAGTATCGAGTACCTCATCCCTCCTCCACTTCGGGAGAGCTACTCCGTTCTTCACAAAAATAAACCTCTCCTTCCATCCCTCTACCTTACTCGGGTTTTGCACCTTGAACCCACCTCGGGCTCGGGGACTGAAAGAGTACCACCCCTTGGATTTACCGAAGGCTTTCGGTTGGTAAAAAAACCTAAATAGCTCTACGGTTGGTTCTACCCCGGCATTTTTGCACACTACGGTGAATCCGACTACTTGCCTCACCGCATTTGGCGCTAGTTGGCTTAAGGCAATGTTATAGTAACTCAGTAACCGGACCACAATGTCCCACAGGGGCAATCTCAAGCCTATTCTCAGGAAATCTATATACACACTAATGAAACCCTGCGGCGGGCAGCAGGCCCTATCACCGGGGTCCGGTACTATGTATTCTAAATTAAAGGGAAGGTAAAATGAGGGGATTTCTCTCTCAATCTGCACTCGCGTCATACGTAACGCTATAGTGGACACTTCAAAGTCCTCCTCCGCGCATTCATAGAAACCGACCATCTTGACATTGGTTTCCCTGCCATCGATTCGATCCACAGTCCTAACCTCATTCCTCTCTGGAATTAGGACTGGCAGAGGTGGCACATCTAACGGGGCGTTCTTATTCCCTACTTCCCGAACAGAAGAAGAAGATGAAGAAGAAGACATACTTACTTGGTTTGATTTGAGAGGTTTTTGATTTGAGATGAATCACAAGCACATAAATCCCCTTTTTTCCCGCTTTCTAAACTGGCAAATCGCAATGAAGAGTTACTGTGCCATTATTCCAAATACATACGCAAAAAACCAACGGCTCTGATACAGCCTATTCAAATTCAGTGATGGAGATTTAGACGTGATATTCACGCGCTTTACGGTTCCCAAGGCGCGTGGGGAACAGGTTTATTGGAAATCGCAGAGCGTGTCACTTCACATCCTTCTCTCTCATGATGGCGCCGCCAATCACATCAACTCCATCCTTGCCCAGAAAGATTTGGAAGATACTCCGGTGCTCCCTTCACCTCGGATAGACTATTACACTCCGGTGATCCCTTCACCTCGGTCACACTACCACACTCCGGTGCTCCCTTCATTTCGGCCAAACTACTACACTCCGGTGATTCCTTCACCTCGGCCAGATCATCATAGACTTCCGATACCGTTTCTTGCTTTTGGGGGATTTGCTATCATCCCGGCGTAATTCGGCCTAGTTCGATTCAGCTTCCACGGACTACGTTGTGGAGCACCTTCGACGCGGAACAGTCTTGGCCATCCAAAAACACCCCGGTTACAACCGTAGCTCCTTCCTCGATCCGGCTGGGGGGGGGGCATCTGATAGGGATGGCCCGGTCACTTCGGGTTGGGTTAATACCTAACGCCCCGGCCCACTAACTGGCACAGAACCTCGGCCCATTAACCGGCCCAGAAGGAGGTACGCGTCCCGGATAGCGCGTGTGGCGCGGCCCAACTTATGACTTGTTCCGCGATTCAAGGCCCACGATTCGTTCCCAACCGCCATGCAGCGGAAAAGAGGCGTGATAATAGGGAGTTAGTTAGGGTTCAGTTAGGGTTCAGTAGGGTTTAGTATAAATTGGAGAAAAGAACTCGGAATGAGGGTTCGCATTCTGTATTCTGAAATTACTACGTGTAAACTCAAAGATATAGTAAAAGAAACACCTCGGCAGGTGCTATTTTGTGCCCGTGGACGTAGATCTCCGGATCGAACCACGTAAATCTTGTGTTTTTTCATATTGCTTACGTAGATTTCCGTTAGGTTTCTTAGATATCAGGTTGCGCATTATCAGACGTCTTTAAAAATTATAAAAAAAATAAAATTAATTGAAAGTCATCCCTCGCTGGGGCGACATTAAAAAAAATCTAGTTTATTAAAAATCGTCTGTGGCACAGGCGACTTCATTTATTTTTTTAATTACTCAAAATATACACTTATTATTTTTAATTGTTGTGTTAAGAGTGTTGTACTTAATTAAATATGCCTAATTTTGTGTACAATTATGATGAATATCTTGTTATGTGTCGATTTTTTTATATATACTATATGAGTGTCACATCAACCGATGCTCATAGTAAATGTAGGAAATATGAAGGCAATACTCTTATATTCAAGTGAGAAGTGCGTGTGTTGGAGAGTCATAGAAAGCATCGCCAGGTTGCGGAAAGAGAAACCTGTATTTAGCAAAATCAAAACTGTGGGCATTTATTGAATTTGAACGCCATACGTTTTCTACGTTCCTCTTTCATCTTTGCCGTTGTCTTCTTCTCTCCTCTCTGTATTTAACCGCCTTTCCTTCTCTCCCCCTGCACCATTCACTCTCTCTCTCTCTCTCTACATTTCTAATTCCATCTCAATAACTGTTTTCCAGAAAGTATTAACACAATGGCACTCAGGATTAGCTTCATTCCTAACAAGATCCCAGCGTTTCCTGCTACTGAAATCAGATCTCACAGAGTAAAAATGGCGTCCACTCTTCATTCTCCTTCAATGTGAGCCACATTTCTCTCGTAATACTTTCTCATTTTATTGAGTATTGGTTGAATAGTCATGATCCATCGAGAATTTGCTTTTGTTTCTTTTATAGTAATCTTTTTCGGTTTTTCCCTCTTTTGTTTTGGAACTTTCCCCTCTCTCTGTGTATGAGACTAGATCTTTTTGATGTTGTTATTGGTGTATAATATTTGATTTGTGTTAATTTGATGCTAAACAAATTGCATGCTACTGTTCTTATTGTATGTCATTTGTGCCGTTGTTATCTTGCTTTTTTTCAATTTTATATCATTTTAATCGAGTGTATTCTTTTCCGGATTGCTTCATGAATGAATATTTTCATGATTTTATTGATGCATGCATTAGCACGCCTATCTTCTCACATATAGCTTTTGCCTCTCTCTCTCTCTCTGTGGAGGTTGGGGGTGGTTTGCTGATCTTGTGGTTGTCTTTTCTAACCCCCTGAAAAGATGATAGATCTTAAATTAGGAATGAATGTTTCTTGGCTTTTTTATGTTTGTTTAACTGATTAATTTATTTAAAATATTATTTTTTTAGATTGTTTGAAAATATAAATTTGCCTTGGCGTGTAGCATGTTACAACAATCATTAATTTCATGCAGAATATTGATTTTATTTTTGAAAAATATATTCATATTGTTGTTTTATGTATCTTGGTCCTCAATATATAGATGAAAATTAGGTGGAATCTTGAAGAATCTCCAATATTTATAGGTATCACGGTTTCCATGAATTTATTATTTTCTGGGATGAATTAGAGGTGGGAATTTGGACGAACGAACCCGCCTTGGCCCACTGGGCTAATTTTATAGGTTGGGCGGACTGAAATTCCATCGAACTGAAAAATGGTGGATGAGGCCCGAACCATCCCCTTAAATACACCTGAGATGTGTCCAAGCCTAGCGAAGAGCAGCTCTATTCATACAGAATTGTTCTCCAGCCCTGCACCATCAGATCTTACGCCGCAGAAGAGATGGTGGACCAGTGTAGTGCTTGTGATAGCCCAACTGTTCACCTAGTTCACATTAATTTAGGTTTCTATTTTATTTGCAAAGTACAAAATTATATAAATATATTAGCAAATTAGAGTTACTCATAAAAATTAATACAAAAAAGACCGAAGAAGAATATTCCATGTAGCGTGCGTGTTACATTTAGCGTTGGAGTAGATAAATCTGACCCTGGAGTAGCGCAACTAGATGCTCGTAGGTGGAGGCGGCCGATTTGCCACCTCCATCGATGATCTTTCAGAGCTTGATTTTGTGGATGAATGCAGAGAGGGTGGAAAAACGAAAAAGCCGTTCACCCCGCCCCGAGAAGTACATGTCCAAGTTACCCATTCTATGCCACCAGAAAAGATCGAGATCTTCAAGTCACTCAACACTTGGGCCGAAAATAACCTCTTGGTGCTCCTTAAACAAGTCGAAAAGTGTTGGCAACCTGCTGACTTTCTGCCCGATTCTGCATCTGAAGGCTTTGATGAGCAGGTCAAGGAACTCCGCAAAAGGTGCAAGGAGATTCCCGACGACTACTTTGTGGTTTTGGTCGGAGACATGATCACAGAGGAAGCGCTCCCAACGTATCAGACTATGATCAACACTCTAGATGGGGTACGGGATGAGACAGGTGCTAGCCTTACCCCGTGGGCAATATGGACTCGCGCATGGACGGCCGAAGAGAATAGGCATGGCGATCTCCTCAACAAGTATCTTTATCTTTCGGGACGTGTTGACATGAAGCAAATCGAGAAGACAACGCAGTACCTCATTGGTTCTGGGATGGTAAGAGCCTTGTCATTTTAGGCTGCTTCTGAAAATCAGTAGCCTAAGAGAATCAGCTTATTTAGTGATTACGAACATTTTGTTACTTTTATCTTTCAAATAGAAGTGATTATGAACCCCTTAACCTTGTCCCGACGAACAGGATCCTCGTACAGAGAACAACCCATATCTTGGATTCATCTACACTTCATTCCAAGAGAGGGCAACATTCATTTCACACGGGAACACGGCTCGGCTTGCCAAGGAACACGGAGACCTAAAACTAGCTCAGATATGTGGCACCATCGCCGCGGACGAGAAGCGCCACGAGACCGCCTACACCAAGATAGTCGAAAAGCTCTTCGAGGTGGACCCTGATGGCACGTTATTGGCCCTAGCTGATATGATGAGGAAAAAGATCACAATGCCAGCTCACCTCATGTACGATGGCAACGATGACAATCTGTTCGAGCACTTCTCGGCTGTTGCTCAGCGGCTCGGGGTATACACTGCTAGAGACTACGCGGATATCTTGGAGTTCTTGGTGGCAAGATGGGAGGTGGAGAAGCTGACGGGTCTGTCCGGGGAGGGGCGTAAGGCGCAGGATTACGTGTGCGGTTTGCCACCAAGAATCAGGAAGCTGGAGGAGAGAGCACAAGCAAGAAAGCAGGGGTTGTCACCTGTTCCCTTCAGCTGGATATTTGGTAGAGAGATTAATGTTTGAGTGAGAGAAAGCTATGCTAGTTTGCCTGTATCTGTATCTTTATCTTTTCTTTTGGAAACAATAGAATTCAGATAAAGTTTTTTTTGAGTATTTGATTAGTTTGTTAGATGTATCTATGTGGTAGTGTAAGTAGTAGTGTAATTGCTTTGAGATGTTAAGGGCTTGTTTGTTTCGAGTTTCCCCAGAATGAATTTAGGATTTCAACGATGTTTTTGTCCATTTTAGAGTCTGGATTTTGTAGTTCACTGGAATTCTATTCTATTGTTACATTTGCCACTCATGACTCATTTACTCTCATTTCCCGGTTCTGATTTTCAACGACATCCTATACAACATATTATATTAATCATGTCACATAATCACTTATAATGTATTCGTGATGTTATCATATACACGTATCATGTGTGAATTAAAATGTGGTAGAAGATGTTGTATTATATGAAGTAGGTGATCCAAAATACTTCCTCCGTTCTGGCCTAATTGGCCTATATTGGCCGGGCACGGAGACTAAGAAAAAAATTTTTTTGTGAAATCTTTGACTTTTTCAAAGGTGAATATTAAGAGTAGAGATTTTGAGAGTGGAGATTGTGATATTTGTCATTTATGAGCTAGGTCAATTAAATTAGGGCAAACAAAAATGAAAGATAGGCCAATTAAGCCGGGACGGAGGGAGTACACATTTGCTATGAACTTCACTATTCATGTCTCCAGTTTTTCATTTCTAACGCATCTTTTCCCAATATAATCTATCTACCACTATATCTATATCTACTACCGCCTAGGACGCCTTGGCAGTGCCCAGGATGGAAAATGCCTAGCAATACCGTTTCGGGAAATTAGAGCAGTTAGGGGTCGCCTATTGCCTAGGCGTGGCCTAGGTAGGCGCCTAGACTGCTTTTTGCTTCACTGAGTAAAATATATTATATTTTTCTTTTTATTATTTTTTAATTTTTTATGATATCTCATATATTTCTTCTCTTTTATGATCAAACTAGATGTTCACCTGTTCGATCGACGGGATAGAATATTCTATTACAATAATAATATGTTATTAAGTTCTATTATTACTATATAATGTACATAAGTCATTATATATATATGAGTAGGTCTTGGGTGCACCATGTGCACAATAGTGCTATGGTGCACCTGTTTGAGTGCCACGGCCGTGACCAAGTGTCGCGGCTGCGTCAACATGCATTATTTTTTATATTTGCATAAAGTATGTTTGATATTTACATAAAGTATGTTTGAATTACAATTTTAAAGTGAAACAGATTCAAGACAAAAAATCCTAATATAGTGCACTTAAGGTATGGTTGATTTACTCATAAAGTATGTTTGATATTTACATAAAGTATGTTTGACAATTTCATAAAGTATGTTTGAGCGTCAACATGCATTATTATTGATATTTGCATAAAGTATTTTTTATATTTACATAAAGTATGTTTGACAATTTCATAAAGTATGTTTGAGTCACAATTTTAAAGTGAAACATATTCAAGACACAAAATTCCTAACATAGGTATGGTTGATTTACTCATAAAGTATGTTTGATATTTACATAAAATATGTTTGACAATTTCATAAAGTATGTTTGAGTCAAAGTTTAAAGTGAAACAAATTCAAGACACAAAATTCCTAACATATGTATGATTGATTTACTCATAAAGTATGTTTGATATTTGTATAAAGTATGTTTGACAATTTCATAAAGTATGTTTGAGTCACAGTTGTGCGCGACCGCGCCAACTCCACAGCCCAAATTCCCCTTTCAGTCATAATTGGTCGCGACCAAATCGATGCACAATAAGGTTATTGTGCACATGGTGCACCCAAGCTTTTGCATATATATATATATATATGAGTGTGTGTGCGTGCTTGCGCGAGTATATATATATTACAATATTTGTGTAATAAAATTAAGTAAATATCAACATTTTTTTATGTAAGCAATATGAGTATTAAATCCAATTTCATAAAAAATTACTAAGATTATATCTATTGTAAGTAAATTGATATCATGAAAACAAATATCCATATTTTTTTCTAATATAATATTTTATATGTTTGGCCATTGTAATTCAAATAAATTCACTTTATACGATATGGACGTCTAATTGAAGAGCGTAAAATATGGATTAATTTTGTATATTTATAACCAAGAATGAAATTGATACGAAAAGTTATAAACGAAGTTAAAAAGAAGAAGAAAGAAGATAAATAATTTTTGTGTTGGTAGAGGGGAGTAAGTTGTGGAATAGAACTCCCACAACTCCGTCCATAGTCCTATTGAAAAACATAAATAAACTCCTACGGCCTATATGATTGGCACGTGTTTTCCTATCAGATGATTTTTATAGATGACACGTGTTTTGAATTTTTTTAAAGTCCTCTTATTATAGTAGTAAAGGGAGATTATTTTATGATTTAGAAAGATTGACTGTTTAAAATTAAAAATAAGGAAAAATATATACAAATACATTATATTTTCTTTTTCTTTTATTTTTTTGTTTTAGTTTTGATGATATCTAAAATATTTCTTATCTCTTTTATTATTTAGGTATGGATCGTCTGAATATCGATTAAACCGGATGTTCTTGGGGTAAGGATGCTAGAAATATTCATACATTAAAAAAACAAATATGAATATTCTAAAAATTACTCAAATTTATATATTTTTATTTTTTTAATATTTTTCATTGCACTCCTTTCATTACCATATACTTTTTCATATCTTATTCTATATTGATATTGATTGTAATATTATATTATATAAGAATAATATAAATATATATATAGCATGGGTTTACTACTTAGTAATATATTTTAGGGTCCTTCTATAATATACCTAGTGTATTAATGATAAAGCGCAATCCGGTATCCAAGAAACTCAGCGAAAATCAATGCAAGAAATATGAAAAAACGCAAGATGTACGTGGTTCGATCCGGAGATCTACGTCCACGGGCTGAAAAATGGCACCTGCCGAGGTGTTTCTTTCACTATACTCTTTGATAACAGTTTCAGAATACAAAACGCCAACCCTAATTCTGAGAACAATTCTCCTACTTATACTACTCAACTCAAAACCCTAACTAACTCCCTACGATTGCACCTATTCCCGTTGCATGGAAGTTGGGAGTAGATTATGGGCCAAGAACGTGGGGAACGCTGCAATTGGACCACGCTATTTTGATCGCACGCTTCTAGGCTGTTTGTTGTTGGGCTTATCCTCCTGGGCTTAGTTGCCCGGGTCGGGTTGATCTAGCCCGGGATGTCACTTCGACCCGAAGCTACTGGCCATACCTATCAGATGCCCCCCTCCCCAGCCGGAGCGAGGAAGGAGCTACGGTTATGACCAGGGTGGAGATGTAAGCAAGATGAGCTGTGATCATCTGCGAGCCGAAGTGTTTTGGCGAAGTCGAGAATTTGCTGAGACTGAGAAAATCCGTGGTGGGGTCCGCGGGGACCAAGACGAACTGGACTGAACGTCCCCGAGGTGATGGCGAGGGCCCGAGCACCCCGAAGGCAATAAAGTGTAGCGAAAGAAGATAGTAATCTGGCCGAGGTGAAGGAGGCACCGGAGAGCTGTCCAAATCTTCCTGGCCAAGGATGAGGTTGATGTGACTGGCGGCGCCATCATGAGAGAGAGGGATGTGAAGTGACACCCTTTGTAAGTTCCAATGAACCTGTTCCCCACGCGCCTTGGGAACTGTAAGGCACGTGTTGAGCACGATCAAATCTGAAACACAGAATTTGAATAGACCATATCTAGACCGTTATTTCCTTGAGTATATATTTGGGATAATGGCACAGTATACTTCATCTTCTTCATCGCGATTTGCAAGTTTAGAAAGCGGAAAAAAAGGGAGAATTCTGTGCGCCTGTGATTCATCTCAAATTCAAAACTTCTCAAATTCAAACCAAGTAAGTATGCCTTCTTCATCATCTTCTTCTTCTATTAAGGAAGTAGGGACCCAGAGCTCTCGGTTAGATGTGCCACCCCTTTGCTTTGTTATTCCAGAGAGGAGTGAGATTAGGATAGTGGAAAGGGCCAACGGCATGGAAACCAACATTAGGGTCGTCGGTTTTTATGAATGTACGGAGAATGACTTTGAAGTGTCCACTATAGCGTCACGGATGACGCGAGTGCAAATAGAGACCTTAATCCCTTCCTTCTATTTCCCATTTAATTTAGAATATATAGTGCCGGATCCCGACGATAGGGCCTGTTGCCCACCGCAGGGTTTCATTGGTGTATATATAGACCCCTTAAAAATAGGTTTGAGATTCCCCCTTTGGGACATAGTTATCCGGCTATTGAGATATTATAACATCGCCTTGAGCCAATTAGCGCCAAACGCGATTAGGCAAGTAGTCGGGTTCACCGTAGTATGCAAGAATTCCGGGGTGGAGCCGACCGTAGAGTTGTTTAGATTTTTTTATCAACTAAAAGCATTCGGAAAATCCAAGGGGTGGTACTCCTTCAGTCCCCGAGCACGAGGTGGGTTCAAGGTACAAAACCCCAGTAAGGTGGAGGGGTGGAAGGAGAAGTTCATCTTTGTGAAGACCGGAGTGGCCCTCCCGAGGTTGAGAAGGGAGGAGGTGCTAGACACTGCCCCGGTGGGGGATCCGGAGGCCGAGGTTGTGGATATATTCCGTGCAGTGGGGACTTTCAAGACCCTTTGCACTGAGGCGGAGTTGGAGGAGGCGGGGCTGAGCCCATACTATTCGGGTGATGCGGTGGAGATGTCTGCCCGGGGTCAAGAGATCGGAGCAGGGGTTGCCGAGGAGGGTAGGAGTTCTTATACCTATGTAAAAATTGTGGCCTTGTGCAGGACTAACTCCAATTTCTTTATGCAATGGGACGCTTCGGAAAGGAGCCGGCTGGAAGCCCCACAGTGGCTGCAGCAGCCAAGAAGAAGGGAAAAACTGTTGAGGTGTCTCCCCGGGGGAAGATGTCACCAGTCCAAGACCCTCCATGGGGCCGGAGGAGCGAGTGGTGGCGGCGGGGTCGACCCCCGGAGCAAAGAGGAGGTCGGAACCATCCGGGACATCTCCGGCAGCAGCCAAAAGACTCCGCTTAGGGGAAAGTGTAGAGGTAAATTTGGCATTCCTTGTGAGTTCCTGTATGTGTAAATGAAGGGTACGCGACCAGTATTGATAATCTTGTTTTGTCTTTCGTGATGTTTGAAGGAGCAAGGGCCCCCAAGTCTGCTGGGGTTGGAGGGGGCAGACGCCGAGGAGCTTTGCACTTGGCGCGATGGAGCTTGGCCGGAAAAACGAGAAGGAGGCCAAAGAAGAGCTGGCCGCGGTGGCAAGGGATCTGCGCGCGCGCAACGACAGGCTAACACAGGATCTGGCCGAAGCGCGCAAGAGGGCGGCTTTGGTGGAGAATGAGGTTGCGCGACTGCGCGAGGTGGAGGCGGAAGTTGGGGCCCTTCGTGGAGAAACGGCTCAGCTGCGGGCAGAGATGAAGGCCCAAGAAGCGGCGATTGTCGAAGGTCAGGAGGCCATGCTGAAAGCGTTTGCCGAGAAGTTACTCCAGACGAGCACATTTCTTGACTTTCAGACCAACTTCGTTGCTATCGGGGACACGGCCACGCGATCGTTGCTACTGGAGCAGATCAAAGAGGTCTACCCGAATGTGGACGTATATCGTCCAGAGTTCGGGTATGACTATAATGTTGTGGCCGGGGTGGAGGAGGCCTACTATAAAGCTCTAACGCACCTCCCGGAGTGGCCCCTTGTAAAAGCTCTGGCAGAGAAGAAAGAAATTTTAAGGGCCGAGGAGGTTGCAAGCTGTGAGGTGGACCAAGACCAGGAATTCCTGGCATTCCGCCGGGGTGAGTTCATCTCTGGGCCCCGAAACAAAGAGCCCCCCCCCTCCCCCCGCGCATGGAAGCTGCTGCAGTGACTGTGGAAGAGGAGGCCGGCAGGAGGAGGTGCCCGAAGACGCCGAGGGGACCCAGGAGGAGGTCAGTCGTTCCCCTCAAATTTGATGTAGTAGATAATAGGAGTAAATGTAAATCCCTTGTACCGGACCATGGATAATGTACTCTGATTGTTGTTGAATATAAATGTTGTTGATTAACTGAGTTGCCGTTCATTGTATGCTTGAGATTGATCTTTCTTGTTGATTCTGTTGCCTGTTCAGGATACCGCGGAATTGCACGACACGATAAAGAAGCTCATGCAATCATTAGAGTGGTTCCGCGGAGAGAAGAATAACTTACAAATGCAAGTAGTGCCGAGGCTAGAAAAGCGGGCGGCCGTTGCGGAGAGGAGGGCGAAGGAGGCCGAGGAGAGAGCCAGGGACTAGGAGTTGAAGTACCTGGCGAAAGTTGCTGAACTGGACCGAGTCCTCATCCATCAAAGGGAGTATGACCGGATACTGACTGAGTTCGGCTTACTGACATTTGAGGAAGTTGAGGAGCGGGTCGTAGAGATTCAAAATGAAATTTCAGCACTGATGGCGAAGGGTCCAGCCGAGTCCTCGGAGCTTGTAAGAAAGCGAGAGGTGTTGGAGTTGCTCCTCAATATGTATGAAGGTCTGAGAGGACGTGGTAGGTGGCAGCACACTGCCGAAGAGTATATTGCAAGCTCCAGCCGGGGCCAAGAGATCGCGAAAGCTCCACGGAGGAGTAAAAAGAGGCCGGCGGGAAAAAGCAAAGGGACAGTAATCCAAGAGCCGGCCCCAGTGACCGCTATCGAGGAAGTCCCCTTAGCTATTGCGGAAGAAGAAGTGGAGAAACTGGCCGAAGAGATCGAAGTGATGGACCCCGCGGAGTGGGATCCCGTGAAATGGGCCCAAACACCGAGGTCTACACCGCAGCCGAGTCTTCGAGGCCGCACAAGAGGCGAAACTCCCAGACAAGTACCAAGGACGAGCCCGCGGCGCCGAGTGGGCCGAGGAGGGGAGAGAGCCGGGGCTCAACGCGGGGAAGCCTCAGAATCCCGGAGGACACGAAGTAGGTCCGGGAACAGATCTCAACGCCGGAGCGCCGAGTACTGGCTCGGAGGCCATAGATAGTTGTGTTAAAGACCCCTCCTTTTTTTTTTTTTTTTTATTTTAAAGTAATGTGTAAAGAGCCTTTTGGCCTTTAATCGAAAAAATGTAAAAAACCGTTTTGGTTTGCAAAGTTGTGTACTTTGAAAGGCAAACAATGAGTTGTTAACCAGAAATAATAATTGCCTTAATGGGTGCTCGGGAACACTATATGGACGGCGCCAATTAAAATCTCCCCGGACGGATCGGGTGGGAGTAAAACACCTCTCCGGTTAAACAGGCGAGAGGGAATACAAGTCCGGGGACCAAACGCGAATCTCCCCGGACGGACCAGGTGAGAGATCCAACTGTCCGGAGACTAAATAATAATAATACGACTACGCTAGGGCGTCCCCGTAACATAGAAGAAAGCACAGTAAGATGCACAAATAAAGAACTTTTATTCAAGGAGAGTGCCGGAGCAACTTAAGAAATACAAAGAGAAATAGCAACGAAAAGGAAATGTACAATGAACGTAAAGATAGGAGCGATACTTGTCATTCGGTGTTCATAGATAGAAACGACTTAAGTTGGAAACATGTCAGCTTCGGGGAATCGGGGTTCCATCCGGATGCTCCAACTGGTAGGACCCGGAATCGTGCGCAGCAACAATGCGATAAGGACCTTCCCAGGTAGCATGTAATTTCCCCTCGGGGGCGGCCTTGCTGGCTGAGTTTAGTCGGAGTACTAAGTCCCCGACATTGAACTGAGTACCCCGAACCCAGAGGTGATGATACTTAGCAGCACGTTGCTTATACTTGGCTTGCTGGATGAAAGATTGATCCCGACGATATTCGAGCTCGTCCAAGTTTGTATGGAGAGCTTCGTTATTATCCCCGGGAGTCAGAGTTATGAGGCGGGGGCTGGGTACGCTGATTTCCGCCGGAATAACAGCTTCGGAGCCATAAGTAAGACTGTAGGGGGTCTCCCCAGTAGAGGTATGTGGCGTAGTGCGATAGGCCCAAAGGACTTGCGGAAGATTTTCGGCCCAAAAACCTTTAGCACGATCCAAACGTTTCTTTATACCCACAAGGAGTGTACGATTAGTGACTTCAACTTGACCATTGGCTTGAGGATGAGCTACCGAGGTGAAAATTTGTTCAATGTGGAGCTCCTCGCACCATGACCGGAAGGGATCATTGGCGAACTGTTTGCCATTATCTGAAATAATAGTGCTCGGTATGCCGAAGCGGCATATAATGTTTCGCCAGACGAACTTCAAAACGTTCTGACCAGTGATGGCAGTAAGAGGTTCGGCTTCTACCCACTTGGTGAAGTAATCTACGGCGACCACAAGAAATTTCAGTCCACCCGGAGCGACTGGAAACGTGCCTACAATATCAATTCCCCATTGGATAAATGGCCACGCACTTTGAATTCCAGTGAGCTCGGTTTGTGGCAGGTGTTTCACACGGGAGTGCAGTTGACACTTGTTGCATTTGGTCACTAAATCATTGGCATCGTTAAACAAGGTTGGCCAATAATACCCCCACCGAAGAATTTTTTTGGCCAGCGTCCGTGAGCCGATATGACTGGCGCATGACCCTTCGTGAACCTCCCGAAGAACCTGATCGGCCTGGGCAGGAGCAAGGCATCGGAGATTTGGTTGTAAGTACGACCGTCGATACAAGATTCCATCATGGAATGAGTACTTGGGTGCCTTGAGAACTATCCGCCGAACTTGCAGCTTGTCATTAGGCAAAGTTCCATCTCGGAGATACTGAACAATAGGAGTCATCCAATTCGGACCATTGTCGGTCAATACCGAGACCGTTGCCTCATGAATCGCTGGATGAAATAAATCTTCAACTATAATATCCGGAGATACATTAGTGCGGACCGCGGAGGCTAATTTACTGAGCGCATCAGCTTTAACATTCTGTGTACGTGGTACCTTCTGGATAACAATCGAATCAAAAGTTGACATAAGTTTGAGTGTTAAAGCGAGATACCTGTCATCGTTTCATCCTTAGCGGTATAAGTATCCTAGATCTGATTGGAAACAACCTCGGAGTCTGTGAAGAGCTCAAGATGGCGGATAGCTAAGGACTGAGCGAGCTGAAGCCCAGCGAGAACTGCCTCGTATTCTGCTTCATTATTGGTCACCTTAAATTTGAATCGAATAACATACTTAACTTCAACTCCCTCGGGGTCAATAAAAAGCACCCCGGCACCACTTCCACGAGCTGTGGAAGCACCATCCACATATAATTTCCACTTGCAAGGTGTGGGTTCAAGAGCAACAGGGTGATGATTATCATTGTCTGCGGAAGATCCATGATTATCCCCTGGGGTTTCGGCCAAAAAGTCTGCAAGTGCTTGACCCTTGATAGCTCGGCGGGGAAGAAATTGAGTATCATACTCACCTAGTTCGACAGCCCACTTGGCGAGGCGCCCCGACACCTCGGGCTTAACAAGAATCTGACGGATGGGATGATTGGTTAGAACCCGTATCTCGCGCCCTTGGAAATGTGGCCGCAAACGCCGAGCCGCCATGACGAGGGCGAGCACTGTTTTTTCCACCATGGAGTCTCCGCCCTGTGAAGTACTCGGCTTGCAAAATACACCGGATATTGAACACCATTGACTTCGCGCACAAGAGCAGCGCTAATGGCTTCTTCGGCGGAGGCCAAATATATGTAGAGCGGCTCTCCGGAGAGAGGAACCGATAGAGTGGGCAGTTGCTGTATATGACGCTTTAAAGCCTCGAAAGCCTCGGTGCACTGCGGAGTCCACTCAAATGACTTCGCCTGTCTCAAAATCTTGAAGAATGGGAGTTGACGCTCCGCAGCTTTAGACAAAAAATGGTTTAATGCGGCCAAACCACCAGTGAGACGTTGTACGTCTCTGAACGTCCTCGGTGGTTGCAGATCTAACACATCCCGAAGCTTGGCCGGATTGGTCTGAAGGCCATGCTGCGAAACCATATACCCGAGAAACTTTCCGGAACCAACACCGAAGGTGCATTTTGCCGGATTAAGACGCAGATTGTAACGCCGCAGAGTACGCAACGTTTCAACAATGTCCTGCACACATTTAGAATGGGAGGTACTTTTTATGACTAAATCATCAACGTAAACCTCAACATTGCGACCTATTTGATCGCGAAAAACGCGGTCCATAAGACGTTGATATGTGGCCCCCGCATTCTTGAGCCCGAAGGGCATTTTCTTGAACGCGAAACATCCAAAATCAGTGATAAACGCCGTTTTGAGGGCATCTTGACGATCCATGTGGATCTGATGGTACCCCTTGTATAAATCAAAGAAACAAAGCGCCACGTGCCCAGTAATGGCTTCGGCCTTTTGGTCGATGGAGGGTAAAGGATAACAATCCTTCGGACAGTGTTTGTTGAGATCGGAGAAGTCGACGCACATTCGCCATGCCCCGCTGGACTTTACTACCATCACAGGATTAGACAGCCAAGAAGGGTAATAGACTTCAAACAAGATATTTGCATCTAAAAGTTGTTGTACCTCGATTCGAATGGCCGCGTTTCGCTCCGGAGCGAATTTCCTTTGTTTTTGCTGTATAGGTTTGACGCTGGGATCGATGTTCAATTTGTGGGTTATTACATCAGGAGAGACCCCGGGCATATCCAAAGGAGACCAGGCGAAAACGTCGGAATACTCTCGCAAGGTCTGGATGATGGCATGATGTAACCACGGCACCGACAGTTACTGTTTGTTCGGGGTTGGATGGATCAAGCGGCACCTGGACAGTGGTGTCTCCCAGTAATGTACATAGCTGAGGTTCGAAAGTCGATGATGCCACCTGAAGCTGCTGTTTAGGAGGAACCTTTGTTGCCTTTTTGAGTGCGACGTACATGCACTCCTTTGAAACCCGCTGATTACCGCGGATAGCCACTTCGCCATGCGATGTGGGGAATTTTAGCGCGAGGTGGTATGTGGAGCATATGGCTCTGGCGGGGGTAAGCCAATCCCGACCCAAAATCATATTATACGGGGATGGAGAGTTAACCACGTAAAAATCCACAAAAATGGTTTTTATCGCCGGATAAGTTCCCAGAGATGCCGGGAGATTAATAACGCCATCTGGCTGAACTTCGCCCTGGGTGAAGGTCTGTAACGGCCCGGGGGCCGGCCGAAGTTGCTCACGAGGAATTCCCATTTTCTGGAAACAGTCGGTGAATATAACACTCATTGCGGCTCCATTGTCTACGAAGACTTGCTTGACTGTAACATTAGCTACAGCCATGTCAATGACGATGGCGTCGGTATGGGGTGTAATCTCTGTAACTGGATCTCTATCAGTAAAAGTGACAGTTTCGGATTGATGGAGGCGCTTATGATGCGGCTCCTCGGGAGGAGGACGGCGAGCCTCTGCCTTCAAAGCATTTCGCGAAGCCCCAGTGGGAAGGGCCCCGTAAATCACGTTTATGACGTGAGTAGGTGCATTGTCTCCGGGTCCTCCCAGAGGAGGTGGTGGTGGCAAAAAACGAGGCTGTTAACGATTTCCATGGTCTTGTCGTGCATAATTGTTAGACCCCGGCCTATTGTTCTGCCATTGCGGCCTGTTTTGACGCGAACCACGGTCATGATAACCTCCACGGTTTTGGGATGAACCCCCATTCTGGCTGGATCGAGGCTTGTCATCGGTCCGAGCAATGTATTGTCGCAAGAAGCCTTTCTTTAGACAATCTTCAATTTCCTTCCCAAGCTCTCGGCACTCTTCCGTCTCATGTCCATGATCATGGTGGTACGCGCACCACTTCTCGCGGTTTCGTTTTTCAGGCGGAGCAATCATCCGCGGACAGGGCCGTAAATCATTCTTGTGAACAGAAAGAATTTCAGCTCGCGATTTTGTAAGCGGGGTGAATTGTGGAATATCCCCTCGAGATTCTGAACGCCCCTGGTTCAGACGAGAAAAAGCACTAGGTCGTGCGCTGGGCCCAACTTGTGCCCTATCGGACTGCCGTTTACTAGCATGTTTCTCACGCTTCCGACGAGTCTGCTCCTCGGCCTTAGCATATCTGCACACAGTATTAAACAGAGCTCAGGTTGTGATCAGAGGATTACGAACCAACTCGGTGTAGAGCGGTCCGGGACGAAGACCATTCATGAAGGCATTGATGATAACATCATCCGAGCAGCTTCCTACCTTAAGACTCTCCGCTGTAAAGCGGTCAAGAAATTGGGTAACGGTTTCACTGTCCCGTTGTTCCATATTTATAAGGTCGGCCAAAATGGCCATGGGCTTAGCACGTGCTTCGAAATGCGCCCAAAAGTGCTCGGCAAGTTCTCTAAAAGAGGATATGCTATTACGAGGGAGAGAATCAAACCAAACCCGAGCCTCGTCCTGAAGATACTCGGGGAAGATCTTACAATAGTGAAGGGATATGGTATGATCGCGGCTGAGCATGTTGTGCCTAAAAGCTCCAAGGAAATTGGCTGGATCCCCCGTGCCGTCGTAAGGTGGTATGGCAGGCCTTTTGAACCCTTCGGGAAGGGACGTGGCCATAATTTCTTGAGAGAATGGTGTGATAATGTCCCCATTAGCGCCAAGGCCTAGGATTCTATCTAGTTCGACATTGCGTTGTACTCGCTCATACTCCTGGAGATCTAGAGTATGAGGATTGGCATAACGAACTCTTTTAGCCGCGTTAAGTGGACGGCGGCGATCGGCGTCTGCAGGTTCGTCGTTGCGCTGTCTTGACCCATTAGAACTCCCATGGTCCTAGGGAGAACCGGGTCGCTCCCGTCGCCGATCCTGACGCCCACGGTACACTGGATCTTGTCGACCGTGCGAGTGCTGATGATGTGGATGCGCTGCGGGATTGGTAGCGTGTCCGGCAGGTCCATCAGGATTCAGGCGATTGGCCGCCCAGTCTTGGAGAACATGAGCATGTTCTTGTAGGAAAGCTTGGAGTAGTTCTGGAGTCATCTGAATATTAACCTGCGGCCGTGCGGCAGCGGGATTAGGGTTTTGCATGTCTTGTGGAGGTAGAGGTAAGAATTGGTTGTCCGGATTCATGTCTTGGTTGCCCTGATGATGAGATGTATCCCGCACCGGCGATTGCCTCGGCGGCAAAACTTGATCCACGGGTGGATCTTGGTTGATCTGATCACCTTGGCGAGATTGATTTAAGCGAGTGGTCACCATAGTATACCAAATGCAATGTCAATATCACAATCACTTACAGTTCCCACAGACGGCGCCAATTGATAAAGCGCAATCCGGTATCCAAGAAACTCAGCGAAAATCAATGCAAGAAATATGAAAAAACACAAGATGTACGTGGTTCGATCCGGAGATCTACGTCCACGGGCTGAAAAATGGCACCTGCCGAGGTGTTTCTTTCACTATACTCTTTGAGTTTACACGTAACAGTTTCAGAATACAAAACGCCAACCCTAATTCTGAGAACAATTCTCCTACTTATACTACTCAACTCAAAACCCTAACTAACTCCCTACGATTGCGCCTATTCCCGTTGCATGGAAGTTGGGAGTAGATTATGGGCCAAGAACGTGGGGAAAGCTGCAATTGGGCCACGCTATTATGATCGCACGCTTCTGGGCTGTTTGTTGTTGGGCTTATCCTCCTGGGCTTAGTTGCCCGGGTCGGGTTGATCTAACCCGGGATGTCACTTCGACCCGAAGCTACTGGCCATACCTATCAATTAATAAACCTGAAATCTTAGTTGTTGGATTACACAACTTTAAATCTTAACCATTAAAATTAAAAGGTAAGGGTAACCACTTACCGGTGAAGCAAATTACCGGATCTTGAACATTTTTTCTTTTTATTTCTTGTTACGTTTTTTAATCTTTCAGCCATTTGTTCTTATTATTATTATTTTATCTTTCATATTTATATTTCAGTTTGTTCTTACTTTTTTTATTACTTTTTCTTCAATTATCTTTTTGTGTTTAACAATTATATAAATTTTAAATTTAACCATCCGGTCTGAAATGGACAATCAAAAGTAAATAATTTTAATTATTATCTAATTATTTTTCAACTTGATCATTTTTATCTTGTAGGGATGATTTGAGAATATTATATATTTTATAACGATATGTCCAAACAAGCGTTAGATTTAGAATTTATACAATTGAAATTTTAATATCTTAATTTTCTATGCATCACTCCATCCGTAAACAAATATACAATTTTCTTTTTATTATCGCACTTGAATATTATTTTGTCTCTTCTTATTAATATTTTGTTATTTCAATTATTGAACAACTTTTGAATTTTATTTCGTTACTTTCATCAATTTATTTAAAACATATACTAAAATACTATAAAATTGAAATATTTAAAATAAAAAGAGAAATAAAAAACTTTCTTACAACATTATTTAATTAATTTAATACAATATATTATGATGAGTTGTATGATATGTAGATATTTGTGTTTATTTAAATATTCATAATTAATTGAAGTTATTTGTGGGTATTCACATAGGTTAAGAATGATACAGACACACTTAAATATGTGTCTTAATTTCAAAAATAAATATACTTTACATTTAATGTATGATTATAGTGTTAATCTATAAAATTATATATTTATAAAAAGTAATTATATTAAATCCATGTATCACATGGGACAAACTGATATACACTACTTATAATTTCTCTGTTCAATTTAGAATTTTTAAGTATTTATTTCATTTGGATACAATAATCACATTTTTAAATATTAAATTACATAATATTTAGTTTAATTAAATCATCACTTTTCAAATGAACATACATACCACGAAAGTTATACTAGTATATAAAATATAAAATTTACAAATAATATAATGTAAATACTTATATTATCGCTATTTAACTTCAAATTTTTATTTAAATTCTCAACGAATCAATGTTCAACAACAGTGGTAAAAATTATATAAAAAATCTGAAATACAAATGCTATATGTCCAACTTGATGGAATTATACTTAATTAAAATTAAAAACAAAAAATAAAAAGAAAGTTAAAATATAGGTGGAATGACAAATTAGTAAAAACTGGGAAGTAAAAAGTATGGTAGGTATTACCTACTATAGTAGGTAAAATTTCCAAGTGTATTGATACATCAGGTGTATTATAGCATTACCCAAATACTTATATTATCGCTATTTAACTTCAAATATTTATTTAAATTCTCAACGAATCAATGTTCGACAACGGTGGTAAACATTATATAAAAAATCTGAAATACAAATGATATATGTCCAACTTGATGAAATTATACTTAATTAAAATTAAATAGAAAAAAGAAAAAGAAAGTTGAAATATAGGTGGAATGGCAAATTAGTAAAAATTGGGAAAGCATTACCCTATATTTTATTGCAATTATAATATGGGGTTAATTACAGCAACCACACCAAACTATCAGCGTTTTTGTACATAAACCACTGAACTTTTTTTTTGTGGCACTTATACATATATACTATAAGGGTTTTGGCATATACAACATCAAACTTATTTTTCACTCATTTTTCGTCGGAATTCCACATTATAAATTATTAAGGACTTTTTTATTCCAAACACGATTTTTAGTAGGTAGAGGAGCCACTCATCTTCAACAATGGAAATTAGATATTAGAAGAGAGAACTATTGATGATTCAAAGAAATTGTTATGGAAAATAAAGCTGTGAAAGAATTTTACACTTTTAGCATACTAAAAAGGTTGTTTGTTCAACCATTAGAAGTTTATCACGCGCAAGTCAAGTGTGTATTTCCGACAAAAAATGATCGAAAAATAAGTTTGATGGTTTATCTGCCAATTGAAAAATAAGTTTGGTGGTTTATCTACTCGTATAATTTATATGTATCGATGCAATAAAAACAAGTTTAATAGTTTATGTGTAAAAACACTGATAGTTTAGTATGATTGATGCAATTAACCCTTATAATATGTGTTTGATTTATATTATTGTTATAAAGAATTATAAAAGTACATAAGTTATAATTTATACGAATACAAAATATTGTATATATTAAGGTTAAGAAAATATCCTTATCCATTTCTTCTTTGTATACAACATTGTCTTCTCTCATCTTATATATATGCCATATAGCCAATAAATCAATCTTACAGCCCAGTGCCCACCACCATCCCAGTCGTAGCACCACCATCTCCTCAACTGACTTTGCTAGCGATTTTCGTCTCTATGTCGTCTAGCTGGGAATTAAGTGATTATGTCGCGTAAAGACCATGCCACGTGTAAATATAGTAGAACCATATTCACCATCCAGGAATACTCTAAACAAGTTATTGAGCAAACACGGTAAATTTGCACATCAAGCCTTATAAAAATATCGAAATGAAAGATAAAATACAATCTGTAATAGATGAATCTGACCAACGTATCAATGATTCATATCGATTTTTGGGCAAGGAAGCTTGCGAGGAGATTCCATAGCGATTAAATGCAAAAGAAACAACTGAAGCAATGTGTTGATTCGGTGTAAGGAGTCAAATTTTGAAATATATCCAGCAACCAATACAATAATGTAGAGTTTTACGGAAACAAACTAATAATTTATAAAGTTGAATTAATTGGTTATTAGACATTTCATACCTAAACAATAAAAGAGAAAATAAATATTTTGAGATATCATAAAAATAAAATAGAATAAAAGGAATAATATAATGTACTCCCTCTGTCCCGCCTTAATTTGTCTACTCTTACCGGGCACGGAGGTTAAGAAAAGCAATTGATTGCTAAATATTTGAGTTTTCAGCTAACACTTCCCTCCTTTTACCTAACTTTCAATCACTTGAACAGTAAAATTATCTTCATACTTAAATTAAAAAAAAAAAAAAAATTGTAACTGAATTGATAAAAAACTGAAATCTATCCAAATTTTTGGGGGGAAATTTCCCACCAAATTTTACAATTACAGATTTCCTTTTCAAAAAATAACTTGAATTACATTAAAAAAATTCCCTCTCAAACCTAACTTACATTCAAATCTCTATCTAATTAACTCTATAAGTATCACTAAAAATGCATTGAATGCATTTTGAAACAAAAAATTCAATTTCAGAATGTAAGTTACAAAATGACAAACAATCATAAAGGCAAAAATCTTTCTCCATCAGATTGACTTATTATAGCTCAAGCCCTTCTTGCAGACAACAACAATGGTGTTTTGAAGAATGGCAAAACTAAAGAACTCGCAGCATCATTTGAAGTTTTGGTTCGGATTATTTGGTTCATTTGGCAAGCTGTAAAAAAATCAGATTTCAGATGGATTACTAGTATCATTTTCAAAGGTAAGGCCTAGACCACCTTCATCTAGCATTCTAAAGCTAGATGAAGAAGCCATGAAAGCAATACCCTTTGCCAAAAGAGCCACAATCAGAAGATTAGCTAAAGAGCTAGAAGTGAGCAAGAGTCAAGTGGGTAGGTGGGTAAAATCAGGCACAATAAGAGCTCACACAAATACAATCAAGCCTCAACTTACAGAAATGCCTTCGCAGTTCGGGGGTTTCAAAGAACCCAGATCCAGAGGAGGAAACTTCGATCCTCGCCGGGAGAGCTTCTAATTCCTCCGAACGACTGGAATCCACCTCATCCAAGTGATTTCACTACAAGAAATATGAGCTTTCCCGATGATAAAATTCGTCATATTAAAGTCATATTTCGTCACTATAAGTATTGGGTGACGAAAATTTAGCGTCGCAACCATCGTCATGGTATGTGCGTGGTATTACGTATATGTGACAATATTTGAATTCGTTACCAAAAGTATGGCTCTGTTTGTTTATGGCTGTGGGTGGCTGGAGTACTGTAGGCTGTTGGGAATAAAGGGAAATATGAAGTTGGGGTAAATAAGTGAGTGTTTGTTTAGGTTGGTTGGAGATTGGGTTGTGGGATGATTATAATATAAAAGGTGGTAAATGTGATTTGATGTGTGTAAGAGGTAGTTAGTGAATGATTGATTATTGATTAAAGTTGTATTGGGAATTGGGTTTGATTGATAATATGTGTAAGAAGTAGTTAGTGAATGATTGATTATTGATTAAAGTTGTATTGGAAAATGAGTTTGATTGATGATGTGTGTAAGAAATAGTTAGTGGATTGATGATTGATATTTTGTTATTTAGTGGTTGGGCACAATATATTGACAACAATCTAGAGCCAAACACAGATGGATTGAGCTAAATCCTGAACGGTTGTGCCCAACCATAAACAAACAGGCCCTATGACTTTTGATGACATTAAATGTCATCGTCACCATATCTTATACTTTATAGCGACGCCTAATTCATCGCTTATAGCATCCAAGTTTTGTCATCTTATACTGTATTTCGTCATTGAAAGTAATCATTAGAACATCAAATTTTGGTGACGAAAATCAATATGTTACCCAACTGATCAAACTTTGGTGACACTTTCATCGTCAACTCTATATTCATGATTTTATCATGTTTATAATAAATCGTCACAAAAAAGTTACTTTACAGGTACAAAAATATCTATCGTCGTTTTATCATTATCTACAATGACACGCATTACATCAGCAAAGACTAAAAATTAGTGACAAAATTTTACAGTCACTAAATATGTACGAGTGGTGACAACATGTTTTGTCACAATAATTTGCATGGAGTGGCGAAAATTGTATTTGTCATTAAAGACTAGGATATGCCGACGATATATTATATCATTGTAAAGCAATATCTAGTGACAAAATTTATTGTCATCAAATCAGTACAAATAGTGATGACTGAAGTGTGTCACCATATGTATCGCCCAGTATTTTCCTACCTATCATTATTATTATTATTATTATTATTATTATTATTATTATTATTATTATTATTATTATTATTATTATTATTATTATTATTATTATTATTATTATTATTATTATTATTAATTGACTTGATTTATTAAAATTGGCCAATCATTTTATTCATTTATCAAATGTTGGGTTTAGACCCAACACCAATTCAATTTGGCCCATTTGATATTTCCAAGCTCGATTTATATTGGGAATTATTATTAACTTGCGAATCCATTTATTTGCAATTTACTCATTTATTTATTAATCTATTTAAGCTCGATGTCTTAATAGGAATTATTTTATTGCATTCATCTATTTATTCATACATGTTATAATAAACCCATCTCTTTGAGCCCAAGACCCAAGCCTAGTTCATTAATGTGTAAGGGCCCATGTCTTGAGTCAAAGGAATCCAGAATTCCAACAACTGAATTACACTAATTACTACTGATAAAGATATCCCAAAATCTGATTATCTCCATCTATAATATTCCTAAACCTATACATATCAACCAATAATTTAGATATAAATATACGTATTAGAAGCCTATTTCTTTTCTGCAAACCCTCACACATCTTTTCTTCTGCCGACTTTTCGATAGAAGGTATGAACTATTTTTCCTTTTTTTTTTCTTTTACTTTATTCTCTCGATCATCTTTTGATGAAATTCCGGCAGCACCACACCCTACCCGCTGTACCAAACTACCTTCCGAACCTTATCCTAAATCCATCAAAATACTACTCAAAGGTTCAAACACAATTTGCATATAAATTCCTAATTCTTGATTTTATAATATTTAGAATATGTATGTGTTGTTTTGAGTGGGGGGTTGCGGATCAGAGTAGGTAATAATGTATAAGTCTGTGATATGATATATATATATATATATATGCAGCTGTGTGAGAATCAGAGTGCGTGTGTGCAATTAGTGTGTGTCTGCGTATATGTGTGATTTGGTATGCGTTGGTGCGCCTGGTAGTGTAGGTTATTCTGTATCAGTGTGTGTGCGCGTGTGATTCTGCGTGAGTTAATATATGCGGAACTTGTGTGCATTATTGTATGTATGTATGGGTGTGTCAAATTGAGTATGTTGAAGAAGAAAGTCAGAAAGTCAAAGAGGATGATATAATATATATAAAGGAATAGAATAAGACAAAAATGGGGTCGTGTGTGCATTGATTGAGTATACAGGAGAGAGAATGATGGAGGTAGTATTTGTAGTTTGTGACTTTGTGTGCGTGAATTTTAAGTTAGAAGTGGGATATTTTACTTTTTTTGTTAATTCCTATTTCATCTCCATTATTTACTCCATGTTGTTTTTTAATGAGAGTGAACTTGTTCCAATTTAATATTGGCGGTAAGACTCCCAAATTCCAATTTAGGATTTTCGCTATCCATTTCTTTCCGACACTGCTATTCAGCCATCTACCCTAAAATAATTCCAAATCCCATTTTTATCACTTTCAACAATTTCTGTCCTTCCAGGGTTAAGTCTTAATGAATATATAATATTAAAATACACGTGCCTTATACGTGTAGGTTTTACGAAATTCGGATCACGGGCCTAACATTTTATGTCATTTCATCAAGACAATTCAGGTGAGGGTTATACTGTTTATTTCTTTAATTGTATACACTACAAGAAAAAGCTACTTTTAGTCACAAAAAAATAGTGAGCGTAAGAAAAAACTCTCACTAAAAGTGCAATAGAGATAGCTTTAGTAAGGGTAAAATAACACTCTCATTAAAAACTTAAATATAGTGAGAAAATGTAAAATTTATTTGAATAAAAAAAAACTGTACCATCATTAATTGGGGCTGAAAATGGGGCGGTAACTTTTCCACCTAAATTCCATGGTTTTTATCAAAAATAAAAATAGAAAATACAACTAAACAATCAAAAGCTTTACTCCTGAGGGAAATAAACACATTGTGCTCTATCTCTCTATGTTCGTCTCATCCACCTCTTGTTGGAATCACTCCGCGATTATTAATCCCCGTCATGGGCCAATGTCTCCCCACCGCCGTGACTCGTTTTATGAACTGGTAAGGAGAATTCCTCTTTTTTCACTCTTCACTATTTCTCTTAGTTTAACCTAGATTTAGGCTTGTACTTTTCAGAATCTCCCTCTACCCCCGTCATCAGCCGGTGTTTCTTCACAGCCGTCAATCGCTCAGTTAAGAGGTAAGGAGAATTTCTAACCCCTTTTACCTTTAACACTTCTCTTAATTAAAACCTGGACTATAATATTCGTGTTATGTGCGGATAACACTGAATCCTAGTAGCTTATGCTTCATTTCCTCTTTGTTGAGAGAAAATCGAGTGTTCTTCCCTGATGAAATTTATAGAATATGCAGAAAACACATATCAAACATAATGAATGAAACAAGCAGAAATGATGGCAACCATAATATCTAGTTTCATTGAATGAACTTCATAAATGAAGAACTGAAGAAGTGCGGGTGCTAGCTTGTTACAAAATGAGCTACAGATTGTTTGTGTTTATATATGACACACAACACCAAAAAACCTAGCTGATAAAGCACTAAAAAACAGAAGACATTAATGTGTGCTTATAAGAAGCAACACTAGCATAATACTTTCTAAGCTAGAATGCTTTATTACCAAATATGGTAATAAGCATCAACAGCTAGCTTGACTAGTCTAATCAAAAGGGATTAAGCAAAATACACGCATTAATGACTTAATGCATACTATAATCCAGTGTGCATTAAGATATCAATCCATGCAATGTCTATAATCCAACACTCCCCCCTCAAGCTGGATGTGTGGATGAACACAGTCCAAGCTTGGAGAGAAGTCCAGCGAATGGTCCGGGAGGCAGCTGTTTGGTGAAGATATCTGCCAATTGATCCTTGGAAGATAATGACTGGAAGGTGAGAAATCCATCCTTGAATTGATTGCGTACAACATGACAGTCAATGTCCAAATGCTTTGTACGTTCATGAAAGACTGGGTTTTCAGCTATGTGGACAGCAGCTTGATTGTCACATCCAAGAAGCAGTGGTTTTGGCACCTCAATCTGCAGGTCTGAGGAAATATAATTCAACCACATCAATTCACAAGTGGTGGAAGCCATGGCCCTATACTCAGCCTCTGCTGAACTTCTAGAAACAGTGGTTTGTTTCTTAGATTTCCAGGAGATAAGGCATCTTCCCAGAAAGACACAATAACCAGTAACAGATTTCCTGGTGTCTTGGCATGCACCCCAATCAGAATCACAGAAAGCTTGAATAGATAATTCACCTGTTTTTGGATAAAAAAAGACCAAAATTGGAAGTGCCCTTCAGATATCTGAGCAGGTGTAAGGCAGCAGTCCAGTGAGAGAGCAAATTGTGGGTTAAACTAATGGGTATTTGGCTTCAGAGCAAAGCAATGGTTAAATTGTCTTGGTGATATGTATGTGTAGTGTGTGCATGTGTGCATGTGTGTGCGAGAGTGTTTAATTCCGTTTCTTCGGTTGATAATGATTTGAATTGATTTGTCTGTAAGCTTTGGAGAGGTTCTGCTAATATGTATCAGAATTAGAAAATTATGTGCTGCTTCCTTTTTAGTGAACTAGGAAAGTATTGTGGTTGAGTATTTATTGGTATAAGTTGCATTTTTTCTTAATTACCTGGCATTTATATATTCTGAAATTTATTTTGTTTTATTAGATTTGTATGTTCTGCTAGAGGAAAATATTTTTGAAGAGTATAGGGAGTTAAGAAACATAGTCAGAGTTTATAAGTAATGCGTATACAATTTTATATGTTGTGCAATTATATATATATACACACACATATATAGGGACTGAGCCATTACTCAACAAGCATAAAAAAATCTGAGAAGGAAAACTAGGAGATGAGGAAGAAAATTAATGGTTCATGTGGTATGTAATATCCCCTGTAATTGTCCCTTCGTAGTGGAAGACTTGTTCTATCGATCATTTAGTGATGAATTTAGAATTATTCTAATTATAATTTTATTAATTCTATTATTGATGAGTTTTCTTCAGTACTTTGCATGGTTAAATGTTATTCAATATGTTGCAACACCTGCCAGCTTATCTAAAATGTTCATTTGTTATTCTGATGCTAACCTTTTGTTTTTACTTCATGACAGGTACAAGGAATCTGGCACTGGTTTAGATGGCCCCAGTCAATGGGATTTTGTATCTGATAAGCAAATGATGCAGGAGGAGCAACCTCTCCTGGCAGTATTTCTTTCTTTTCAGTTTTTAAGTATGTTCTGCCCCTCTATTTTTGGCATCTAGTTTGTTGTATCAGATAATCAATCCAAACACCGATGATGCAAAGCATGTTATAAATGTTGTAAAATTATTTTTGGCATCTCGTTTTTAAGCATGATTCACTTGCACATCTATATTTTCAATGCTGGACTTTACATAATGATATGTTCTTTCTTTTTCCTTCTTTGCATTTATTATGAATTATCTCTAGTAGATGGGTTTCCTTGTTCTATTATTAATATATTTTGTTTTATGTGCTTTAGGTGTATGAAGACACAGAAGAGGGGAGCAAAGTCTGTACATTCTTCCGGCTTGTTCCAACAGCTATTTGTAGAGTTAACATAACTAGTAATTCCAGGCTAGCTCTTTCTTGCTAAACCTCATTTTTTCATCGTTTTTCATATGGATTTATGTGTTACGATTGGTAAAAAATCATGGTTTGTTTCCTACTATATTGATTGTAGCTTATGTGTTTGAGAAAATTGACTAAGGGTACTACAAATGCTAAGGAATAGATATAGAGCAGTTACTAGCAAACAAGCTTTAATGTAAGATCAAATCTCATTACTTTCCCCGACCAAAAACCCCTCATCTCCAATTGCATCTTCTTCGATTCTCCAAGATTCTTCAATAGGTTTCTGTAAAAAGCTTTTTTGACAATATGCCCAACCTCCATTATTGACACTAAAAACTTCACCAGTTTTGTAACCCCATTTGGCTACAATGGAAACTTTTCCAAGCCTCTTGCCATCTCCTGAACTCAACTCAGCTAACAAAACCGAGTCTGAAGCCATTGGAGGTAACCTTGCTCGACTCAATCATCGGAAAAAACATAGTCATTTTTATTCAAATTATTTTCAGCTTTTTGATCAACTAAGTGCTTTTCTTGATCTGCCTTAACTTAAACTGATTCGTGTGTTGTTTGATCTTAATTTGCAGATACGTTGTGTGCTAAATTATATTCATAAATTTATTGGTGTATGTCATAGGGACATTAAACCACATAATTTGCTGGTATGATTGTCTTTCTAATAGGTTTCTTATTTTTTCGTCCCTCCCTCCTATGAATATTATCTTTTTATAGTATGTTTTATTCCAATTTTAGAATATGTATTTTGGAATTTAGTCATTCGTATCAAGGTTTGTTTTTAAGTTTTGATTACCAACTCAGTGTTTGCAGGACAATCTCTCGACTTGTGTATTGCTGGGAAATATGCTCTCTAGTTAATCTAGTAACTAGCATGTAAGACAAAGCGCTTGTTATTAGTGATGGATCTACGACGTGATTTGTCTTTGTTCACTTGAAATGGTTATGAATGGGCTCATGCTGATGGCTGACATTTGTCTTTGTTTCAATATCTCGATGGTTTACCAGGTAATCTAAGTTCATGTGAATAACCCCCTCCCCTCCCCCCAACACACACATATGGTAGATGTGCATAATATGGGTATGATTAAGCATTTTTTTAGGGCCTCAAATGTAAGTTTGATGCAAATTGTTCTAGTGAGGTGAAGTTCTTTGTTAGATTTCTTTTGTGGGCATTGTATTGCTAAGATAAATGTCTTTCTTTAAATGTGTTTACTCTTTTTCTGTTCTCTTGAACTTGGAGCAGAATTAATGGTAAAAGATGCGTTGAGGTTGCGATTTTTCAGTAGGAAGCTGGGGTACTTACTTTCCATAGACTAAACATTTTGATTCTCTAGCAATTTAGTTTAACTTTTTCTTCTCAACTTGGTTTCAGTGTTCTCTATCTCTTCTTTCTTTATTTTGGTTTATGTTCTCTTAGTTTGCAATTTATTTGATTATGATTATATGGGCTTCTTTCTTCTCTATCTTGTCTCGTAATCACCAAACTAAACCTGGTTGGAAATCATTTTATGTGTGGGGTGGAGGAAGGAGGGGGTGTTATTATTCATGGAAAAATGAGCTTTTCTTAGCCTCTGCCTGATATTAATATCTATTTTAAGCTTTTAAGAGTTAAACTGACGACTAGTTTGGGAGATTCTGAGTTTAAATTATGTATGCACATCTTTTTCAGAATATATTTGACATACTTGTAAGAAATTGCCACTCTATGTTCCTCTATATATGCCAATTTGCTTTAATGTTTCTTTATTTCACTTTTTCAGCCATTGATGGGACATTATCCTGCATGGCAGCCTATTTTGTTCGAAAGAAGTGCATGGGCAGTAGAGTTTGTATCATCTCTTGAAATTCCTTTTGTTGCTTCTGAAGCAGGGTTGTTGAAAAAGCAGAGCATTTTATATATGCTTCTATTATTCTTTTTACATAGTTCTTATGATATGGATCACAATAATCACATACTAATTTTTACTAGCTAGCGAACTCCAGTTTGCACTCTCCATTTTGGGGTTGTTCACCATTTCTTTGCTAGCATAGTGTTCTTTAATTCAAGGCAGTATCTAGTTCTTTTTTGCCTAATCAGACACATGAAACTTCAATTTTGTATTGGTGCAAGATTGCAGTAGAAGTATTTTTGCAAAAGTATGGATAGATCAGTATATGAGATTGTTTTTAGAATTGATGCTGGATAGGTCAGTATATGAGATCATATTTTGTATTGGTGCACAAAGTTGCAGTAGAAGTGTTCGAACAAAAAAAAAAAAGAGAAACATGTGAAGAAATGACTAATCTGAACTTAAGTTCATTCACACCAGTCGATTACCATTTAGTTCATTTATTACACAACCGGCATACTTGTGTGAGAACTATTTCTATGATTTACACAAGTATTACAATCAATATGATGAACTTCAAAAACTTGTGCCATTCCTTTTGTTCTTCGCTCGATGGATGATAGTTCTGATGGGATGTGAAGGGGCTGAACCGGATCGGTATAACTACATATGATGCTTATTGTTGGGATGTAGGAACATTTATCCATGTTTCTCTGATTGTTATAACTACTACTTTATGTTCGTTTCTTGTGTTAATTCTACCTATCAATTCAAAGGTGTGCTCAATAATAGATATGATCCTCATATAGGATGAGTGGAACACTTCTGTCTTGTTCCATAAACTATAGTCTTCAAGGTTAATAATACACTAATGATTAATATTGGATTCTCCTAGATACTTGTGGTAGACTTAATTCTAAGAAGCTTTATCTTGTGTTTTTATTCGATGAAGGTGATAATTTGCTTTTCCTTTTTCATGTATTTCCCAACATGTTTTTGCATATAGGTTTCTAAAGGTTCTTTGGTCTTGTAGGTTCAATTGCAGCACAAGACTATACAAGAAGCTGGACAATTTCGACAATGGGAGGCATCTCGAGAAGGAACTACTACATGTGTTGTTGCTGCTAAGACCTCTACTTTTAGAGAGAAGGATGAGTTTGAATGCTACATTAACTAATAGATCACCTGAGCAGGAATTTCAGAATTCGGCAGATACTCTGGTAAGTTTACCTCTTATCTTGAGGGAAAATGGTAATAATTGGTTGGAAGTAGAAATAATGTCTTAAATAGTAAGTTTCATCTGTTTCAATCAAAATTATGAGCATGTGTATTGTTTTCTATGTCAGGTCTGTGTGTGTTACTATACATGGTTTGAGATACTATGCTAATGTTGCTAGATGGACCCTACGTTAGCTGCCTAATTGCTCTCCATTCCTTAACATGTTGTAGAGCCTTTTTACGATTGTATCTTGTTGTGTGTGTGTATATATATATATGACGAAATAGTAATTACTTTTTAGTGACGGGTTAGTTATTTATTTAGTGAGGGGAGTACTTTCTCACTAAAACATACCACTAATGACGGGAAATATTGGATATGACGGAAAAGTTACCTTTAGTGACGGGTTAGTTATTCACTATATTATTCTATAATGAGAGTCTATTAGTGCTATTAGTGACGGGAATCGACAATCACTATATAAACTCTATAGTAACGGTATATTACTATGACTAGGTGTTATTAGTGACGGGTTACTTAGTTATTAAGTTAGTCTATAATTAAGATATTAGTGACGGGGATTAGTGCAATTAGTGACGGGAATTGACTATCATTATACATATTTTTAGTGACGGGTCACCAAATACTTTTTACTGACGGACCACAATCCCGTCACTATTTGCCTTTAGTGGCGGAAGCTGTAGCCAGGGACGGTAATAGTGTATTTTCCGTCACTAAATGTCTTTTGTGACGATTTTTGGACTTTTAACCACGGGCTTTCCTCTAGCTAAAAGCAATTTTTCTTGTAGTGATAATTGATTGTCTACATGTGCTTTATTTCATTTTTGCTTGTCAATACAAGTAATTAACTTATTTGCTACTTGCCAATACAAGTTTAGCCATTACCTGTATGCTGCTTGCCAATACAAGTTAGCTCTATGTGACTTGTCAATATAAGCACATCATTATAATTGTACTACATATGCCTCTTTGTTATATAATTATTGTGATAAATGGTAATCCTCCACGAGCTGAAGGAGGCTCACCCAATCCATTATTGACCCTTTCAAATTAGCTTGGTGTCGGTGGAGGAGCGAGGCGGACCGGGGGTATATGACTATTTAATTATTTCACTATTTGAACTTATTTTTATTTCAATATTTTACTCGTTAAATTTTGGATTTAGAACATGTTATGTGATTTTATGTTATTTGGTTAAGTGACTGGTTTAGGGGATGCTTCCACACAAGTTCTAATTTAGTTATTGTTATTTATTTCTTTATTAGGGATATAATTGTGTGCCTTACTTTATTTATTTAAGTTTGAAGTTTAAATTATTTAGTTAGTGATTTCGAAAAAATAAGTGTAATGTATTCAGTTTATTTATTTTTATATTATTTTAAATAGGCGTATTTGTGAAGATTAGAATATTAAATATAAAAATTTAGGTTATTAGTAACGATTGGTTGAAAATTTTAATCTATCTTAGAGATTTTTATTTATTTATAAATGAGTTGGGAAAAATATTTTATTGAAAATATTTTGAAAATTGGGTCGTTACACCATATAATTGTATAAGTAACATAATATAAATTACCACTAAATACATAGATATAGTGACGATATATGTTGTCATTAAAAAGTGACATCTGTTGACAAAATATATTTTTCATCATAAATATATATGTACAGTGATGTACTAGTTGTCACAGAAGATTAATTATTTTACTTTCAAACCATCATCTAATATTTTTGTATATGATGTTGAATAAATTTATATGTAACAATAAATGTATAGAACTAAATAATGCCAAAAGAAATTGGAAATGAGAAAAAACACAAAGCATAATAATAATCACAGTAAAAACAGAGTCAAACATCTAAGTTTGATATCTAAAATAAGAAGAAGAAAAAAATCAACATAAAAAAATAACTCGCTAACAATCATCACTTAAAAAAAGAGCTATGAATACCTAGAAAAAGACAAATTCTCCTATAATTTATTCCCAAACTTCAAACTGTTTCCATACTCCAAAAAGCTAATGATGAAATCCTCATCCACCATCTTCTCCACCATTGCACCAAATCTAAAAAGGCAAAAATAATAGAGAAGAAAAGTATATAAAATTTATTATTAAACATAAAAAAATGTATAATTATTTCAAAGGGAAAGTAAACTAACCTTGTAGCCATTTTGGAGTTGTACTCCACCATTAGTCAAATATGTCATATGCCAACTACATGATGATGTCTCACTTCAGACATATTGAGACAATTTGTAAGTCCATTAAAATCTCACTTTTTTCATAAGGAGAGGAAAAACTCACTTCTCATGCTAATTAGTATGACAAACTAAAAATCTATTGCCCTGCTTCCTTCACCTTGGAACAAATAGTTAATTTGTTATGTTGTGGATATAACTATTCTTAAATTTGTTTATGGGGCAACTTGCAAGTGAACTAAATGGACTATTATGAGCAACATAATGGGGCTTTAGGAAGCATTCCTAAAACTCGGTGAAATATTCATGTCAAACTCTAAAACACAGAGAGTGCTTCGATCAGAAAATATTCGCACTGCCATCTTCAGGGGGTTGAATTTATTAAACATATGAAAGCTAAAACGGTTTTGTTCCTGCTTGAATTTAAAAAGAGACTGGTGTTTTCTTTCCTTTATATAAGTAAGATACTAGCATTTCTATGTTTTAATCACTTTTATGTCTAGTTACTTAACACAATGATAAATTTTCAAATAGAATAACTTTAAAAAATAGAGTAAATGAGAGAGAGTAAGTATCGTCTTTGATTATTGAACTATTTGCTAAATATTAATCCAATTAACTACATCAATGCATATAGCCCAACTTCAGGACTTTCCAAACATCGCCATTCAACTGAAATTCCATATCAAGATATAAAACTTGCATGTAAATAGAATAGTATAACACTCACAATTCCATGTCGCCGAATAGTAAAAGCCTTTCTACCTGAAATATGTTTGCATCGCAACTTTTTACTATTTTTCATCAACAAAAGACTCCTCATAGTCAATGATGAAACCCTCTGCCGATTCTTCAAAGGAATCGTCCATCGTATAACAGAGAGAAGATATCGCAGGGTTCAACCAGATCTGGAAGAACGGCACGACGAGACAGGGAGAGAGAGAGGGAGGGGGGAGATGAACTATTAGAACTAGGGTTATAGAGAAATAGAGAGTGATCGTAAGAAAGAGAGAAGATTCGATAGTGGGGAATGGAGGGGGGATAAACTGTTAGAACTAGGATTTGTAGAGAGAGTAATCGTGAGAAAGAGAGAAGATTCGAGAGTAGGGAATTGGGGGGGGGGGATCAGGTTGGGGTGTGTTAAACAGAAATCAGATTATTAGGTTAATTATGGATTTTTAATTAAATTAATGTTTAGTTAATTAGGTTTTTAATTGGCATTTTTGTAATTGTTCGGAAAATTGGTCATTTTTATCTTTGACTTTTGTTTCCATTTATGGGCTGACAAAGTTATTTGGGACAAACCAAAAAGGTAAGTAGGCAAATTAAGGCGGGACGGAAGGAGTATATATTTGTATATTTTTTTTCTTATTATTAAATTTTAACCAGTCAATCTTTCTATGTTTTCTACAAATATAAAATAATTTGATCATAAAAAAGAGAAGAAATATATGAAATGTCTCACGTAGTACTTCAATATAAAAGATCAGACAACAAAAATTCTTAAAAGTCATATTTCCAAAAAAAATCACCAATAGTGTGTGGCCACTCTGATTTTAGCTTTTCAGTAATGTACAGTTGCATGATTAAATTTGCTTAATTTTTTAATGTGCAAATTTGCATGTCTTGTTATCTTTTACTTGGTTAGTTGTGGTTGCATAGATTTTAGCAATATATAGGACCATTATTGCTACATTATATATACCGTGCTTCAATTTTCAATAAGTATTATGAAATACTTAATAAATGTGGGAATAAATTTGGTGGTCATAAATTATAAATAGATATTATCATATGAATTTTTGTATGCACATGTATATATATATATATACATATATATATATATATAATGATTTACGACTACATGTTTGTTTTCAATATAACTGACTATCATACAAAGTATTATAAATATTCTTCGCTCAAACCTATTGTTTGCATTATAAAAAGTTAATATCACGTGCAAAGTATGTGCATAGTGCTAGCTAGTAATGTATATATACATGTCCATTTAGGTGAATTATCATATACAATATACTACATTTTAATTTTTTTTCTCAATTTAATACTATTAGAATATATTGTAAATGATATGCAAAAGGTCTTCACTCAATTTATTAAAAAAATGGCAAAATTATTTGTTGCATTAGATTTCACACCTACTAAAAGTTGGACTTAAAAAAGTGGGTGTAAAAGCTAATCAAATCAGTAAATTAAAGTAGAAAATTCAAATATATTTCATCTGAAGAGAGTAGTGGGAAGCGATTATGCCACGTAAAGACCATGCCAGTGGAAAAATATAGTACAACCATATCCACCATCTAGGGATACTCTAAGCTATTGAGCAAACACAGTAAATTTACACGTCAAGTCTAATAAAAATGTCGAAATGAAAGATAAAATATAATCTGTAATAGAGGAATCTGACCAATGTATCAATGATTCATATTGGTTTTGGGCAAGGAAGTCTACGAGGAGATTTCATAGCGATTAAATGCAAAAGAAATAACCGAAGCAATGTTTTGATTTGGTGTAAGGAGATAATTTTTAAAAGGTATCTAGCAACCTCTGTTTACTATATAATAATGGAGAGTTTTACTCTCTTGAAGAAGGTGAGTTACGGAAACAAACTAATAATTTATAAATTTGACTTAATTGATTTTTAGACATTCCATACCTAAACAATAAAAGAGAAAAGAAATATTTGAGATATCATAAGAAATAAGACAGAATAAAATTAAAATTATAATGAATATATTTGTATATATTTTTTCTTCTTATTAAATTTTAACCTGTCAATCTTTCTCTGTTTTCTACAAATATAAAATAATTTGATCATAAAAAAGAGAAGAAATATATGAAATATCTCACATAGTACTTCAATATAGAAGATCAAACAACGAAAATTCTTAAAAGTCATATTTCCAAAAAAAATCACCAATAGTGTGTGGCCACTCCGATTTTAGCTTTTTCAGTATTTTCAGTTGCATGATTAAATTTGCTTAATTTTTGTAATTGCAAAATTTGCATGTCTTATTATATTTTACTTGGTTAGTCGTGGTTGCATTATTTTGGCAATTTATAGGATTATTATTGCTACATTATATATATCGTTCCTCAGTTTTCAATAAGTATTATGAAATACTTAGTAAATGTGGGAATAAATTTGGTGGTCATAAATTTCAAATAGATATTATCATGTGATTTTTTTATGTATATGTATATACATATATATAAAATGATTTACGACTTTGTTGGTTTTTAATAGAACCGACTAACATAAAAAGTATTATAAATATTCTTCGCTCAAATCTATTTTTTGCATTAAATTATAAAAAAAAATACCAATCACGTGCAAAACACGTGCATATTGCTAGCTAATAGTGTATAAATACATGGTCTTTAGGTCAATTATCAGATACAATATGACTTTTCAAATTTAACATGTATATATATATATATACACACACCACATTTTAATTTTTTTTCAATTTAATACTATTATAATATATTGTAAATGAAATGCAAAAGGTATTCACTCAATTTATTTTTGAAAAATGGCAAAATCATTTGTTGCATTAGCTTTCACACCTACTAAGAAAATGAATTTAAAAAGTGGGTGTGAAAGCTAATCAAAACCAGTAAATTGAAATAAATTTCATCCGAAGAGAGTAGAATTTATATTGCAAACTCAGATCGAAATTAAGAAAATCAAATCCTTCATCCCTCAGCAGCATAAACACATCAAAAACATCATCAGCCATAACTACAAAGCTACAAAATGGATCAACTGATAACATTCGGCTAATACTGTTGAAATTACTAAACAACCATTTCAACATCTTCGTATTGCATTTTGTAATGGATAGGTAAATAGGCCACCAAATTCAATACTCCGAACCTCTTCTTATTTATTATCATCCAATATTTGAACAAACTGTGCTAGGTCATTGGGTCTTGACTGAATGATGAAGTCCTGCAAAAACCAAAAAAATACAAAGAATATAACATAATTTAAGGCAAACAACAATTAAAGTAGTATTTTCTTAAAAAAAATACACTTATCTTTCTTTAGCAACTTTGGTTGTGACTTCTGACTCACCATTTACTTTCGAACTTTCACATAGTACATTTTTATTTTCCAATTCAATTATTTTTCTCTTAGATAGAGATGCACTAATCTTTTCTACCACCTTAACTCTCTGTCGTGCTTTTATTCATCTTGTTCATGTTCGCCTAATTGGGACAGGGTGGACAACTTCCATAAGAAACAAGGAATAAATGTATAAGTTAAGAATGACTTGTTGGAAATTGGTTTCACGAAATGGGTGAGTACCTAACTTTGACCAATTGGGAAGTGGCAAAATATTCTAATGTAATTGAGTTGTGTGTGATCGTTCTACATTCCGAGTAGATGATCGTTGTGTGTTGAATTTCTGAAAATCGAATTTCGGTGAGTGAGAAATTAATGCACGAGGATAGCCACTTGCTAAGGCATTTGAATCTAGACCTGGAAGTTCATGTTCGAACTGTTAAGGTGGTGTAACATTTGGAGGTTATTTACCTCGTTTGAATGCCTTAAATGTCATGTTTGAATGCCTTATAGACCCATTAATTGGTGTGTTTAACCTTCAATTGAGTGGGATGGTGCCTATATATGTAGGCCATTGTTTTTCTGCATGAAACACTTTGAAAACATCAGAAACACTTGAAATACTTCTGAAAATCTACATCTCGTTTCATTTTCGAAAATTCTTGCATTCCAAATTCATTTGACATATAGTCTTTTCCCCAGTTCTTACCAGACATTCTAGTTCGTTGGTGCTTCTGGATTTGCGGTGCTACTATCTAGAAGACGGAAGTAGTTTTATCTTTGGGAGCATTACGTCAACCATAAGGACTAGCAAGGGTGTATTCTTTTTGTGGAAAGAGGTCTAACATCGACTTGACTTCACCCTTGTTCTTTTATTGTTCTAATATTTGTTTCAAAGATAACAATTGTTCAGTATCTCGGAGTTGTTCATGTGTTGCTTGAACTTAATATGTCCAGAATACTTGAAGTGGTTCATGCGTTGATCCAATGTCATTTCAACATCATCTGTTCAGATTTCTTGAAGAAGTTCCTATACTGTTCGAACATCTGCAGTCTAGAATCCTTGGTAACCGTTCTTGTGTTGAGCTGTCCAAAATCATTTGTGATTGTTCTTTTGTTGTTCGATCAAAAGTGATCATAATCTTTGTTGAAGTTCTTACATCAAATCTTAGAATTTGTATTTGGTAGCTTTTGAGAGTTCTAATAGATTAGTGAAATCTTGTAAGTCATTATTGGGTGAACTATAAATCCAACAATTGCAAAACAAATATTAGCTCCTGCACACACCCTCACAATGACAAGCTCATCCTCAAAAGCTCCGTTTGTTGCACCTACCCATGGTGAGAAGCCCGAGAAGTTCATAGGCGTCGACTTCAAGAGTGGCTACAAAAGATGTTGTTTTAAATCACGACGTTAAGTTTAGCATGTTTCCTCAAGGAAGCTCTGCCGGTTGTTTTGGAAAATGAAATAGGAGTTGAAAAGCATGGTGCGTTTGAAACGTGAGGCCAAGGAGATTTCTTCTGTCATAACTAGATGCATTATACAATGTGTATAGTGTGGTGAAAACCTCCAAGGAGATGTGGGACTCTTTGGAGAAGAAGTATAAAACTGAGGATGCCGACACAAAGAAATTTGTTGTGGGAAGGTTCTTGGATTTTCACATGATGGATTCCAAAACAGTGATGGAACAAGTACAAGAGTTCCAGTTGATCCTACACGATATCACACCCGAGGGAATGGTCTAACCAAATGCGTTCTAAGTGGCTGCTGTAATAGAGAAGTTGCCTCTTAGTTGGAAGGACTTCAAGAGTTATCTCAAACACAAGCGTAAGGAGATGACTTTGGAGGATCTTACTGTCAAGCTCAGAATCGAGAAGAACACTAGGAGGAATGACTCCAAGCCGACTCGTACTTCAATGGAGGCTAAAGATAATTTGTTGGAACATGACATCTCTAACAAGAGGAAGAGGCCCAAGGACAAGGGCAAGAAACAAGTGAAGCCAAAATTCCAAGGGAATCTCTACAACTATGGCAAACCAGGTGCTAATATGGTGGAAAATAAGGAGCTGACAGACGTTGATTTTTCGGTTGTGGTGTTTGAAGCCAATATGGTGGACAACCCAATGCACTAGCATTTGTTATGTGTGTTGAGTTCTTCTGCTTGTAAGAACACAACACACTAAACATGTGGGGAGTTTGGATAACCTTATAAGGTTATGCCAACTGTAGTGGGATAAAATCATGTTTGAACAATGTTTGAAATGGTGCCCAATGTAATGACGCCTAATTGGCTGTGATTATGAACATGTTGAAACCAAAATAGTTTTGGTGACCGGTTGATGTGCTTAATTTTAAACATGTTGATTGTTGGAACAAGTGTTTCAATAATGGTATTGGTCTAGTACTTGGTACTTTGGACTAGTTAAGCTTGAAAGAAGGCTTAGTTGTTGAGTTTGAACAATGACTCAATGGTTAAGCTTGAAAGATAGCTTGATTGTTGGTTTAATTTGAACATGTGTACAACACTAGAGCTTGAAAGATAGCTTGAAGCTCAGTTGAGTGAGCGTGGTGTGGTATAAATAGTTTGTGGTTTATACTATAGACTTGAAAGAAATTCTTATATTGTAATGAGCCTTCAAAGGCTAAGTTATAAGCAATGGCCTTGAGCCATGTGCTGTGTTGTTAAGTTTTACCACAAAACTTGTGGGGGAAAGCTGTTCTAACAGCTAATCACATACTTAATAAAAATCCACTAAAAGGTAAGGATGAAACTCTGTATGAGTTGTGGAAGGGACATAAACCATCATACAAATACCTCAAAGTCTGGGGGTGTTTGGCAAAGGTTGAAGTGCCTAGTCCAAAATAAGTAAGAAGCAGGCCGAAGATGGTCAATTGTGTATTTATTGAAAGTGCGCTCAACAGTAGTGCTTGACGGTTTTTTATTCACAAATCAGATATACCCGATATGAATGAAGGCATGTTAATTGAGTCAAGGAATGCTATATTCTTTGAAGATGTATATCCTTACAAAGTGAGGGTAGAGGTGAGTTCGAACAAGAGAACTCATGATGTTGCTAGTAGTTCTGCTCAAGAGAGTGAAGAACTGAGACATGGCAAGAGAGACAGAACTGCTAAGATGTTCGGTCTTGACTTCATAACAACGTGTTAGAGGGTGAACCGAAGTCTATCAAAAAAGCTCTGTCTAGTCCAGGTGCTCTGGAAAGAAGCTATAAATAACGAGATTGAGTCCATCATGCAAAACCATACTTGGGAGTTGGTTGATCTCCCACAAGGTTGCAAGCCCTTAGGATGTAATTGGATCCTAAAAAGAAAGTACAAGGTTGATGGATCAATAGATAAGTTTAAAGCCCGTTTGGTTGCCAAAGGGTTTAAACAAAAAGAAGGGTATGATTTCTTCGATATGTATTCACCTGTGACGAGGATCACTTCTTTTCGTGTGCTTCTCGTGATTGCTGCTTTGTAAAATCTTAAGATTCCCCAAATGGATGTGGAGACTACGTTCCTGAATGGTGATTTGGAAGAATAAATATACATGGATCAACCAGAAGGGTTTGTAGCCCCTGGTCAAGAGAAAAATGTGTGCAAGCCCATTCGGTCATTGTATGGGCTTAAACAAACGCCGAAGCAGTGGCATGTGAAATTTGATAGCACGACACTGTCAAATGGTTTCAAGATCAATGAGTGTGACAAGTGTGTGTATATAAAAGGTACATCAGATGCATTTTTCGTAGTGTGTCTATACGTAGACGATATGTTGATCATGGGGAGTAGCCATGATGTTATCATTGATACAAAACACATGTTGAAACGTAACTTCGACATGAAAGATATGGGAGTGGCTGACGTGATTCTTGGAATCAAGACAGGACTGACGTCTGAGGGAATTATCTTAACACAATCTCACTATGTTGAGAAAGTACTTAAGAAATTCAAAGTTTATGATGATCCACCGATCAAGACACCCATGGAACTCAATGTTCATTTGAGTAAGACCAAAGGAGAGTCAGTGGCTTAGTTGGAATATGTAAGGATCATAGAGAGTTTAATGTACTGAACGAATTGTATGCGTCCTGATCTTGCATGTTCAATGAACAAGTTAAGTAGGTTCACAAGTAATCCAAGAAATGAGCATTGGAAAGCGCTTGTAAGGGTGCTAAGATACTTTAAGTATACCCTTATGATGGGGCTGCACTACACGAGATATCCAACTATACTTGAAGGGTACTGCGATACTAATTGGATATCAGACGTGAAAGACTCATTTTCCACAAGTGGATACGTCTTCACTATTAGTGGAGGAGCAGCGTCGTGGAAGTCCACAAAGCAAGCATGTATAGCACGGTCCACCATGCAATCTGAGTTTATAACTTTGGATAAAATTGGGGAAGAAGTATAATGGCTTCGTAACTTCCTTGAAGATATTTCATGTTGGAACAAGCCTGTGCCGTCAGTGATGATTCACTGTGATTGTCAAGCTACCATTGGTAGGGCACAAAGTATTATATATAATGGTACGTCTAGACACATATGTCGTAGACAAAATGCTATGAGACATTTTATCTCAAGTGACGTAATATCGATAGATTACTTAAAGTCGAAAAGCTTGGCGGATCCGCTAACCAAAGGGTTAGGCCCAGATCAAATGTGTAAGTTACTAGAGGGAATGGATTTAAAATAACATAGCAAAGAACTGACATAATGGTCACCGAACCATGATGACTGGAGATCTCAAGAACTTTATTTAATGGGAAAAATAAGATATGAAAGTTCAGTTGGAACACTTGGAAATATTCCAACTCATTCCTAGAGAGCAACTTCCAAGTGTTGAAACCTGCAATACGTGGTGAGGTTAAGTTATTTTACTTTTAATGATTCATAAACCCTTGGCGGTAGAGTATGGCAGGATACTCGCGATAGGAGATCACCTATATAAGTGTGAAGTAAGGGTCGCTTCAATTGTAAATACTTATGAATCCAAAGACGTGCCCATGGCTGAAACCGACAAAAACGTGAGAACAGAAGGTGGTGAGGCATTATTGTGTTAATACCATTGTCTCGGTATACACCAAGGGGAGTAGTTCAAGGCATATCATCCACTAAGCCTCCGGTATGCCCGATGGTATTGACTATGGAAGGTTCAAAGCCACAAACTACATATCCTTATGCAAAGTCTCTCAAGAACTGGGTTGCATGTTGCATTCATATATGCATTAATTTCCACTCATATGGGGGATTATTGGAAATTGGCTTAAGAAAATGGGTGAGTACCCAACTTTGACCAATGGAGAAGTGGCAAAATATTCACTCTAATGTATTTGAGTTGTGTGTGATCGTTCTACATTCCGAGTAGATCATCGATGTGTGTTAGATTTCTCAAAATTAAATTTCGATGAGTGAGAAATTAATGCACGAGGATAGCCACTTGTTAAGGCATTTGAATTTAGACCTGAAAGTTCATGTTCAAACTGTCAAAGGAAATGACGAGTAACTCACGTCATTAATGAGGCGTTATGGTGGTGTGACACCTGAAGTTAATGAGGTTTAACACCTGTATTAAGGTGGTGTAACACCTGAAGGTTACTAACCTCGTTTGAATGTCTTAAATAGTATGTTTGGATGCCTTAAAGACCCATTAATGGGTGTATTTAATCTCAAATTGAGTGGAATGGTGCCTACATATGTAGGTCATTGTTTTCCTGCATGAAACACTTTGAAAACATCATAATCACTTGAAATGCTTCTGAAAATCTGCATCTCATTGCATTTTCAAAAATTATTGCATTCCAAATTCATTTGGCATGTAGTCCTATCCTCAGTTCTTACCACACATTCTAGTTCGCTGGTGCTTCTGGATTTATGGTACTACTATCCAGAAGACGGAAGTCGTTTTATCTTTGGGAACGTTACACCAAACCGTAAGCACTAGCTGGAACGTATTCATTTTGCTGAAAGAGGTCTACCATCGACTCGACTTCACTCTTGTTCTTTTGTTGTTCTAACATCTGTTTCTGAGATAACAACTGTTCAGTATCTCGGAGTTGTTCCTGTTTTGCTTGAACTTAATATGTCCATAATACTTGAGTGGTTCGTGAGTTGATCCAGTGTCATTTGAACATCATCTGTTCAGATTTTTTGAAGAAGTTTCGGTACTATTCTAACATATGCAGTCCAGAATCTTTGGTGACCGTTCCTGTGTTGTTCGAACATCAGCTGTCCAGAATCCTTTGTGATTGTTCCTTTGTTGTTCCATCAAAAGTGATCACAATCTTTGTTGAAGTTCTTACATCAAATCTTAGAATTTGCATTTGGTAGCTTTTGAGAGTTGTAATAGATTAGTGAAATCTTGCAAGTCATTGTTGGGTGAACTATAATCCAACATGACTAATACACTTTAGAATACAATAGGTTTAATAGTTTTTCAAACAATCAATACATAAATATATTTCTTGTAAATTATAATTATTTAGTTATTTGAGAACCATAAAACTATAGTTCTTTTACTTATTGTAAAAGTTTCTGTATGTATTATTTATCTTCAATTTTTTTCTAATCGGCCTTTCTTTTTTCTCCACAATTATAAAAGAGAATGATCATAGAAACATAAATATTTATGAAGTATCGAAAAAAAGAATAAAATGATGTATTTTACTAAAAATGGACAAACATATAAAAATATTATGAATCTCATTATAAAAGAGATACAAAAACAGATTAATAAATCGAGATCATATTGAATTCTTTTTTCCCACGATTTTCTGCTGTAGAAAAATTAGATATGGATATTAGCAAGATGCAAAAAAGAACAGCCCTAACAACGATAATAATGAGACATATGGGAGATTTTATTACTTTTCGGAAAAATGAATAGTAAGAATATATTTTTTATATAGTAAATAGATATTTATAAATAATAAATAGATATTTTTGAATAGTAAATAGAAAATTTGTTTCTTGTATGTTTAGGTCGTACGTGAGACTTAAGTCGAGACAAACGTAATACATTCTCTTTGATTTTAATTTATATAATGTAAAATTATTTGCTAATTGATTTATTAATTATGTAAATATTAAGTTAATTATTGATTATTAAAATATTAATTTCGAAAATAAATTATATTTTCAGAATTTTTAAATGAGTAAAATGAAGTTGTTTACAATGTTACATAGTTGAGTTGAAAATTATTTCATGTTTGATTTTGATAAAATGCTTAAGTTCGAAAAAGTGTCTACTTAAGAAAATATTTGAGAATAGAAATTCTACTAAGATATAATGAACCTAATAAGTAATAATGAATTTGTAAACAACTGATGCTAGGTGGATGGACTGAGTTCAGGAGCTCGTGAAGAACAATACCCCGACTCTACTTTCAGGGAACAAAAAAAAACAACAACAACAACAACAATAAAAAAAACAAAAAACAAAAGCAAAACAGGTGAGTAATGATGATTGCAAGTTAGCTTTCAGTTATAATGTGGAGAGAATTTATATTCTTATATCTTGATTTTTTTCCATAGGGTATGAGACAGAAAAGTTATAGTGTAATGCTTATTGATTTTGATTGATATTGCACTCCTACACATATTTTGAAAGTACAGGAGCCCGTGAAAGTTGGGCCTGAGAAATTAACCCCGTATGAGTTGGGTTCGGTATTTGTCCCCGTAAAAGTTGGGCATTACCTTTATGTGAATGTTTATGTGATTGACTTTATTTATCCTACACACTATAACTGCTTGCAGAGTTATCCACGGGTTTCTTTGAAACTTATACCTCCTATAAATATTTCAGGATGAAGGAGACATCCAGCGAGCTGTTGCGGATCTCGTGGGCTCTGTTCAACTCCACTTAGGGCCCGTGATCCTTATAAAACTATTTTTATGATTATAAATGATTTATATTTCAAGTCTGTAACTATACGCTTTCGCATACATCCATATATTTCGAAATTTTATTTTTCGTATTTTTGGAATAAAGACTATTTTCAGAATCACAAATGCTTCCGCTTATACAGTTTTAAAGTTTAAAGAAAAGAATGTATGAACTTGTCCCATTGTGGCACCTCGATCTCGATATATGAAATCGGGGCTCTACATAGTGGTATCAGAGTAATTACTATCCTCGGATAAGTATTGCTAATTTTTCAAAGAATTTTTTTTCAAAACAATAACACTTCTACAAAAATCAAGAAAAATATTTTATAAGATCGTGGATGTGAACGTGAGAGCCGAGAATGCACTAAGAGGCATGCACTTACTCCAAGGTATGTCATTATAAATTTTAAAGCATTAAAGGAATTTTCATTACTATGATTTTTGAAATGTTCTCACTTGTGCCTTTTGGTAAGAAGTTTATGAAAATTATAATTTTGTATAATTATCGAGAAATTTAAGGAGAAAATATGGAGAAAAGTAAGTACATTGAGGAAATATGAATTTGAAAAAGGAACTTTCATGAAAAAAATTCAAAATCCAATCGTTTACAAGAAAAAAGGGGTGTACAAAGAAAAATTGCATCTAATCATTCATTCAAATTGGAGGATGCATACTAAACTTACCGCTAGGAAGCAAGTATCACGCTTGCACTGGACTAACACCCCTAGGCAGGACCTAGAGAGCACCTACACCCAACTGTTACCTTTTACTTGAGCACTAGGCAGGGACTGACTCGAGATCGACGACTATGCTGCTACCTTAGAGCGACGTAGAGCTGGGATGCCCGTGTCGCGCACGAGTTTAAGGGTTTTTATGCTGCAGAGCATTTGAGAGATACAGTGGTACCCTTCTCTAGGGGATCAGGCTAGGAGTATGTTTGCTAGACTGCTTACTATAGACTCTTTACAGGGTGATAGGATCAATTACGAGCGATATGGCAGGCGTCTTATAGTGGAAATAGCGCACCGTCAGGAGTGCTTACTCGAGGCAGTGCTACTAGATTCTATAGCTAAAACATATGACCACAGGATTGAGTACTATGATAGTATGACGACTGGCTACCACGCCGAGACGAGAGACAACTACCGGCGTGCTGACCGTGCTAGATAGGCAGCCAGCTATCGCCGTCACGCTAGCCTACGACATGAGGAGGCCAACACGGGGGTCAAGGAGGATCAGACTACAGGTCTTTTTGAGATGTCAGGAGTTACACGATCCCAGGAGTCACACCTAGCAGGTCATACTAGGATCGGCACTATACACCCACCCACTTTTGATGGATGATTCTATGGAAATGGAAACACCCCTAGTTCACCCATAGTACCAGCTTCACCTACTTCACCCACATCACCGGCTAGGGCTCAGGCAGATCCCCCTATCCCACCTACTCAGGATCAGACCGGACCTAACAACTGGTACTGAGATAGGAGCATCCCACAGTCCAATTAGATGCATATATTAGTCACTAACTACCTTTTGTGGTGACATATAGTAGTAGTAATATTATATTATTTTGTACAAACGAAATCTCTTCCTAATTTAAGTACCTAGAAAGAGATTCGTTAGTAGTAGTTAGCTCATACTCGCCTTTTGTTAATTAGAGTATCATGTACTTAGCCCCTACTTTCATTTTTTCAGGCTAAAGTATTATAACTTAACTTAATCGTACATATATAACATATCTTGTTTAGTTAATGAATGACTTGCGATGATTTCTTAATTAATATTACTTTGGTTAAACAAATTTTGTTCCTACTTGAAGGAAAGATTCAGGTTGACTTGCTATAAAAATCTCTATAAAAACACATTCTTGAGCGTAGTTACACGATGGCACGACTGAAATATCGATAGGCAGCTCTACCTGAACGAGAACCTTCTGTAGAATCCACAGGACCAGCACCTCCTAATCCGCCTAACGGAGCTTTAGGAGCAGATATAGCAAGAGATTTTTTCACAACCCTCCAAAGCTATATCCAACAACAACCCCCAGTACCACCACCCCAAGCAAAAGTTAGGCAGCATGTAGCACCAAGAAATAATGATGTGATAGAACAATCCCATCGCTTTACAACATCCATGCTTAATGGCTGGATAGGACCAGTAGCTACTGAAGAGTAGATCTTAGAGATTAAGTGTATCTATGAACACATGGAAATGACTGACCACCAAAAGATATCTTGTGCAAAATTTTCAATTCGCAGAAGATGCTAGTGATTGGTGGAGGTCACACGGAAGGACTATGAGTGATAACCAAAAATAGAGCATGACCTGGGATCACTTTAGGGAAGCCCTGATTAACCGATATTTCCCACCGTCTCTTAGATATGTCAAGGAGGTAGAGTTTGTCAACCTACGACAAGGGACTAGCCTTGTGATAGAGTACGAACATAAGTTCACCCAACAGTCCAAATATGTTCCACATTTGGTGGAAACAGACGAGAGGAAAGCTAGACATTTTGAGTGTGGTATACGCCCAGAAGTGGGAGGTATTGATCAGGATTAAGACTAACTCAATACAGTGAAGTTTTTTAGAGAGCCCAGATAGTGTCCATAAGTCAAAACCTAAAATACAATAAGAGACCACCAGAAATCATGGGAAAAAGAAATTGGGATAATCGTAGTAGAAACCACCCCAGCAACAATCAAGTCAGGAGGATTATCCCTCTTAGCATTTTTCCGACATCCAATACAATGACCCAACCCTGCTGCTCGAAGTGCAACAAATCACACTTTGGAGAATGCTTGGCTGGAAAGGGGATTTATTATAAGTGCCACCAACCAGAGCATGTGGCTGACACGTTCGTTTCTAACCTAGTGTTCCACAAGTGTACGGTTGTAGGTGTAGTAGCGACAGTCAAGGTCGATCCCACAATGAATAGATTTTAGGTAGTTCGATACCTCGATACTCTAGGATTGTCCTAACTAGATACTAAATTGCAAGAGGTTGATTTTACCAAAACTAAAGAATTTAACTAATTAACTAAATTACTCAAGTAACTATGACTTAACACTTGGCAAACAAAGAGGATTAATAATCAATGAGAAATGGTATCCTAGGGCTTCGATTTCAGGATATTACTTCAATGTTGAATATGATTAACTTATAAATTGACCAATTCTAGTGTTTATTAGGTGGCACGACAATAATCTAACCCTTCTCTTGAAGCGATTAAACCGTTGATTAATTAAGCTAATTACCCTCTCGAGTTAATTAAACCTAATAACTCCCAAACGATCCTAAGCCACGGCCTACACAGTCATAGACAACTGCGCTTTATGTTATAAGTCTGATAACAATTCCCTCCTCTCGAAGCGGAATTGCTAAACTAAATTACTAAGTCTAGGTGATCAAGCTAAATTTAGTTATAAGCACAAACATAGAGATAAACACGTAAAGAACGGAATCAATAAATCAAAACATTGTCATAATAATCCCTACTCTCTAACCCTAGGAGACGAATAGCTTAGCTACTCATGCCTAACAATAACCTAATACAAGATTCTATGGAAAACATTGTAAAAGATTAAACTAGAAAAGAACGACTAAACCCGAATGAATTCGTCTCGATGATCTTTGTCTTCTTCGTCCTCCAAGTCTTCTTCTAAGTAGAATGATGATGTAACTAATATTCTTGATGTTCTCCTCTAATTCTCGAGCTCGGGGTCCTTTTTATAGAGTTGGGGATGAATCTTTGGGAAGATAGGATAAAAATCCTACTAAAATTAGGAAATTTTTGTAGGAAAGGACTTTTGACATGGCCGTGTTGGCCTTTTGACGCGGCCGCGTCGCGTTTTGCGCAGGCGAGTTATCAGGTCTGACTTCCATGCCATTTTTTAGGGTCTTCCGGTCATTTTTGGGATTTATCCCTTTCAGACAAAGTTGTAGCCCTTTGAATCAGCTTTCTAACTCCACCAATTTCACCTCAATCGAAGTTGTTGATCTCAAGATATAGCCAAAATACTAGAGATGTGTCAAGCTGACAGAAAACTTCACTTTCGGGACACTTTTTGACGCGGCCGTGTTGTATTCTAGCGTTGATTTCCATATTCTAGGCCACTTTTGATGCGGCCGTGTCATATCTGCTTTAGTTTGTCCTCTTGACTGGTCTGGGCCAGTCTAGGCCAGTTTTTGGCCGGTTTGGACTGGTTTTCGCCAATTTTGTTCGTTTAAACGCCCCTTCGACTTGTTCTTTCGTCCCTTAGTCATAAATCACGACTTTTACTCCTGAAAACACTCAAAAATACCTTAAAACAAGTCAAACACGTTAAATGGTCCGATTCATAGCACTTTATCCAATTCTTGACCAATTATGCACATAATTCCTATAAAAATACTATCATAAATCGACCTAATTACATGCATAATTAACGTGCATCAAAACCCCCCCAAACTTAAACTATTGTTCATTCCGAACAACATAACAAAAGACATAAAGAATACAAGTGATTATGCATTTGTTTAGGGCGATTAGATGATGAATTCAGTTTCAAACTGATTTTTTCTTAAAACAACTAGGCAACACAATTCACTTGAGCATATGCAATAATGCGAAAATCAACTAATCTCGAGACTTTGAACTTTTGAATTATTCAACCCTCACCGGGTAAGTGTTTCACTCATCTCTCAAGTGTTTAGGCTAAAATAATTTCCACTCATATTGAATTGCATGCAAAGCCTACCATATGTTTGTCAATCGTCTAAACTAGACCTCGTACTTGATGTGTGTGAAAAAGGATCAAAAAGGTCTTTCTTTTGGTTGTAGTGTGGGCTTAAGGTAAGGTGAGATATATTCGGATAACAGTGACTATTTATTGGACTAATCAAGTGACGTCTAACCCGACTACCCTTCAATATAATCACTCAACCTCATTCTTCAAATCTCAGCAAATCATCCCAACAAAAACTACTTCTTCACCTTCAATAAACCTTACAACTTAAGTGCTTTTCAACTATATGGGTACCACATTTTTGGAACTACCCGACTGTCCTAATCAGTTCAAACAATTTAAGCATTTTATTTTATAGCCTCTTCTCAAAAGTACTGAACAAAGAATATACAAACACAAACTTTTTCTTTTCTTTTTCCACATTTTTCCTTTTTTTTTTTTTTTTTATTAGAAGAGGCTATTCTTCCTTATTTTTCACCTATCCATTTTATTGTTCCCTTCATCTTTGGAATATCCACTAGTTTTCTCATTTCTTCCCAAAATTCTTCACCCAACTACCTTCCAATCCTCCTCCCTCTTACTTGATTAATCCAGTTTAAGGTCAAAGGCTTAAATCGAAAGGTTTTCAGCTTACATTGTTAGGCTATGAAAGAATAAGGCTATAAAGCTCAAGAGGGCTAACTAGGGATAAAACGTGAACTTTTGGTACAAAGGGTATTTTTTTCTCAAGACTTAAAAATAGGCTGAAAACTAGAATTGCCTAAGATCATTTCGTAAATCACAACATATACTTGACACATTCACAGTAAAGACTCAAGGCAAGTTCTAGAGACTAATACATATGTCCAATCAAAATCACACCAAAAGAAATCATATTACTCCAAAATTAGGAGTACAAATAGGCTCAAATTCTCACGAGGTTAATTTTGATTGAATATTCTAAGTTCAAGCTCAATTTCGTCTCAAAACGCCTCTCATGCTCTATTATGTGCCTTTTTTCAAAAAAAAAAAAAAAAAAAAATCTTTCAAAATCATCTCATCATTAACTACTCACCATCCATCTTTCCCTATTTTTTTTCTTTTTCTTTTCACTTGTTACCTATTTAACTTATCGGGTTTATCTCATTCTTACTGCCTCTAGAACCTAAAACTCTAATAAGACTCTAGACTCTAGATTCCTAAAACTCAACATGAAAATGAAATATAATCAAACTTGGGTTCACAGAACCAACAGCACCATAAAGCAGATAAATGGGCTCACAGACCCGATAAAAATCAGCACAATGGGCTCATGGACCCACAATTAACCACTATTATCAAACAACAAGCAAATCAATCAGCCGATCAACTAAAAGGAGAAATAGCAGCAAAACTATAAATATAGCTGCCAAGACGTCCCACGGTACACCCCCTCCCCCAAACTTGGTTGAAAGCCAATGTTTGGAGGAAACGAGTGGTATGCCTTGGTGCTAACTACAAATCAATGTGGTGGTGGCGGGGGGTTGAAACCCATACTGGCTCCAAAATTGTGCCATGGCCTCCCATTGAGTCTGTTGATGCTGTCTCCATACTCGCTCTTCCTCACTCCTTTGAAGGAGTGTATTAAGTAGTCCTCTTTGATCATGCAATTATGGGTTTCACGTTTTTTTTTAACTGAAAATCATATGACACGGCCGTGTTGGATGTGTAACGCGGCCGTGTTGCTTTTGAACCAGAACTGGATTATTGCGTGCAGTTTTGGCGCGGCCGCGTCCAACATGTGACGCGGCCGTGTTGGTTGTCCAGTGTCGATTGCTTTTCTGGGGAAAATTTGACGTGGCCGCGTCCAAAGTGTGACGCGGCCGTGTTGTTTTGGCTCAATTTTGACGCGGCCATGTCCATAGTGCGACACGACCGTGTTGCTTCCTTCTTCTTTAGCTTGAGTTTCTCGTCTCTTCGACCCTGTTTCTTGCAGCACTCGTCCATGTTGATTCCTAAAAACATAAAACACTAAAAACACAAGTAAAAACATAAAACTTACAGAAACAATTGAAATAAAAATAAAAAAAGGGTAAACATCGAGTTGCCTCCCAACAAGCGCTTTGTTTTACGTCATCAGCCAGACGTCCTCCGCTTATCAACCATTTTCTGGCCGGCCCGAGTCGATATTTTATGAATAATTAAAGAGCTATTTGGGGCGTGTGGATTTCCTACAACAGCTTGGGTAGTATAAACAATGCTACAATTATGCCTACCCCTTTGACCCGACTTATGTATTGGGAGGGTGATGGTTTCGTTTTGAAGACGAAAAATCAACTCCCCTTTAGGCACATCTATAAGTGCTTGGCTAGTCGCCAAGAAAGGTCGTCCTAAGATAAAAGGAAATTCATCATTTCCTTTTATGTCGACAACTAAGAAATCACTAGGGGATTCAAAATTCAGCACTCTCACCACTACATCCTCCGCTACTCCCAATGGCGTTAATGAAGATCCATCAGCCAATTGGATAGTAGTGAAGGATCGTTTAATCTCCCTTAATCCTAATTGTCTAAACTCCTTAAGAGATATCAGATTTATGCTAGACCCCAAATCGCACATGACATTGTGAAAATCATGACTACCAATTGAGCAAGAAATAGTAAAACTCCCTGGATCTTTTGCTTTTGTTGCTCTTTTTGGTTTCATGCTTGTGTTTGAGCTCTTTTTGGGAATGCTTCGTTTCTTTTTCGTTGCCTATTTTCCATCCTTCCTCGTCTTGGTTTCCTCTTGGGTGGATTGCAGCTCTTCCTTCTTTGTTACCCCCCTATCTTGGACTCTCTCCTGTAACATAACAGCAGTGCTAGATCGCTCTAAAAGATCAAGATTATCAAAGAATAAATTTTTAAAACAAAAATCAAAAGACTCATAAAGAATAGGAGATGAAATTTTCTTATCTATGATGGTATTGACTTCCTCCTTCCTCTCAATGGTTTTGACTTTCTCACTTGATTTCTTCGCTTCATGGTCCTTCGTGCTCATAGTACCATTGTCGCCACTAGATGCCATCTTTCTTCTATTCAGTGCTTGAGGAAATGGGGGAGGAGGTACATATGCCGGTAGAGGCACATATGCTGGTTCGTCTGCTTCGGTTTCTTGAACCTCACTTGAGTTCTCAGCATCTTTTTGCTCCTCTAGCTTCACAACAGTACAGTGCTCCCTCGGATTAACCACTGTGTCACTCGGATATTGGCCCTGTTTGTGTTGAGCCCCTACAATCTTTATCAATTGGCTCATGTTTGATGACAATTCACTAATGTTTGCTTGAGTGAACTAATGTGTTCTCGAGCCTTTTGATGTCAGCCCCCTATCCATTTATGTGTTTGTTTAGCTCAATAAACTTTCCATCTACTTTCTTCTCCAACTGAGCTAGTTTCTCATCATATTTAGCAAACTGGTACTGCACAATTCTCCTCTTGTGTGGCTTTGTGCCCTCATGAATCATCCCATGCGTAACAGTAAATCCAGGTGGCGGATTAAGTGTATTATGCGAGTTACCATACAAGAAGTTCTGATGGTTCTGATTCTGAGGGTACTGATTGTACCTAGGCTGATTGTTCTGGAAATTGTTGAAGTTTTGTTGATTCACAAAGTTTACGTCTTCAACTTCTTCCTAACCCCCGGTTGTTGTGCTAACGTTAGACTAGATAGCAAATTTACCTGACTCGTCAAAGCTGTTAACTATGATGTGAGCTTTTCAATTGGCTGATTATTGACTGGCTCGACTTTCATTACATTCGCCACTTTCCTTGGCATGTTTCTCTCATTCGACCATTGGTAGCTTGTTCTGGCCATAGCGTCCAGGATTGAGAATGCCATCCTCACTGACTTCTCCATCAAACTACCACCTGCAGCTGCATCCACCTGGTTTCTAGTCGGAGCAAGTAAACCATTATAGAACTTACATACCTGCTGCTTCTTCGTAAAACCATGTTGAGGGCAACTCCGGATAAGATCCCAGATACGGTCCCAAGCCTCTCCGAACAGCTCCTGATCCAATTGCTTGAACTGGTTGATCTTCTGCAGGTCGAGCATCTTGCTCGGTGGAAAATACTTTAACAGAAACGAAGTACTCAAGTCTTCCCAGCTTGTGATATCTTCCAATGAATTGAACCATTGGAGGGCTCTATCTTTCAATGAAAAGGGAATCAGTCAATCTAACCTGCTCGTGTGGCACATGGTTTATCTTGATGGTATCTGCCAGTCTTCAAAACTTTATCAGGTGAGCATTCGGATCCTCTAAAGCACTTCCTCCATATTGGTTTTGCTGCACTATGTTGATTAGTGCAGGCTTCAGCTCAAAACTGTTAGCATTAAGTGGTGGAGGTCGTACTCCTCCTGCCTGCTGATTTGTATTAGGCTTCAGGCAGTCACTGATGGGAGTATCATCTTCATCTCCTGTATCTGGGTCTATCTAAATTGGTCTGTGCTGCTGTTGCAGCTGTGGCTGCTGTGGAGGTATATGCTGTTGTATATTAGTAACTCGATCATCCAAGCGTGCCAAAGCTGTCAGCACTCTGTTTAAAGCTTCATCCTGATTTCATTGTTGTGGTGGGTTCTCCATCTCAGACGCAAAAAATTTTCTGGTGTGCACGCGAAGCCTAAAAACACCAAAAACAACGAATACCGCGTAATACTAAAATCAAACAAAAATTTAAAAATGAAAATTAAATAAAAAATACGAAGAATAAAATCTAGTCTAGTTTCCTCCTATTTTTCAAGATAAAAAGTAAGCGCTAAATCCTATTTCCCGGCAACCGCGCCAAAAATTTGACACGTCGGTTTCTAACCTAGTGTTCCGCAAGTGTATGGTTGTAGGTGTAGTAGCGGCAGTCAAGGTCGATCCCACAAGGAATAGGTTTTAGGTAGTTCGATACCTCGATACTCTAGGATTGTCCTAACTAGATACTAAATTGCAAGAGGTAGATTTTACCAAAACTAAAGAATTTAACTAATTAACTAAATTACTCAAGTAACTATGACTTAACACTTGGCAAACAAAGAGGATTAACAATCAATGAGAAAGGGTATCTTAGGGCTTCGATTTTAGGATATTACTTCAATGTTGAATATGATTAACTTATAAATTTACCAATTCTAGTGTTTATTAGGCGGCACGACAATAATCTAACCCTTCTCTCGAAGCGATTAAACTGTTGATTAATTAAGCTAATTACCCTCTTGAGTCAATTAAACATAATAACTCACAAACGATCCTAAGTCACGGCCTACACAGTCATAGACAACTGCGCTTTATGTTATAAGTCTGATAACAATTCCCTCCTCTCGAAGTGAAATTGCTAAACTAAATTACTAAATCTAGGTGATCAAGCTAAATTTAGTTATAAGCACAAATATAGAGATAAACACGTAAATAAAGGAATCAATAAATCAAAACATAAATCAAAACATTGTCATAATAATCCCTACTCTCTAACACTAGGACACGAATAGCTTAGCTACTCATGCCTAGCAATAACCTAATACAAGATTCTACGGAAAACATTGTAAAAGATTAAACTAGAAAAGAACGACTAAACCCGGAATGAATTCGTCTCGATGATATTTGTCTTCTTCGTCCTCCAAGTCTTCTTCTAAGTAGAATGATGATGTAACTGATGTTCTTGATGTTCTCCTCTAATTCTCGAGCTTGGGGTCCTTTTTATAGAGTTTGGGAAGAATCTTTGGGAAGATAGGATCAAATCCTACTAAAATTAGGAAATTTGCGTAGGAAAGGACCTTTAACACGGCCGTGTTGGCCTTTTAACGCAGCCGCGTCGCGTTTTGCGCAGGCGAGTTTTCAGGTCTAACTTCCAAGCCATTTTTTAGGGTCTTCCGGTCATTTTTGGGATTTGTCCCTTTCAGACAAAGTTGTAGCCCTTTCAATCAGCTTTCTAACTCCACCAATTGCATCTCAATCAGAGTTGTAGATCTCAAGATATGGCCAAAATACTAGAGGCGTATCAAGGTAACTGAAAACTTCAGTTTCGGGACACTTTTTGATGCGGCCGTGTTGTATTCCAGCGTTGATTTCCATATTCTAGGACACTTTTGATGTGGCCGTGTCATATCTGCTCTAGTTTGTCCTCTTGACTGGTCTGGGCCGGTCTAGGCCGATTTTCGCTAATTTTGTTCGGCTTAAACGCCCCTTCGACTTGTTCTTTCGTCCCTTAGTCGTAAATCACGACTTTTACTCCTGAAAATACTCAAAAATACCTTAAAACAAGTCAAACACATTAAATGGTCCAATTCATAGCACTTCATCCAATTCTTAACCAATTATGCGCACAATTCCTATAAAAATACTATCATAAATCGACTTAATTACATGCATAATTGACGTGTATCAGTGGCCCAAAATTGTAACACCAACAATGCTAGAGCACCACCACTAGGAAACAACCGCATGATTAAACTGCCAAGAATAAACGCCCAGCAAGGAGGAAATAACCACATACCAGAAAGAAAGAGAAAGGCGAAGATGAACGCAATGTTTGAGGAAGAAGATGAGACAAAAGGAAATGAGACCCTAACAGGTATCCTAGTTCTTAATATACCTGCTTATGTTCTTTTTAATACAAGTGCATTAAACACCTTCACATCAGAGAACTTTTGGGAGAAATTGGGTTTGAGGCAAGAACATAGAACTGAAGAATTAGCTATAAGTCTGATCTTAGGAGAAACGGTTCATACTAAGGATGTAGTATCTAAGTTGAAACTCAATTTTGGCGAGCATGAGATAGAAACCAATCTCCATGTGCTTAAAATGAAAGGTTTTGATATTATCTTAGGATTGGACTAGCTGAGCAGGAATAGGGCCACAATGCGATGCTTTGATAAGGAGATAGATATAACTGGACCTGAAAGAATTCAGTTTACATTTCACGGTGCACCAACGAGCTATAGAGTGAAAGGAATATTGGTAATGAAAGCCATAGAGCTCTTGAAAAGAAAAAGGGTTGGCAGGATCATTTAGTTAGCATCTCCGAAAAAATGACACTAAAATAACCCCTTTCGATGTGCCAATAGTAGGAGAGTACGCAGATGTGTTTCAAGAAGAATTACCAGGAATACCGCGCGACCGACAGGTTGTGTTCACTATCGATGTAATACCAGGATCAGCGACGACATCCTAAGCTCCATATTGTATGGCACCAGTAGAACTCTAAGAGTTAAAAATGCAATTGCAAGAATTTCTAGAAAAGAAGTTCACTAGGCCTAGTGTATCACCAGGGGGAGCACCTGTCCTATTTGTGAAAAAGAAAGATGGTACATTAAGGATGTGCATAGATTACCGTGAGCTTAATCGCATGACTATTAAGAACAAAGACCCATTACCTAGGATGGAAGACCTTTTTGATTAATTGAAGGATGCCAACGTATTTCTAAAAAATCGATTTAAGATTTGGCTACCAACATTTTCAAAACTACCTTTAAGACACGCTATGGTCACTATGAATATACTGTGATGCTATTCGGGTTGTCGAATGCACCAGTTGTTTTCATGGACCTAATGAACTGAGTCTTCCATCAATACCTTAATCAGTTTGTGATAGTCTTTATCGATGATATTTTAGTGTACTCAAAGGATAAGAAACAACACGAAAAACATCTCGGTACTATACTAGAGACCCAACGCCAAAAAAATTCTATGCCAAATTCAGCAAGTGTAAATTTTGGATCAATCAAGTTGTCTTTTTTGGACATATAATCTCTTCAAAAGGAATTGAGGTAGATCCTACCAAGGTAGAAGCAACGTTAGATTAGAAGGCACCAACAAATGTGAATGAGATCTAAAGTTTCCTAGGATTAGCAGGTTACTGTAGGAGATTCATTCAAGACTTCTCTAGGATTGCAAGGCCATTGACCCAACTTACCAAGAAGAACAAAAAATTCATTTGGACTCCCGATTGTGAAAAGATTTTCCAAGAGTTGAAACATAGGCTAGTGTATGCACCTATCCTAACTATCCCAGATGGATCCAAAGGGTTTGTAATCTTTACAAACGCTTCCAAGATTAGTTTGGGATGTGTCTTAATGCAACATCGTAAGGCCATAGCTTACACATCTAGATAGTTGAATCCGCATGAGTAATCCTAACCCATGACCTAGAACTTGCAGCAGTAGTGCATGTGTTAAAAATATGGAGGCATTACCTTTATGGTAGTAAATGCGAAATGTACACCGATCATCACAGCATAAAATACTTTTTTCACTCAGAGTGAACTCAATATGTGCCAAAGAATGTGGTTAGAACTAGTAAAGGATTACAACTGCACTATTCTCTACCACCTAGGAAAAGTCAACGTCGTAGCAGATGCTTTTAGTAGAAAAAACCAAGGACAGATTGTAGCTATGCCAACAAATCAGGATGAGTTAGTGAGAGAACTCATAAACCTAGACGTCAACTTTACCAAAGCATCATACACCACCACCATGATTACATCACGAACCATAAAACTACCTTAAGAGAACGTATCAAAGATGTACAAAAGGAGGACGGATTCCTCAACAAGATGAAGGAGAAAGTTGTTATGGAAGAGATCAAGGGATTCATTGTAGGCACCAATGGGACACTAGGTTATGTGTACCAAGGAACGAGGAGCTTAGAAAGATTAGCCTAGAAGAAGCCCACGATACACCTTATATCACTCATCTAGGTGGTACGTAGATGTACAAAGGTTTACGTGATACATTCTGGTGGAGATGAATGAAGCGATCCATCGCACAATATGTTAACCGGTGTTTGTCATGTTAACGTGTCAAAGCGCAACATCAACGAGTTTCAGGATTGCACAAGATTTCCATGACCGCTTAAGAAACATGAAGCTATTTGGGTTAACACGGATCCACTCACAAAGACCGCACACTTCTTACCAATCAGGATGGCCTATAGTATGGATCAACTAGCACAATTGTACATTATTGAAATTGTCAGGTTGCACGGACTGCCAATATCCATCATTTTCGATCGAGATTTACACTTTACCTCGAACTTCTGGAAAAGCTTGCAAAGTGCGATGGGGATGAAACTAAGCTTCAGTACGACATATCATCCTCAAACTGACGAACAATCCTAAAGGACCATCCAAACCTTAGAAGATATGCTTAGAACATGTGTATTAGATTTTGGGGAAAGTTGGAGTCGCACCTTTCATTGATAGAGCTCTCATAAACAATAGTTACCAAGCAACTATCAGAATGGCACCGTATGAAGCACTTTACAGGAAGAAATGTCAACCACCGATACATTGGGATGAGGTTGGAGAAAGAAAAATGTTAGAACCTGAGATCGTTGAAAGATCGGTTGAAGCAATCTCTAAAATTCGGGAGAGGATTAGAACGGCTCAGGACAGATAAAAATCCTATAAAAGGAGTTTTACGGTTTGGGAAGAAGGGAAAATTAAGACCAAGATACGTCGGACCTTTCGAGATTTTGGGAAAAATAGGAGATGTAGCTTACCAAATACCTTACCACCCGAGTTAGCAGTTGTACATAATATTTTGCATGTCTCTATGTTGAGGAAGTACATCTCTGATCCCGATCACCTTATTAGCTTCGAAAACTTAGAGGTCGGTAAGAATCTTACATACGAAGAAGAACCAATAGCAATACTTGGGAAGAAAGTACACACCCTTAGGAATCGAAACGTACCGTTAGTTTTGGTTTAGTGGAGTAGACATGGATAAGAAGAACCTACTTAGGAAAGGGAAGATGAAATCCTAGCCAAATATCCCTAGATACTAACCTGAGTGAGTAGTAATTTTGAGGATGAATTTTTTTAAGGAGGAGGATTTAATACTCTGGATCCTTAGAAAAATATTCAAAATATATTTTTAAATACTTTCATGCATTATTTACAATATTTAACTAACGAAATATTTTTTGTGATTTTTTGGTCAAAAAAGTGATACCGCGATGCCAGAACTCATCTGCACCTACGACTCAGAAAAAGTTGAGACTTAAGAAATAAAAAGGTTTACAATCGGGTTCAATATATATTAAACAAATAAAATTTAAAATCTTGTTTATAACGAGTAAATAACATTATACATAAAATCCCAGAACTTGTGAATATAATTTCAGACTCGAAAAAAGCTAAAACTAGGTGAATGAAATGGTCAAGAATTATGTTTGAAGTCTTTGAAGGAAGAAAATTTTTAAGGTAAGTTTTGGATAGTTTTAACGATACAATTATAAAACGAAAATTTAGGAAAAAAAATTCAAACTTGGAAAATGATAAAGCTAGGTAGATGAAATGGTAAAAAGTTATGCTTGAGATATTTGGAAAAAGGAAAATTTTAAATGAGGGCTCGACCCCTCTATGTATTTACTGTTTCATTTAAATAATGTTGAATAAAATATGTTGAGGGATAGAACAACTTCCCCTATTTTAATTTTTCTGTAAATGACATTTTTACGTTGTTATAATGCCGAAATTTTATAAAATTTGGGAAAAAAAATTATAATGTAAATGGGTCCAACCAAGACTCGAGAACTAGAATTCTCGAAAATATTTCTACAATTAATTAGAAACTACTACCTTTGAGGGAATTTTTTAGGAGAAGAGAATGGCCTATTTTGGATGAGGGGGAGGTGGGTATTTATGGAAAAATAGTTAATAGTAAGGAGGTTACTATTGAAGATATTTTCCTATATCTGGCGATTTTTCTGTTTTAGAAATTCATTCCGTAAACTATCTGGAACTCATTTTTTTTTCTATTTCCACCATCATGCATACTATAATAGACCGTTCTATCCTAAAAGCGTTTTTCTCTTTCGAGTAAAAAAAATACATGCGTAAATTTCTTTTTTTGTAACTGTTTTCCGTAAACTATCAGAAACTTACTTTTAAATTTTTCTTTTTTCGTAATTATCTCAAACACAATTTTTAATCATTCCATTTTTTCAATTTTAACCATTTTCTGAGTTTAACTTTTATTCGTATTTTTTTCTTTTTTAACAACTGTATTCTAAAAACTATATAAAACTCATTTTTTATTTTTTTATTTTTTTCATTTATCTCAAGTATAGTTTTTAATCATTGATTTTCCTAATTTTACCCTTTTCTGAGTTTAAAATTTCATCCGTAATTTTTTTGTTTCATAATTGTATTATGTAAACTATCAAACCTCATTTTTTTAAATTTTCTTTTTTCCAAATATCTCAAGCATAATTTTTTATAATTCCATGTACCTAACTTTATTCTTTTTCGAGTCTGGCTTTTTATTCGTAATTTTTTGTTTTATAACCGTATCTTAAAAACTGTCCAAAACTTACCTTAAAATTTATCTTCCTTCAAATACTTCACAGATAATTCCTGACCATTTCATCTACCTAGTTTAATCCTTTTTCGAGACTGAAATTATACCCGTAAATTCTAGGATTTTAGCGATAATATTATTTACTCGTTATAAACAAGATTTTAAATTTTATTTATTTCATATATATTGAGCCTGATAGTAAATCTTTTTATTTCTTAAGTCTCACCTTTTTTCTGAGTCGTAGGTGTGGATGAGTTCTGGCATAGCGGTATCACTTTTCCAACCAAAAAAATCACAAAAAATATTTCGTTAGTTCAATATTGTAAAGAATGCATGAAAGTATTTTAAAATATATTTTAAATATTTTTCTAAGGATCTAGAGGTTTTGGGTGTTACAAGTATGGCCCTTGACCACACCACAAACATCATTAACGCCTCCCCAACTTTTCAGACATATGAACTCGATTAGTTAAAAAAAAAAATGACAATTTGGATATTCAAACACAATAATGGAGAGTTTTACTCTCTTGAAGAAATTGAGTCACGGAAACAAACTAATAATTTATAAATTTGACATAATTGGTTTTTAGACATTCCATACCTAAAAAATAAAAGAGAAAAGAAGTATTTGAGATATCATAAAATTTTAACCAGTCAATCTTTCACCATTTTCTACAAATATAAAATAATTTGATTATAAAAGTGAGAAGAAATATTTGAAATATCTCACATAGTTATTCACTATTGAAGATCAAACAGCAAAAATTCTTAAAATTCATATTTGCAAGAAAAATCACCAATAATGTGTGGCCACTCCAGTTTTATCTTTTCAGTAATTTACATTCACGGGATTAAATTTGCTTAATTTTTGTATGAGCAAATTTGCATGTCTTATTATCTTTTACTTGGTTAATTGTGGTTGTTGATTTTGGCAATTTATAGGACCATTATTTGCTACATTATATTTATTGTGCTTTAGTTTTCAATAAGTATTATGAAGTACTTAGTAAATGTCCATGTGAATTTTTTTATGTATATGTGTGTATATACATATACATGTACATATACATATTTATAAAATGATTTACGACTACATATTGGTTTTTAATATAATCGACTATCATAAAAATCATTATAACTACAATATCTACATATTTATTCACTAACTATAATTATATTAAAAAAAAAAATTGACAAGGAAGTTGTAGTTCATCGTATATGAGATTCAATTTTTCACTATATATAAAATTCTTGTAATATATGAACGATTAAAACTAATAATAAAAGTTTTATCAAATTTTATGGTAAATTAAACCTATAATAGTTTAAAGACTTAGGTATTCTAAAGTTAAACTTATTTATTAGAATAGTGGATACAAGACTTTTATTTTGAAATGGAGATACTTTTTTAATTATAACAGAATATAAGGTATAACATGATTTTTAAATTTTTAGATTAATATTCCTATTTGAAGATTGTATTCTTATTTAGAATAGTGTATTTTATCTACGTATAATATTACAAATTTGTATCAGGCGAAATTTGTGTTGTTTTCAGATTTCATTATTTGAATTTCTGGCTCAGGTTATCTTTGGTCAAAAAAGGGGCGGAAATATTAGTACACTAATCTTTCCCCTGTTCTTTTGGGTAAAACTACTTTGAAAAGTCAAAGCAAAAGCAAAAAAAAACACAGTTTTCTTATTGTACATACTCGTCCCTACGTGCAATTTGAGCGGGACGGAGGGAGTAAATAGTAATTAAGTCATTTGAAATTGAAAAGAAAAAAAACAAAACGTCATGATAAACAAACTTATTGGTTTTAATAGAATGCTACACAAGTATTACTTTATTCTAATTTATTTTTTGCAATAACTAAAATAAATAAATTTAAAAAAAAAAATTCGACCACGTGTAACGCACGTGATTGTTACTAGTACTATAAAAGTATGAGTTTCCAACATAATTTGACTTCTACAGTAAAAGTTTGTCTTATATAATTTCATAACATATACTTTCGCTATTCGATATTTTACAGTCCTAAGATTTCAAAATCCAGATTTTTTTTTTTTAAAATCCACTTAGGGCTAATTTGATAGCCTATATAAATAAAGGTGCATATATGTATAGTTAGACTTTAATATACGTTTTATAGCCCTTACAGAAGCCTTTAACTAAATTGAGGCCCGGTAGAGATTATTTTACAAATCCCTGTAACTAATTCAGTTAATTTGGTCATATAGCTTATCCATGTTGCAATTATGATAAGAATATACATTTATTTTTCTTATCATGCCTTAACTAGATTGTTTAGGACAATCAAACATATGAGAATAAATAATATTGACATACGATACACCATACTAAATAAATGACATGTTATAATATATGTCATAAACCTGCTAAACTATCTATTACAGCAACCATGGATGGACCTAAGACCATCTTTATCAACAACCTCCCACAACATGTCACAACCCAACCTATTAATAAAATATGCATTTCTCTCTCTTCCACATACACAACCTACTCCACAACCTAAAAAATACATTTTCACACTTTATCAACAACCCAACCCAACCCAACCCAACATTTTAATATATATTAATTTCTTTTATCCAAATACAGATCTTATTTCCCAATAAAATCAATATTTTTGATACGGTTTAATAATTGCATATTATTTTTCTTGCTTTTTCTAATATATTTCAAGAATAAAAAAATATTTTAATTCCGTAATTACAATAAGTCGATTTTATTTTTCCGGTACGTTTAAAATAACATGCTAAAATAATAACCAAATTAAAATTGCAAAAGTTGAATTTAGTTGGATCGGTCCAGGTCGGGCCCGTGGTATTTCCCTATAATATACTAAGCTTATCGGATCGGCCCGGGGTCCGCCGGGGATTTGGCCCATCGGACCAGTCTAGACGAGCCAACTATTTATAAAAAGAATAAAATAAAGAGTTTCAAATTTTTATTCAAAATATGTCAACATTAGATTCTACATGTAGAGAAAAAAAAATAAGAATTTTGATAATTTTTTTAATTTTTATAAAATAAAAATTATATTATTTATTTATTATTAAAACTATATCCAATAAATAATTTGATACAGCAAATGAGATACCAACATGTGGCAGGTTGTGGAAGGGGGTTGGATTGTGGAATGGGTTGGTTGACCAACCCATCCACAACCCAAGGGCATCAATGATTAAACAATTTTGCTTTTATTTTTAATTGAAAGTTTTGTCTTTTTCCCATGCCCTTGCCCTCCAAGGGCATGGATAAAGATGGTCTAAATGGGGGGCAAGGGGGGCATTGAAGTTGTTATTATATAGGTGTATTTTAATCAATTCTAATGCTACTTAATTACATAAAATATATAATTCTATTATTTAACTTTAATAATAATTATTATAATTAATTGATGTATTTTTAAGTGTAAGCAATAGAGATAAATATTTGAAAAATATAATGAAATGATTAGAAATTTTATATCTTGGTTATTGGTTTTTTGTAATTTGATCAATTTATTGATCTTATCAATTTTGTTTGTACTTTCTAATTTTATATATATAGTTGAATATTCTTGAGGCTCATGGACAAAGTTAGGGGAATACAGCGGTGGTCATCCCTTTTAAACTTTCTAATTTTTTTATATTTTAATATAATTTATCTAATATTTGAATTTAGAGTCTAATAAATGAAAGTTTGCTTTCTAGTCTCATCAGAGTATACTTCGTACTTGATATAAAATTTACCTCATAATTTAATTAGAAAAATTGACCCCTGTAAAATGAACTCGTAGATCTGCCTGTTGATGCACCCATAGTAACAAAATTCTCTTTTTTTTTTCATATTTATCGCGCATTTTTTAATAAAAGTTAGAAAAACAATTAATACTTGAGATTCTCAAAATATAGCAATATATACGAATATATTGCGAATAATATCCATATAATTTCCGCGACATTATCTTCACTATTTTTACTTTTATTATTCATATTATGTTTTTTAAATTTTCAATTTCAAAGTACTATATTTCAAATCTCATAAAATAAAATAGCAATTAAGAATTACTCCCTCCGCCCTGGCCTAATTGTCCTACTTACCTTATTTGTTTGTCCCAAGCTAATTGTCCTACCCCATAAATGACAAATTCTCCCACAATCTCCACCATCAAAATCTCCACATTCAATCTCCACCTTTGAAAAAGTCAAAGATTCCACAAAATCTGTTTTTTCTTAGTCTCCGTGCCAGGGCCAAGGTAGGACAATTAGCTTGGGACGGAGGGAGTACAAATTTGTAAAATAAAATAAAATTTAAAGCATATTTGTTAAATTATTAATAGTAACACATGTAAATCGAAAAAGTTACACAGTTACTTGACTCAATATTATTTTTTAATAAAAGAGAACATATAAGTATTTTAATAAGGGTTAATTACCAAACAAATCACAATCTTTAGTCCAATTTTCAATTTTGGGACAAGATTGATGTCTTCACATCTCTGCAAAACCTGAGCTAAGTTGTCTAAGCAGTGATCAAAAGATGACCCAAAGACAGAAAAGTCATCCATAAAGACTTCTATGATATTCTCTATCAAACCCCCAAATATTGCCACCATGCAACACTGAAAGGTAGCAGGTGCATCACAAAGCCCAAATGACATTCTACGAAACACAAAGACACCATAAGGACACACAAATGTTGTGTTCTCTTGGTCCTCCGGGGCAATCATGATCTGATTGTAGGGAGAATAACCATCAAGGAAATAGTAGTGTTCATATCCCGCTAACCTATATATCAAGCATTTAACCTAAGAAGAGAAGGGAAAAATGGTCTTTACCGGTAGCTGCATCCCGTAATTACCCTAGTTGCAATGACCTCATCAGAATCACTCTTCACAATAGTCATCCCCCCTTTCTTAGGGACCACTTGGGTCGGACTTACTCACTTACTATCTGAAATTGAAAAGACAATCCTTACATCTAATCATTTAAGCACTTCTTTCCTAACTACTTCTTGCATCATGGGATTAACCCTACGTTGATTTTGGACTGTGGGTTCATACTCATCCTCCATTAGAAATTTGTGCATGCATATCGTGGGACTAATTCCCTTTAAATCAGCAATTGACCAACCTATCACAGATTTATATTTCTCAAGACCCTTAGCAATTTTTCAATTTCAGATCCAGATAAAAAGGAAGAGATTATTACCAGATATTTTTTTTCATTATCAAGGAACTCATACCATAGATGATCTGGTAACGGCTTGAGGTCCGAGCAGCCTTCACCCCCTTTTGGTACCTCCTCAACAACTTTCGTCCTTATATCCTCATTGGTTGGACTTCCTTTTGGAGCTTCCTGCAAGGCATTTAGAGCACTAACACTTTCCACAAGATCAAGGTTAGTAGAGTCATGGTGATCAACATTAAAGATAGAATCGACAAGACAAACTTCAAGGGCATCACAATCACTAGGTGAGATTAAGTTCTTATATAATGTGGCATATAAACATTGTGTAGAGCTACATATTTCAATTTGATTAACTTCCTCACTATCGTGTTGTTGTAGAGCTTTATATATAGAAAATGTGACTTTCTCCTCATCTACCCTCAAAGTTAATTCCCCCTTTTTGGACATCTATAAGAGCCTTACCCGTTACTAAAAATGGGCGACCTAAAATCAAGGGGACTTCCTTGTATTCTATCATGTCTAGGACTACAAAATCAGCAGGATTTATAAATTTACCAATTTTTATCAAAACATCATCTACAATGCCCCATGGCTAACTCATAGATCAATCAGCCATTTGTAGGGCGATTGTAGCGGGTTTCATTGTGCCTATTCCTAGTTTTTCAAATATAAATAGAGGCATTAAGTTGATACTAGCTCATACATCGCACAGTGCTTTATTAAAAGTTTCATTATCTATTTTGCATTCAAGAGTAAAACTATCTAGATCTTTAATCTTCAAGGGTAGTTTCCTTTAGATCATTGCACTGCACTCTTCCGTCAAGTTCACTGTCTCATAGTCCTCCCACTTTCTCTTCTTTACAATCTCCGCCTTCAAGAATTTTGCATGGTTTGGCATTTGTTGTAGTGCTTAAACAAACGGAATGTCAATTTGGATCCTCTTTAATACATTCAAAAACTTTGCGAAATGTTCATCGATCTTCTTCTTCCTTAGGACTTGTGGGAATGGAATAGGAGGGACATATGCTGGTATGTTGGCTTTGATGTCTCATCCCTCACTCGGTTTCAAGGCATCTTTTTTACCCTTTTCATTTCCTTGTGCCCCTCTTTCTTCCTCCAACTGCTCTTTCTCTACTACTTTCTCTTTATCAACCGACAGCTTCAGACCTCATACTCAGTGCCACTTCTCAACCGAATCACTTGACACTGTTCTCTCGGATTCACCACTGTGTCACTCGGGAATTGCCCTTGCTTATGATGGGCTCCAACAATCTTTATTAGCTGACTCATGTTGGTAGAAATTTCATTGTTGCTATTCTCGAGTCGCTTGATGTCTGCTCCCTGACCAATCATTTGCTTGTTTAGCTCAATAAATTTTTCGTCCATATTTCTCTCTAATCGAGCTAATTTTTCATCGTACTTAGTAAACTTTGACTGCACTATCTTCTCTTGTGTCAGATTCTGGCCATCATGGATCATCTCATTCGTGACGGCAAATCCTGGGGGTGGATTGAGTGAATTATTTGTATTGCCAAAGGAGAAGTTCTGGTGATTCCGGTTAGGTTGATATTGATTGTACCACGGCTGATTATTTTGGAAGTTATTGAAGTTCCTCTGGTTCACGAAATTAACATCTTCAACATCTTTCTAGCCCGATAATTGTTGTGATGGGGCATTAGTGTGTTGTGCTAACATCAGACTAGTTAGCAGACTTACTTGGTTTGTCAAAGCGGACAACTGATAGGTAAGAGTATCACTCGGCTCGGCTTCTACAATGCTAGCCATTCTTCTTGGCTGATTACCCTCATTCGACAACTGATAACTAGTTCTGGCCATTGTATCCAAGATAAAGAATGCAGACCTCACATTTTTCTCCATCAGACTACCTTATGCGGCAGCGTCCACATGATCCTGTGCAAGAGCAAGCAAACCATTATAGAATTTGCACACCTGTTGCTTCTTCAAGAACCCATGTTGGCAACTTCGAATAAGATCCCAAAATCTTTTCCAAACTTCACCGAGCGATTCTTGATCCAATTGCTTGAACTGATTTATCTTATTCTGGAGATATAGCATTTTGCTCACTGGAAAGTACTTCAAAAGAAATCTTGTGCTCAAGTCCTCCCATTATGTGATGTCATCTAGAAAATTATATCATTGGAGTACTTTGTCCTTCATTGAGACGGGAACAACCTCATTTTTATTTGCTCGTATGGCACATGATTCAACTTGATTATTTCAGCCAACCTGCGGAACTTATTCAGATGCACGTTCGGGTCTTCTAGCGCCATACCACCAAACTGGTTCTGCTGCACAATATTTATCAGTGTCGGCTTCAACTCGAAGATATTGGCATTTAATGGTGGTGATTGCACTCCTCTGATCAGTTGATTTGGCATGGGACGAAGACAATCACTTATAGGTGTGACGTCCTCGTCTACGTCATCTTGTACAATATGAGTTTTTCTCTGCTGAACTGGCAGATGTTATTGTTGTGGTGGTGGTTGTTGCTGCTGCAGATTAGTTACTCTACCATCCAAATGGGCCAAGGCCCCTAATATCTGATTCAACACACCCTCTTGATTCTGATTTTGTGGAGCGTTCTCCATCTCGAATGTGGAATTTCTTCTCGTTTGGTATCCTCGGGCAGTTTCCTCAATCTCAGGATCAAAAGGAACAAGGTGTTCTTTCCCTTTTGGTCTAGTTTGCATGCGAAAACCTGAAAACACCAACAAAAAGAATACCACGTAACACAGAAATAAATAAAACAAAATTAAATTACAATAAAAAAATTCTAGTATAGTGTCCTCCTATTGCTCAGGATAAAAACTAAGACCTTGAACCTATTCCCCGGCAACGGCGCCAAAACCTTTACAGGCTCTAATCCTAACCCTTAATTACCGCAAGTGTACGGGTGTTGGTGTATATAGTGGAAGTCAAGGTCGATCCACAGGAAATGAGTTTAGGTAGTTCGATACTCTAATTATCTAGGATTATCCTAACTAGACACTGAAATTGGGAAAGATTGTTTATTACTAAACTATAGCATATGTTCCTATTAAACGAATTAATTATCAAAAGTTGATTTCCAATCAAAGAGAAAGTATCCTAGGGTATTGATTTCAGGAATTACGCTAATGAATTATTAATCTCTAAATTATAAACCTTTAAACCAGTTTTAATATCTATTAGGCAACACTTAATTAACCTAGCACTTCTCCCGAAGCGACTAAGTCATAGATCAATTAGAACAATTACTATCCCGAGTCAATTAATCCTAACAACTCCCAAAAAACCCCCTTAACCTTTGCCTACGCAGTCATAGACAACTACAATATACGTCGTATGTCTATTAACAATTCCCTCCTCCCGAAGCAGAATTGTTAAACGATTACACTAAGCATAATTGATCAGTTATGCTCAATCATAAAATAATACCAAACATATAGATAGATAATTATAATCGAAGTTTATAAATTAAATGATAAAATCAAACATAATTGTAAATTCCTACTTTCTAACCCTAGGACATGAGTAATTTAGCTACTCATGCCTACTATCAAATCCAAACAATAATTCAAAGAAAACATTGTAATGAATCAAAACTAGACAAGACATAAATAACCCCCGAATGGTCGGCTCTTCGATCTTCGTCACATCTTGCTCGTCGATTCTCGCTCCGAAGCCTCGTACTTGAAAGTATGTAAAATTACGAGATGATCCTGAAAATCTCGAGTTTGGGCCTCTTTTTATAAGTTGGGGACGAAATCCCAAGAGAATAGGATCAAAATCCTATTTAAAAATGGATTTAAACTTGGGAACACTTTTCAGCGTGACCGCGCGACAAGCGACGCGGTCGCTTTGGGCTTGACAGTTCCAAACGCATCACTGAGGCTCCTTTTGGCTCGACTGTGTTGCCCTTCGGCGCAGTCGCATCAGCCATTCAAAAATTGCCCTTTTCAGCTTCATTTTGACGCGGTTGCGTCCAATCTTAACATGGTCATGTTGGTCCTTTAACGGACTGGGCTTGACTTTTGGGCCCAATGTGGCTCATTTCATTCCTTCTTGACTTGTTTCTTCATGTAGCCTTCGTAAAATCTTCTTTTTAGCCTAAAAAGCATTCAAATTTTACAAAACAAGTCAATACATTTTAAACGGCCTAATATATCAAATATAAGTAATTCTCGACCATTTATGCATGCAAATGTTATAATATAAGTACTTAAATCGACCTAAATGCATGCATATATAACGTGTATTAAACATGACATTTAAAACTTGATCATTTATGGCACATCCATTCAGTTTGTTTCAATTGCAACGTCTCCGTCTAACTCTAGTCCCCATTGTTAACGTGGATGGTGGTGTTCACAAAACACGTCGTTTCATCTATTGGTTGGGATGCTCCAGCCACGTCAGCAGATATGTGGAAATTATTAAAAAAATTAAAAAAATAGAAATAGAATAACTAAAATATCACTAGGTAGGTGGAAAGACGGTGATCATTGATTTCTCTTGCGCTTGTGGAGGTGGACGAAGACGGCAAGGGCAACGATGGTGACACGGTTAAAACAGCAGCAACAGCAGCTCCGATGAACTTACTAGGGGCAAATTTGGATTTGGAGTGTGGACAATTGAGGGAGGTGATAGTGGCCGGGAAGGAAGCGAAGGAGAAGGGGGAGGGGTAGGACAGGAAAAATGGGGTGTTGTTAGAGGTGGAAGCAGAAAAAATGGTGTATTGTCTATCCCAGGAAAGAATGGCTGGTGGAGAATACGGCGACGGTGGAGGGTGGGGGCGGATAAGAAGAAGAGGAGGGTAGGAGGACGGTGGTAGAGGAAAAGTAGATGAGCATTTTTTTAATAATTCATTTTGGGAGCACCGTTATCCACGTCAACAATTGGGGGCCGGAGTTGGGCGGAGATGTTGTAATTGAAACAAATTGAAATGATGTACTAGAATTGTGAAGTATTAAAGGTCATATTGCAATTGAAAATTGGACTAAAGGTCGTGAATTATTCAGTTACTTAACCCTTTTAATAATAAGCAATTTACAATGATTATCTACTAAGAATCAAATCTGAGTCATTCTAACAAAAAATTGCAACATTTACTAATTGGTTGAAATTTTTTTATTAGATAATTAAAATAAGGCGGCGGCTATTCGCGGCCCACAAAATTTCTCAACGTAACCCATTAATTTAATAAACTAATGGGTTATTTGTAAAAGACTACAACACCCTTAATGAAAAATTAACATAATCAATTAAAAGTAATATATATATATATATATATATATATATATATAATTATGAAATTCAAAAAATAAGAAACATAAAAACCGTAAATAGTTTGTTCAAGGTCATCAATGGAGGATATTTTTCAAGGTGCATTAATGGAGGACACCATTGTCCAATCTTCTTCATCAATAATAGAGTCCACACCCCACGATCTAAATTTTCCTTTCACCCCTATCTGTTGTATATGTTAAAACATTAAACTTCGATTCATTAATGTCGACCGGCCCATTTGAAAAGGAACTCACTGATGAAGAAAAAAAAAATTGATTGATTGAACAAGTTGTTTTATGTTGTACCCACAATTGAAAAGAGAAGAAAAGATAAATCGTACCCTCAAATTCCTTTCCTGTTTGTTTCTTTTCTTGTAAAACAAAAGATAAAGAAATTCATACTCAATAATTCTTCAATTGAATAAGGTCTTTATCTACACTGCCAACCAAAAATTAATGCCATCTTGTAAATTTACTGGCGGCGAACAGCCACCATCGTCGGAGAAGGGCAGCCGTGAAACGTATTCCACCCCTTTATTTTCTTTCTTTCTTGTTTTTTTTTTACTCCCTCCGTCCCGAGATAATTTGCACACCCCTCCCGGCACGTGGAATAAGAAAGAGCTGATTTTTGCTTTTTAGTTAACTTTTTCAAAGGTGAAAATTGAGGGTGGAGATTATAAGAGAAAAATCATATATGTTGTTCAATAGAACATGGAATGTAGGAGAATATCACATATAAGAGGGGCTGAATAATTGAGGCCACGGCGAAGGTCAACGGAGTCAGCACCAATCGTGCCAGAACTGATCGATGCACTTTAGGGTCGGCAGTTTCTAGATGTGCGTCCGAAATAGATATGGAGTCGTGACAAGGCCGGGATCATTCCTCGACGGTGGCGTGTTGGAATAAGTTGAGGACTGAAAATTTTCTGATCTTCGAAGGCATCATTTTGATGATCGCAGCTTGGATCGTTGTTTGGGAATGGGAAGAGGGTTTGGGTATTACCCTTAATCTACGGTCATTTTTCATTTACCAGGTTAATGGGTATATTTTGCAGATGCATTTTTTATTAAATATGTAATTCTTGCATTTAAGTAGTATAATTAAAAAAATACTTTGTACGTATTTATAATTTTAAATAAATTTGGGGCGTGAATTAGATACAAACAATTGTATATAGTGTTCCACAAAAACTTTTTTATAATAATTTTAGTGTATAAAAGAAAATAGTTCTAAAATAGTTTAAAATATTTATACATCATTTGCAATCGTTTGAAACGTCTTAGAAATTTTAGACAAAATTGTTACATTTTCATTACGACGACGGTGCCCATAGTTGAAGCGGGAGTTGGCCACTCATTCCCCATGGCGGCGATGACGTCATAACTGTATATTGATTTAAATGTTGAGGTTTTTAGTCACTCAAGAAAAGGTAGGATTATGATTGAACACGTGTCAAAGATCGGTAATCTAAGCTTGATGAGTTGTGGCATGTTTTATGATAGGAATGCTTATAATTGTAATGAATTTCATATATTGAAAAATGTAGTAGGGCACGTGTTACAAATATAATTTAAGTTTTTGTTGTTTTGGTATAAAAATCCTAATATACTTTTATTTAATTTTGAACAACGGTTTAAGTCTGAACAATCGGTAATTATTTATTTAATAAAAGAAATATTTGCTTACATTTTTTTGTATGGTGGTAAAATTTTAATATTCTACTTTTTTTAAGTAAGATATGTTCATCTTTTTTAATAATCTCCTGTTTTGCATATTTCAAGATTTAATGAGCGTGACATATACATTTTCTTACAATTTTAACATATTTTTTGTCATGACAGTGAATAAAAGTTAAGGACAATCTTTGTCTCATAATGGATTGTTCCTAAAAATTCGTATTCAGTCATGGTTAACTATACGTTGCAGTTTCACGGGTCACGAATTGCCGAGGATTGAAGATATTGATTTCAAATGATGAAAATAAAAGTTGTAACAAAATACTGAATATTGTGTACAAAGAGGTGTTTAGAAATATATAGATGTATATACATTTTTTACATTTGTTTAAATTAAATTTTTCACATCATTAATGTAGTGTTTTTTTATATTAATAACCCTTATGTTTTACATTTTAGTAGGTTGTTCAATCACTTTTTTTTTTTTTTTGTATATGTCAACAAATAAATATGATATGAAACGCTTAAACTGAAATCAATTACAATTAATTATACGTTCTCATATTGTTAAAATATCTTATGTTGTGCATCGCACGGGTGATTTACTTTAAGTAATGTGAATGAGATTTAAAGGCTCATGTATGAGCGTGATTTTTACACAATTTCTCATATGTCTATAGATTGTTATGGTGTTGTGCATTGTTTGATGCGTTTTTTTTTCTTTTACGTCTGCCAATCCGTCTATTTGGGTTGGGCCAGTTATCACTTTTTGGGTTGAGGATCTTGTACGTCAAGACTTTTGAGTAATAAGATTTTCGCCTCCAAAAAAAACTAGAAGGTTTATAAAATTATCAGCAAAACTAGATGAAGCCTAAAATTCTAAACTAAATTTACGACAATACAAATCATTTTATTCATATCCGAAAAGAATATATAGTAAAATCTCTATAAATTAATATTGTTGGGACCAGAAAAGTTTATTATTTTAGAGAGGTATTAATTTATCTATCAATTAATAATTTATTAATTTAAAGAGTGTTTTCCAGTACGATAAATAAAATTTTATTTTTATAAAAGTGAGTGCATTCAATTAATATATGCATTATATTCATTGAATTATTAGCATGGTTGCAGAAGGCGGGTAGCGGAGGGATGGTTTGGGACCACCTAGAGCCTAGAAAATTTCTCATTTTTTCTAAATTTAATTTTGACATGTCTAAGTTATAGGTTTATACGTATAGTGGTCAAACTTCACTATAAAACTTCATATAGTTAATTAATTATGCAAGATGAAATGAAGAGAGGGGACGAAGGAGGAACTTGACGTGTGGGGGGAGAGGGTTTTAACTTTTGTTCATTTTTCTGTTACTGGAATGAGGAGAATGAGGATTTTAACTTTTGAAATTTATCTATCTAATTTAATCAATAGTCTCAAGTTTAAAAAACGACAACGTTTATAAAAATAAAACAAAAAAAAAGAAAAAATGTCTAGGACCGCTTAGCTCCAAAAACGCTTAAGAGGGCCGATTTCGAAGGTGGATTGGAGGCGCTTAGTGCCTGCACGGCCGCCTAGACCACCTTTTGCATCAATAACTACTAGTATAATAAATATATTCATTATACACAACATAATAAATATATATTCATCATGGATCATATTCCCGGGTGAAAATGATACATGTTATGATTCAGAGCTTTGAAGATATTGAAGCAATCGCCATCGAGAATAATGTGGAGTATGACGGTGAGGATGATACAATGCTTTGGGAACCTGTTACGAGAAATGAAGCACTTGTAGCATCCAAAACGCTTCACAATTTTTTTATGCAATTTGAGAACACAACATCAGAACTATTGGATGTGATATGAGAAGTTAGACGAGATCCAAGTAGATTGAAGTTTAACAAGAAGCAATCAACAATAGATTATTATTTTACTAAATTGTTCAAGTTATTTTTGTAATTTGAAGAAATTATTAATTTATGATATCGATGGTACCAGTAATTTATATAGGGATTTTTTGAAAATTTATTATCTTATTATCTTATCAAAATTGGTAGATTTGTTAACTAATCCAAGTCGGGACAAAAAAAAAAAAAAAAAATTGTTATTTTCGAAAGTTTATTAATTTATAGAGACTTTACTGTAATAGTGTAAGTGTAAAATCATGATCTAATTACACAGGTGAGAGCTGAAAATCTAATAACATTAACCCTATATTTAAATACATGTTATTTTACAAACCTAGTCTTGTTGATTGTTGATATACAAACTATTTTTGTTTAGTAATAATAATGAGCTAGGTCGGACCTATTTTTCACACCAATTTATTTAGAGTCAATCATCACAACTCTCTATATATTTGGATTCAATTGGTATCGCATTACAAAGTGTAACCTGGATTAGTGAGGCTGTATTTCAAATTGCAACCTAAGGTGCATATAATTCCTCTTCTTGTTCTGGTCTCTTAGCTACCACTCCTATTCCATGTATTTCACCTATTAATTATTTCATCTCAAAAAATCATTGGGATAATTTTTAGGGACAAATTTTTACTTTTGTGTCAATTAAAAGTAGAGGACCACAGGATCTTTTTGCTTTTCACATAACCATGAAACTCATCTCAATTAGTTTCAAAACAAAAAATAGTCATATTACTATTATTTAGGGATATTTTGCTCTAATAGTATAACTCAATACAAGAAATGTTGTTATTTTTCTTCTCTTTCACGCCAAATTATGCAGTCAATAAAAAAATTAAGTGGAGGACAAAATCAAAGAGTAAATACCAGTAAAATTTATCTCAATCAAACACTCTACAATAAAATACATAAAAATATAAATAATAAACAATTAAATAAATTTCAAACATTTTTGAACTTATATAAAAAATAAATTAAACTTGAAAAGGAAACGGATACCCCTTCAAATCATCATCTTGGACTTTCCCACTCCTCATCCCATGCGAATTTCCCATACCGCCCTTCCTTTCCACGTAGGCATAATAATTCAAAAAGAACGCCAGCGTCAGCACCACCCACTCGAGGCAGAATATCAACACGCAGAGGCCGCCGGCGAGTTTCAGTATTAGGACGCCGTCTTCTACTCTGACATACGATTTTAGGTTGTTGAGGAAATCCGACGGCCGTGTGAAGATCAGCACGGAGACAGATCCCTGGAAGATGGCAGTTAGAACAGTGGCGACCATGTGCGCACCGTAGAACTTGGATCCGCCGCGGGAGGCGGCAGCGCAGCCGGATATGGCACCGGCAATTGTGATGATGTGGAGGAGGATGAGTAGGGAGCCGATTAGGGAGGGGATGAGGCGGAGGGAGAGGGTTAGGAAGATGCAGCTAGAGGCGGCGCCGAGGAGGATGTAGTTGCTGAGTACGAAGACTTTGTGCGTGTGAGTGGATTCGCCGCCGGCGCTGCTATCCATTTCTAGAAAGAGAGAGTTGAGGGGAGAAGAAGAGGATAGTTTCATCTTATATAGGGGTGCAATGCAACGGTCATATTGGAGGAAGAAGTGCAACGGATATATAAGAAATCATTATTATTTAATTAGAGCTCCCGCCTACCTTTTAAAAATTTGTTTTAATCTTACTTTTTCAATTAATAATAGTTTTTCAATTCCCCTCTTTTTTCTTTTAACAATAACAAATTTTGATCCTTTGATGTTTTTTGAGGGGGTCATCCGTCGAATTTCAATCTTAGTGAAACCAATTTTTTTAAGAATTCAATTTAGTTTACGAGTATAAGCGTTGATAATATCAACATTTCTAATAAAGAGTTACATTATTAAGCATAGGTGAAACTTATATAAAATATCATATTAAATTCGGTTAGTGATACTGAAATTGTCACTTTCTGATCCTCTCTTTAATTAATCCTGATTTTGAAGGATTTTGAATTATATATCAAAAGTTATTTAAAAAATATGATTTTTTTATATTCACGATAAATTATTTATTTCGGATTGATTCACATAAAAAAAATTGAATTATTGATTTTTCTGTCGAAATAATTTCAGTTTCCCCATAATTTGAATGGATCAAGTTCATGTCAACATGTCATTAGTGAAATAAAACGGCAATGTTCAGTAGCAAAATAAAAGCATCCATTGTCTAAACATTTTATACTGGGTTCAAGTCACCTTAAAAAGAAAGAGGAGTGTTTTTCTTTATTCTTAAATTAGAAAAAAAAAAACAAATAGAGCAATATATAAATAAATCCTCAACAAGTAATATCAAAACTACATATTTCGTTGAGTAGAAATAAATGTAGAAACACTGGCGAAAATATTAAAGTACAAATACTTCTCAGATATAACAAATATAGGTATACTTATTTTTTTATTTTGAGGGAACAGATATAGGTATACTTGAACTGGTTTTCATGGCTTCAACTTTTTTAAAAATAAAACTCATGTAAAGTTATTTATAATTAAAGGAACCAAGGTGAGATTCTTTTAAACATAACATACATGGAGGCAAAATGTTATAGTCAAAAGGGCCAACTTAAAATTAAGTAAAAGAAACATTAACATCTCAAATTGATAGATAAAATTACATGTTATATATACATACCATTATAAATATAGATTGCATTATTACACATACTACTACAAGGTGAATTTGTACCATTAAAAATCTACCCCAACTTTAACCAATTACAAGTAACAATGCCGCTAGTTGATTCTATCAGCTAAATAAGTCAAGGATCTTCAGACGGAAAACAAGGAGCCTGCGTCCAACGTGGTCTTCCCTGCGCAAGCCTCTTAGAAGTCGGATTTCAGCAGCCTAGATCTAGGTTTTATGGCGATGTCATCAAAGGGGTTCGGCTGCTCTACGTGAATGTAGTCTCTTGTTTTGAGGACCTGGAAAATATTTGTAAACACAAAGAGGATCAAGGGTGATTTCGAAGCTAAATAAGACATTGCTACCCAACATGAAACCCCCTACACAAGCTAAACAAAGTGGATTTCTAACTGTGTAAAACGCAAAATAAAATATCCTTTCTCCTGAGTCTCAGCACACCCAAGTACTTTCATACCCTTAAACTCACACCATATATCCTGAAGGGTATTATAGTCTTTTTAAGAGGGACCATATGGGTATCATGGTCTTTTTAGGATGTACATATAAACTAAAACAGTTAATATGCATCATTTCACAGTTATTATCTCCTTACTGATTCCCAAAATTCCCATTTTTCTTGTTTGTTATTATCACATGAAATAGGAGATTACTGTTCAAGAAAATATAATTTAAGATTAAAATAAACTGAAGCCTCATAATACAACAAATCAGAAATTACCAATGCTTCAAAAAACATCCTTGATGCCTCCTTGCGCGATTTGCCAATTAAGAGGTTGTCCATGGAAAGAGCTTTCCTTCCATAATCTGCCTCTTTAGCAAACAATGTCTGAAGATACTTGGAAACAGCCCTGCAGAATAACAAAACATGTCTGTCAATCTTCAGAACGTTCGGCAATTATCCACGACATTTTTTTTTTCTTTTTTCTTTTCAGGGGGTTATCACAATAAACAGGGGCAGAAAACTTCAGTTCTTCCTAAAGAAAACGTATATAGAAGTGCTATCTTACCAGATCATACTTAAATTTAGTGAAAAGTAAACAATGTAACATTGCACAAACTAAATTAAACATCTCCAATCCAGCCTCCACTGACAACAAGGAAATTTTCCAAACAGGGTAATTCAAACTTACCGACCCTTGAAACAAGTTATTAGAGAGAGGTATCCTCTAGCACTCATATTTCCAATTAACAGAATAGTCATCAGGCCATAATATACCTTGTACGTGAGGACCAACCAGTATTTTCAGTGAATCTTGCCTCTTCATCATCATCCTCGTCATCAGCCATTTCAGTAAGATCATCATCATCAACATTTAGAAACTCTGAAAGGTCAAAGTGGAACAGGTCAGACAAATGTAAGATAGATCAACACAAAGCAAACAAAGAACTACCTTACAATTGAATAGATGGCAATGAAGACACCCATATAGGTTATAGATTCCGACAGAAACCCCATACTGTCTGTGTTATGAGTATCTCGAAATCATAAAGTTAAACAGAAAGGGTGGGGGACGGTCTGCGCCACGTCAGGAGGATTCATATATTATTGCTTAGGCATATTATAATTTTTCAACACTAAATCGCACACATTCACAAGAGTAGGTTGGACTGGATCCAAAGCAATTTTACAGTATCAATAAAACCTGATAAGTGCTTACGACCCCAAATGAAGATAAGATCATGCTACAAGCCCATTAATACCCGAACCTCAGTATAGGAATGTCAGACTTTGAAATCCATGAAATCCACGTTGATAATTCAATGTTGCACATTTTTAAGAATGCATGCTGGCTAATATATGTAATCTTGTTTACATTTTCTTGTCCACCCTTTCAAAACGGAGGCAAGACGCTAATCTAATTAGTAGGATAGAAGTAAACCTGTGTCATTTTCAGCAGCAGCATAGTCCAATTCCTGCACATAGAGATACTAAGTTACTAAAAAAAATCAACAAAGTTAGAAACCAAGAAGATCTAGATCAATTAGAGCTGCAAAAACATTAGATCCATGCAACGGAAAATACGAGAATAGGATCTGTTGAGTCATATATCATTTGGATCAATTTATAAATTCAATAAATGTACATGCATTCGGCAAGAATATCAGTAACTACATAAGATGGAAAAAGGAAATAAGCCTTTAACATATATTACGATACAGATTGCCTTGAAACAATATTAATATCAGAGAACCAAGCAACTAAGTTACATTGACAACTTATGCCACCTCTTGTTATTTGGACAAAACAATGTCCACAAAAAACACATCTCACAAACTACTTTAGCAGATTTTCTGTAAAACAAAATCCTATAAACAAGCTCAAACAAAAAAAAATATATATATCAAAATTAAGCCAGCTGATAACTCTTCATGCTCTCGATATAACATCTGTATTTTCTCTTAATGAACTAATATGTAGGTCTTCTTTAAGGCAAGGAGGATTTGTGGCCATAAAGAGTCCTACAGCCAGGGGACCAAAACTTAAATGTTCTCTCTAACAACTGCACGATCATATGGTATGTACTTGGTGTCCTATAATGATTCATTCTTGTACTTTGTAATATATGAAAAATCATGATACGTTATCATTCAATAGTCATTCAGAAAAGGGGGGATTAAAGTTCCAATAACATGTCACTTGAAACATAATTTGTCTATGAACCCACCTCATCATAGAACTACCATTTGTGAACACTACTTACATAAGGTTAGCACCACCAGAAGAAAAAAGATTTAAGCACTGTCTGTCTATCTGATTCCACACTAAATGAAAGAAGAAACCTTTTACCTCTAGTTCATTCAGATCAAAAGAAGGAACATCTGCTTCCATCATATGCTGCTGATAAGCTTCTGGCTGTTCTGCACTTCCACCATTATCCATAAAACCATTATCTTGCCGTCCTATCTCTGCTGGATATGAAGAATCCACAATAGCTTCACCCAGCATAGCAGAATGGATTCCACTGCGCTCATCATACTCCAAGGATCCCTGTTTAGAATTTAAAAGCAGCTCAAAACTGGTACTATCTCTAGCCATCTCAGACAGAACACCATCCCTCTCTAGAGGTTCAGTTTCGAACATAGCATCAATATGATGATCATTCGCTGCCAATTCATCTATACTAATAGATTGTCCATTATCAACTTCCCTCACTAGAGGTTCAGTTTCAAACATAGCATCAATATAACGATCCTTTGCTGCAAGTTCATCACTTCTAATAGCTTGTCCATTATCAACATCCGTCACTGCATAATCGAACTCAACTGAGGGTGCATTATTCTCTTCATCAGGAAGATCCACTAAAGTATCACCATTCAAAGAAGGGTTCATTTCACTGTTCTCCATTGTAGGATTCATTTGATCCACACTAGCTGAAGGACCTGAAGCATCATCACAACTAAGCTTAGTGTGCTCTTCACCAGTATTAATTTCTATCTCATCACCTACAATCGTCCTACTACTACTCTGCTGAGGATTCTCACTGGACTTGACTGCGTCACTATCCCTGTCCAATGGAAGTGGCTCACTTATAATCACTTCACCTTGTTCTGCAACATTAGGTTCTTCAGAACCCTTATCACTTCCCACATTCAGGCTCTCAGTATTTACAATATTTTGGAATAATAAATGTGGTTCGGTGGCACTTGCCACAGAGCCATCATTTTGTACATCATGAGAACATAACACTGGTTCAGCTGTAGTCTCAAAGGAAACATCTTTGTCATTTGTGGAAGGTACATTATCAGAAGGTAACCTCAGGTCAGCATCAATTTCAAGAGAAGGGCCAGCTAGATCATTCTTGCAGACTGTGATGCCACTCAAATCACATATTTGACTATGCAAAGACCTCAATTCCATTGACATGCCTAACAAAGGAAAAATAAGAATCAATATATAAGCATGAGAAACTGAAGTTTTTGTTCATGTTCCAACAGTACAATTACATAGTCAAATCATAAATAAACTATTAAAAAGAACATTAACACTCCCGCATTGAACATGTCATCAATAAGGAAAAGAAAACAAGGTGAATAAGAAAATACACTGAAGAAATAAGGCTATTAGTATCTTCAAAATGTCGGGAAACTCAAGTCAAAAAATTTGACTTCATATATCAGCAAGCCAATTGCCACCAATCAGAGTACACAGATTTCATCACTTGTGATACGACACTTCTATCAAGCCAAACTATTTTTCATTTGGAAGTCCTAAATATTAACTGTAGAAATTAAATGACCCCAGCCCATCACAAAATCAAACAGAAGAGAATTTAAAGTGTCACAGTTGTCAAGCAAAGGACGCCAAACTTAAAAGGATGACAAAATTCAACAGATGGTAGCAGAAACTTACCAGTAAATAGTGGTTCAAGAATAATGTCATCATCCAAATGTTGTTTCTGAATCACTGAAATCTCAGGGAGTGTACAAGGAGCCTTTTTTCTTACACGCCGTATATCTTCAGTGCTTGTCAGCTGCAGTCGTATCATGCTATCAAGCAGCAAAGTCGCGGTAAGTTTAAAGATAACGAGGACAAGCCAGCAACACAATCCATGCTAGAAATACAAAGCTGACTAAATAGCAAAACCTATCAGATGGGAGTATCTGATAGGAATGAATAAGTGTGGAAGGCACCGGTGGATAGTCAATTAAGACAATTGATCTGTTAAACTCTCTTACATCATATGAATTATAAAACAAAAGGCCAAGGGCCAATCACGACTAGTACAATGTTGGGTGAGCACGGAAATGTCGTGATGTAGAAAGTAATAATTATTCAACATAAAAGAGATACATAACATGCTATGCAACAATTACTTCTCAAATATAGGTTAAACATTAACCAAAGCAGTTTGCAAAATATTCATAGCCTAATGAAAAGTAAGTGCAGAAACAAGAAACATACTCGCCATGCAAAACCATAGTGTCGTCCATAAGTAATTTTCTTTTGGGAGCACCAGCAGTACGTGGAGCAGAACGAGTACGTTTTGTAGATGTGGCTTCGGAAAGACGGGGTGTTGGCTTTACTTTCAAAACAGAAGATCTCCCAACTGAGCAAATATGTGGCATCAAATCAAGAAGCATTCAATGTAAAACAAGTTTTCAACAATAACAAAGTAAGCCTTTGTCCAACACTATGTAAGTCAGCTATTAAAGAAAAAAGGATTGTCATACCCAAAATGGAAGATAATAAATCATCATCATCAGGCACGGAATCGATTGTTCTTTTGAAACGGACCAGTCCTGAAGATTCTACTGAATTCAGACTCTGCTCCGTCAGGGTGCTTTCAGTAAAGCTGCGCTTCTTGCCAGAAACCATTCTGCTCCCAGCATCACCGTCATCAAGCCCCAGATCTACTCCAGGAGTAGCCTCTGGTAGCATGTTGCGTTGTTGATCGACAAGATCTGATGGTACGGACAACAGCATTTCAGGAGCAGGTTGTTCAGCTTCGGCGGAGTTAATTAGATTTTCCATCAGCCTATCATGGGCACTGGCATTCATAACTTGATTATCGGGTTCGTTGGAAGGTGCATGAATCTCTTCTTGTAAAGGGTGTTCTTTTATGTGATTTTCCTTCCAATTTTCTTCAGAGTGGTGAGTTCCAGAGCACCCTTTACCTGACAAAACAGAGACCTTCATTATAAAACAAATATTTCTGCATCCGCGTCAGTTCCTAAGAAATAGATAGACAGGAAGTCCTATAACATCATCATTCAATATTTTCTCAATCGACCTCACTGTTGATTCTAAATTTAGCATGTTTGTTAGGAGCCTCATTAATCATTGATAAATTGCTCCACTCAAGCTAGCTCAGAAGAATTAAGCAACAGAATATACAAAGGTAGCATCACTAGAACCCAAAGATAAATTTAGCATGGTTGTTAGGAGCCTCATTAATCATTGATAAATTGCTACCTCTCAAGCTAGCGCAGAAGAATTAAGCAACAGAATATACAAAGATAACATCACTAGAAGCCAAAGAATAGAGTCAAATAGACAACGTACAACATTTAATGAAACTAAGGGCGCGAAAGTGCAAAAAATTGTACTCTCAACCGGTAAAACTCTTTGATAAGCACCTAACTAATGTAGGATTTATCAGGGAGGGTCTCTAATGAGATAAATTCGGGGCCTACTTTGAATTTCAAGAATAAATTAGCTCAGCAAGTTTAAGCTCAACAGACAAACCTATCATTACCGTCTCCTCCCTTTCAGAGGTAGCTAGACCAGTAACATCAGATTGTACACCAGCATCAGTTGACATGACAACCCCACAATTTATATCGGGTATTTTCACGTCAGAATTACATGGCCTGAGAAAAAATGTTTCAGAAGGGGGAACTTGATCATTTATATCAAGGTTTAACGAGCTTGGATTAGCAGGTTCATGAAAGGCCTGGGTTTCAGGATCTTGCGAGAAAAACCCATCTTGGTATCTAGAAGGTAACTCTGATGCATCAGGAAGCTGTTTCTCCCAGCCACTTCCCATTTCTACAGTGCCAGTAACTTCAACCACAACGGATTCGTGATCTTTTCTTAAGGGACCCTCAGAAACTTGGTCAGAGGTGCTAGTCAAACCAGAGATTTCACAGGCACTTTTTTCTGCGCCAGTTTCATTGGGACCTTGATGATGATCACTAGGTTTGTCAACTGGGAGAGAAGAGTTATTGTCTTCATTGGCAGCTTCACTCTGCAAATCTTCCATGCACGGAACTTCACATACAGGGTCTAGAGGTTTAACTTGACCTGGTATATCAGGTGGTTTAGATCCTGATGAAGATTCTATCTGAACATTTTCCATGTTTGCTTCAAGAGGAGATTCTTCCTGTTGCTTTGAAAGATTAGACTGCAAGCCACCTGATTGATGACCACACTCCTCGGGTAGCACCACAGGAACTGCATCAGGGTTCATATGATTGTGAGAAGACCAATCGACGTCTTGTTTATCCCCATAAATATTGTTCTTAAAATTTTCATTCCCTGTAGATTCCCCTAAACGATATTCTGATTCCTGATGGTCATCATATGCTGAAACCTCTTGCACATTGGAAAAGTTTGGCTCTTCAACCAGCCCAGGGGTACATGGAGCATGTTCATAATCCATCAGATCAGCATAGTCATCAACACCGTCAACCTGCGTGTAAAGATAATATGTTCCAAATAAGTTCTTGAAATCCAACCAAACCAAAACTTCCACTTGTGCTGCAGGAAATCATACCAACATAAAAGAGAGCAGTATAAAATACAAATATTACACCACAGATATAAATATGCTGAAACATATAGTATTCTAGAGACCAGAGGAACTACCCTGGTTTCGGGATGCTCATCTTGCTTGAGAGGGGTCATTGGCCCGACAGAGGGCTGAGGATCAGACCTGAAACCAAATAGAAACAGGTCAACATTGACGTCAAATCACCATGAACATATCCACATAAATATGAGTAGTAGCAAGATATCAGACAGTAAGATGACAGAATCTAACATACGTATATGGATGTTTATATCCAATATATACATATATATACCCCTCGGCCAAGATAGTCCATTTCTCCTTTTCTTTGTTTGTGTCCAAATTTGTAGTTCAGTATCTTTATTAAGGGTATCAAAAGCTTTTTATCAGTATGTAGCCCTACTTAATACTCACTCGCAAGAATCGTAATTACAATCGGATGTGGCAACCCCACATAAATAAATGAAAATCTTATATAATATTACAGCAATAACTTTATCAGGACACCACTCATATAAGAATGCGACATGACATAGTGTCGAGACTCGAGAAGACGTGAATTCACTTTTACTTTATACCTTTTGGAGGGCAGCAGATAAATTTCCCGTAACTAGATAAAATATCACCAGACAATATAGTCCTAGCCAAGCAGAAAATCCAATCACTCTATGCTTCCCAAGCAACTCTTTTCCAATAAATTAAAAACCATGTACCTAGCCTAAAACTTCTTTAAAACCAGAAACAAAAACTGTGTATATAAAATGCAGTTAGCTTGTAACCTGTCCTGCGTTTCAGACCCTGAAGGATCAGTACAGGAAATTATATGGCATATTTTACGTCAGGGAATCACACATGGGAATTAAATAACAATAGAAGTTGCAGTAATGTTGATATTTCAAGAACAATGGAATTCTAGAAACAGCATATAAGTCGAAGAAACACAGAAACACTTCAAATCTGAATCAAACCTTTCAATGGAATGTCCTGCAGTGCCATGCTTATCCAAAAATAATTCCTGCATGCATTAACAATAAGAAAAATGAACTAGTCAAGACTCAATACTCAAGCTGAAAATAAGCACAATGTTTCCTCATTTTCAGTTCAGTCATGTATGACACGGTGGCCACGGAAGAGTCAAATGTTGCAGTTTAATTCTGTTGAGTGGGAGAGCGTTTCCATAAAAGTTAAAGTAGAAGTAGTAATCCTATCATAGAATAGCTACAGGGTTTGAATACTTGATATGTTGTAACAATAAGGCCAATTGCAAAACTTGCGATCAATAATAAAATATAAACCAGAGTGACATAACAAAGAGAAACAAAATATAATGGTATAGCGAGATGTACCTCATCAAGGTCCAAGCCAGAAGCATCACCATCACCGAACCTCTCTGCAAACAACACAAGCAACATTAACAAGAAAATATATCACTTCCTTAACAATTAGAACCCCACTCCACCCCTTCACTGCTTTATAATGTATGTAGAAATCCTAGAGGATGTATCAATTTGGAAATTCTGAATGTGGGAGGAATAGTACTAACCGTCCAGGCCAAACTTTGACGTGGAGTAAGTGACACCATCCATGGAGTCCTGGAGTGTTATTTGTTCTCTTGAACTAATGTGATGATCTACGAAGTTACTGCAACAAGTTGCAACAGCCATGTTAAACAGATAATGACCACAGATTCTCTTCGGCTCTACAACAGTGTCCATCTGGATAGAGGTGAAAGATACAAGCCCAAGGGCTTGTTATGGACATTAACACATATTCTATCATTTAAAGCTAAACTAGAACAAATCCTAATATCTTCTCAGGAGAACAGTATGCTGAAAGCAGCATTCATATGATTTCTTACCTTCGTCATTTGGCTGTTTTCCATAAATGTTTAATACATGTTCATCATCTCAAATGAGCTTTGTGCATATCGTACACGAGTCTAGAAGCTCATAGATATTCAAGACAATAAAACTGAACCAGCCTCCTATTAATGTTAAATCTAAAGCGCATGAAAAACAAGATACTTTTCGGAGGGAATACATGAAATGTTTTGACTAACCCCTGGAAAATGTCATTATCTGGCAGCTCAAAATCATCAAGTTCAAATGTTTCTGGCAAGGTGATGGAGTGATATGGTGCTTTGGATTCTTCAGGAGGTAGATCCACAGTAGCAGAACGAAAAGCTTGCTTAATTTTGAGTAAAGTCTCACTGCAATCGTCAAAGAGATAGTTCACTTTTCGGGAATATATCCTCACCACACCAACCAAAAGATGGCTGGACAACCGAAGTGCAATTGGCACATCCGGAGAAAGAATTGAATCTGTAAAAGATAAGCAGATTGTTTTAGCAAAAAGACCAAAGTATTCATTTTGAACCAAAAATACTACCAAAACAAAAATGAAGTTACGAAGTTCCAAAAAGTCATACTGTTTGCATATATGTCAGAAACATGATGATGACTTAATTAATAAAGGAAGAACTTAGCATGGAAAAGTTGTTAATTATATTTACTACTAACAACTAATACTAATTTACTTCAAAGATGCCATGAATAATGAATGTGGAGACATTTGGAAGCACATCTTCTCTACTACTATGACACTAGCACACCTCCCGAGAGCAGATTGTAAACCCTCCGCCCAAGATTTTATTTATCCATAATACTGACATACATGCATATCTCATATATTTTTCTCTCTTGAAAACTAAAAATAACAAAGTTATTCCTATGGAACCATTATTTTGCATATCCCTACTTCTACATGTGAATGTTCCTGACTAAACCCAATGTAGAACTCATGAATGCAGTGTAGGGAACCTCCCATTTTCCTTTTTCAATGTTCACGGCCAGGAATAGACATGATTTTGGTTTGTTGTCGAATATTTTTGCAATATATAATTATTAAATTCAATTAGAAGTATAAATAGTTAACATTGACACACACAATACATTTTTTCCCGTATTTGCATGTTTTATCTATTATGACCAATGCCAGGGAAAGTGACAATTTTGGAATCATGGTCAAGTATTTTTTGTAATAACTAATTATTAAATGCAGTTAGAAGTATAAATATTTAAATTAAAACACTAGGTAATGTCTCACATGTTTATCTACCTACATTATGGTCAAGTCCTTTTCATAATAACTAATTGCTAAATTCAACTAGAAGTCTAGAAGCATAAAAAATTAATATTGAAACACAAGATAATATCTTTTTCTCGTAGTGCTTATTCAGTTGTTCTAGATGTGAAGAGCACTCGATGTTTGGATTCAATATATTTACAAATATGCCTGTTGGAGGCTTGGAGCCAACCATTGACTTCTTTTGGATTTGGGTGGCAAATTTCAAGTGTCTGGATCTTGGCTCAGCAAATCTCAAATTCCTGTTGAACTTATGTAATCTACACATAGGAACCATAGCATATATATCTGGAGTAGATCCAATTTTGAGATAGTTGAAAAGGCACTATCTTATTGAAAGGTTCTATGCAGCTGCCCTTTCTCAAAGCATTTCTTTCTCCATGCTTTTCTTTGGACAAAGTCTCCGTTTTTCCCTCTTTTTTAGTGGTAAATATTTCTCAAACAGGGTGTGAATCAAACCCAAGTTTAAATTGATATATTTATGCAAGTTCAGAATTTAGCTTTTAGAGGGAAAATGTCACTTTTTTAAGGGAGCTTCTGCCAGCCTCCTAGCACCATCATTGTTCATAGCCATCTCAGAAGAATAAACATTTTCGCATCTGCACCCCAAGCATGAGGGGAAGTAAAATCTAGCCAGATGTAGTAATTAACTACTCCTAAATTTTATGACATCATAACTTAATTGTTTACCCATTTTCTGTTATAGTCCCTCAGTCTCACAATGATAGTCCCCTTCCAAGTTCCACACAAATTAGGAAATTCATTTATTAACTTTATCCTGAATTTAACTTTATCCTATATGATTGTAAATGATAGCTAATATAGTTAAAGCATTAAAAATTAACTTTATTTTCATTATTATAATCCAACATTTAATTTACTGTTTAAATATATTTGAATGGTGTGGAGAATATCAAGCCACATTAATTCGAGACAAACATGGAAACAAAACTATTAATGATGTGTTAATTATTGTAACTAGTCTTTGTGGGATGAACTAAAATGGAAAGCAAGTCTATCTTTATGGATGGAAAGAGTAATAATTTTGCATGTACCTTCATAATTACATTAATGTATAGATAATTATGTGTAGATAGTGAATTAAAACTATTATATCAACCACAATCCTAAAAAATGTGATAGCTTCACTACAGATAACGGAGTATCACAAGCAGTAACAAGACGGCCAAAGACACTTCACAGCATAAAATACATTATCTTAAGATAACTTTCCTTGAAACACTCAAGATGAAACCAAACAAAGCAATAAGATGTTGCAACAATTAAACCTAGACCGAATCAGGTTGCACTTCACTTCATGGAAGAAACTAAAAGGCAAAAAATACAGCACCATATTTCTCAGAAATCTCCCCAGCACAACAACCCTCATTCCCAACCCAAAAAGTAGCCATTGCTGATAGAAATGAAATATAAAAAAAACAATTGGAAGTTTTCAGATTCTGAGGTAGAGGTGATCATTTGGACCTCATAAGTCATAACCTGTCTTCCAAAGTGATCATCTGTTGTAAAATCTAATTTATCTGTTTGACTTGGAGACACTTCAGGAAATATTTTGAATTTAGAACAGCAAAATCATAACTTTTCTATTTCAAACATTAATCCCATTTCTCATTCCACAAAGTTGGTAACTTCTTAAGAAAAGGGAGATGACTAAATGCAAGCCATGCCACAGAGCTCTTTATTTATACTGGTCACAAAGAACAGTGTTTTATGAAAGGCTCTCTATTTCTAGTTTTGAAACAGCTCAAACCACAATTTTCCATATATTTAGATGTGGGTAGATCCACAAAAGTTAATGCTCAATAGATTAAGTATGAAAAATGACATAAATGATAAAGATACTGAATTTTACCTACGGACACTCCAATATCAGTATCAGCAACCTGATTCTTCCGAAGCTTCCGCTCCAAATGCGCCGCTATCCATATCGTCCCCAAAGGCCCCTTTTTCGCGAGTATGAATTGTGAATAGAACATTTTTCTGATACCCCTCCTTCAGTCCCAAATTCCGACCAATGATTTACTCTACCACAACTGAACGACGGAAGACAATCACTTCAAACCTTTCTTATCCTTCTCAATTCCTATTATATATACACAAAGCAGAAACCCTAGAATCAAATTTAAATTCCTAACTAAACTCACCAAAAAGACTAAAACACTGAACTCCACACCTCAATCAGGACTACCATGTAAAACAAAGCACAACCCTCGTCCAGTTCCCATTCTCAAACCAGACCCCGAAAAGTAAAACCCTAGATTCTCCAAACACAGCTACACTTCACAAGTAAACCCACCAAAAATACCCAAAAATCAAAACTAAACCCACAAAAGACTAACTCAACGAAATCGAAGAATCACAGAATACACCCAAAGCTTCAGTTCCAGCAAAGATCGAAGTCAGAAGAGCAACGGCACAGCTTGTTATCCAGAGACAAATATAGAAACAGTTGATCTGAGAGTATATCTATAGTTGGACGGCAAGTGAGAGTTTGAGAGGGAGCGTGCGCTTTGTCTTGGGGAAGATGAAAATGAAGATGAAGATGAATCTCGATTCGTGAGCGCGTGAAATATCTCTCCCCGAATTTTTGTTGTTTAAAATAGGAAAGCGCCTAGCCTACGGTTTAGAACTGGGCGAAAGTCAATTGTGTGCAGCAGATAGACGGATAGGATTCGTCGTTGGGAGAGTAAATGGACGGCTAGGATTTCAAGCACAGATTTTAAACTTCTCGGATAGCCGATGGATAGAAGCTTGACAAATGGTGACGTTAGATGTTTGCACTTTTTTAAAGTTACGGCTATGGTGGCAAGATCGACCCCTCCCCCGCCCCATTTTTTCGCGAATTTTAGGTTATGTTTGGTTGGGGTTGGTTCAACCCCTAATGGATTGGCTCAATTTCTCTCTATATTCGTTTGAATTTGATTTAATGATTAAAATGGTATTAAAATTTGTGATGGTTGGACCAACCTTTCCAAATAACCATCACTTTTTCACTCTCTCAGCCACTATCTCTAGCCAACAGTACTCCAACCACCCGCAGCCCCAGCCAAACATGCACTTAATCCGAAGCACAATTAAATCGCTTTGGATACGCGGTTCCACATTCCTGCTTCATCTATTGCTACACTAGTGTAAGTGCACGAGAAAGATGTAGAATCAAAAAAGAAGAAAGCGAGTAACAAGCAACTGTTTACGGTGGAATTTAGTGTAGAATAGTTACTATGAGCAATGAGTTCGGGTTTAGAATTTTAACATTTATATATAAAACAAGTATATGTTAGATATATTAATAAATTTTAGTGGTTGAATTAAAGAAATGTAGAGTTGAATTTAAATATATCATGTAATCTCTTATATAAAGTATAAACATATTAATTGTTCATATATCTACAATTAATAGATATATGTTTGTTATGAAATAATTTATTATAAATATTTTACTCTATTATTAATTATGAATTTTTTTATGAAATTTTAAAATAGTATCAATGTTACTGTTAAAATTAACTAAAATTCATAACGATTCAATATCACAATATAAAATAAACGAATTAAATGATATATAAGAAGATTCTATAGTTAATTACTTAGAATCGGTTCTACTCGGTTCTATTCCGGTTTTTCGGTTTGAGTTGTTCGGGTTTTAAATAATTTAAAAAAAAAAAAAAAAACTCGGATTGGTTCGGTTAGGACAAAGTCAAACAGACAACGGATATTATCGATTCGGGCACTTTCGGTAACGACAAAATTACACCATACTCTATATTTCTGAAATTGGCCAATTCGCAGTTGTCTTGTTACTAGAAATTGTTCTTCTCGATAAGCAACTCTTGGTGGTCATTTTGTAAAGATTTTTTGTTGCAAATATGAAATATTCTTCAGTTTCTTTATGATACCTACAAGGTGTTTATTAAAATGCCTGAATCGGAATTATGAATGTCATGTTGCTTAGACCGTTGAATGCCTGATATAACTAATAGGGAGGGTTTGGTTGATGGGTTGGGCTTGGGCTGATAGATAAGAGGGGCAGTTATAAAGGGTGATGGGCATGCGCCCCGGAAAACGTTTAATGAGTTTGGTTCAATCTTTTGCCGCCATGATACTTGGAGGGTCACAATACTAAATCACGTTTGGTTACTAATTCTCAGCCCAAATAATAACTTCCGAAATTACTAACATGCCCTTGTCTTAAAAATGAAATCCAAGAATGAAATTCTATCAGGTAGTCCCTTTGCATCTAGTTGCATTGATAGTGTAAGCTACAATTTGATTCGTCTATATCAGACAATACTTTCACATAGACTTGGTAAAACAAACAAGTGATCGCCATCTCGTACCACACTTAAGTCGTCTTCTTGCGCATTCTCCACATTCACTACTCCCGAAAGCCCCTCATCCCCCAAACAGTTTGTCGAAGAGGAGCTTCAAAATTTTAGGTCTATTGGTAATTAAATTTTGTGTTATACTTAGATTGTACCTGCATTTTTAGTAGCTCGTTTAGTGAATTAGGTACAGTTATCAGCTTGGGAGGCTTTGTAATATTTATCAGGATTATTTGTTACGCATGATTTTTAAAGTGTTTTTTGCTTGTGAATATTACTTGTAAGTCCTAATGTCATTGGAACCTTATTAAATTGCCGTACAATACACTACTTCATTTGATTAATTTAACATTATCTCTGGATCAGAATAGACAAGGATATTCTTCTTCATAATACTCCAACACGGTAGTTAGATTTTAAGGAGAATGATGCAAGTGAAAATATAGCTGCTCCTCCACCAATCCTGACAAGAAACTTCCAAAAATTGGCATGGATTTTGAAACTGTATACGAGCTTATCAATTTTACAATGAAAATGCTCGGGAAGCTGGTTTTGGAATTAGAAGTTGCAGTGTTTATAGAGATAGTGATGGAAGGATATTGAAAGAGTATTTTGTTGTGACTACCAAGGATATAGAGGAAAAGATAAAAGAGATGTTACCGTCAAGTCTCACCGTGCATAAACAATAACAAGTTGTTGTGCAGATATGAATCTCAATGGTAGGGGACATGGTAAATATAGAGTTGTCAAAATGAATCCAATCACAGTGGTCACGAGCTTGAAACTCCACGAAAAATTCACTTGTTAAAGTCTCATAGGAAAATAACTGATATCCAAGCCACACAAGCAGATGATTTAGATAATTCAGGAGTAGTACCAAGAGCAGGCTTTACATAAATGTCAAAGCAAGTGGGTGAGCGTGCTAATGTTGGTTTTACAATGGTAGATTACAAAAAACTATTTGCTTCGAAGAGAACAATGGAAATGCGAGTAGGTGACACTGGAGGGGTATCGGAATATCTACAACAGAAACAAATAGATGATCCAATTTTTTTATGTTATACAGGTTGATGAGGATGGATAGCTAATATTCTTTGGGTTGATACTCAAATGAAGTCGGATTATTCTTACTTTGGGGATGTCGTCAGCTTTGACACGACATATAGGAAAAATAAAGAGTATAGGCCATTTGGTGTATTTTTCGGTGTTAATCATCACAACAAACGGTTGTATTTAGGGCAGCATTGTTGTATGATGAAACTGCAGAATCTTTTATTTGGTTGTTTGATGCGTTTTCTAGAGCCATGTCGGGAAAACAGCCTACAAATATTTTGACAGACCAAGATGGGCCAATGGCAAAAGCTTTGGTAGTACAATGGCCTAAAACTTATCGATTGTGTATATGACCTATATTTCAAAATGCAACCACCCATTTAAGTAATGTTTTTTCATACTTTCCAAGTTTTTCACAGGATTTTAGTTCTTGTATATATGTGAAGAGCAAGATGAAGATGAATTCATTGAAGCATGGTCTCAAATGTTGGAAAATTATGGGCTTCAAAGTAATGAGTGGTTGGGTGGGATGTTCAAAATAAGAGAAACATCGGCACTTGTTTATGGAAGACAGTCATTTTGTGCAGATATGTCAACGACTCAACATAGTGAGAGCATGAACGGTGTCTTAAAGAGATATATGAGCTACAAAAACAACCTGCTACGATTCTTCCACCAGTTTGACATGTTGCTCGAAGATCGTCGTTGTGAAGAGTTGTTATAAGATTATGAGGTATGTCATACGGTACCAGTAGCCTCTTTCCCCATTATAATATAGAAGCATGCAACTAGCATTCACACACATGCAATATTTGAATTATTCAAAGAAGAGTTGCATAAATCTTATGACTCTAAGATAGAGTTGTGTGGTGAAAGTGGTGATATTTCAGACTATAACATTACCCCATTAGGAAGACGTTATCATCACATAATCAGATTTTAGTCATCTCAAGATATAGTTTCTTTGAGTTTACGAGATCTTTTTGCTCACATATACTTAGTGTTTTCTTGGAGAAATATTGTGGAAGTTCATCAGTTCTACACTATAAAAAGATGGACGGAAAAAGCCAAAAAAAATGATCTTGGAGCTCAATCTCTAGAAACTAGTGGAGGACCTTCTGATGCCGCCAGTGCGAATAATGATTTTTTTTTATTGGTGTCCACTACAAATAATTGTGCAACTTAAACCGTCAGTTAGCAACCCGAGGTGTTCTTACTAAAAAAAAGAAAAACGTTTGAAATTGTTAAAAAGGGTATTCTTAAGTTGTTTGAAGAAGTTGATGCAAGTTTGGAGGATACAACTTCTTTACCATTGACTAGTGGATCCAAAAGTGATGTGCATAAAGTTATCTCATCAAAAGTTGTGAGCAAACAAACTCTTGTATCTGAAGTATGTGCGACAGGATTAGCTAAAGATGCAAAAATATTTGGTGAAACTCGTGGTTAGAGGATGGAAACCTAAAGAAACAAAACTTTCAAGATCTGGAAAGAGATTAAAAAGTGGACTGGAGAAGAATAAGCGCAGAAAGAAGCAAAGCAATGGAATTACGCAATCTACAAACAATAATAAGATTGATCCCTTTCTTACTTGATATCTCACAAATATATCTTACTCATATTTATATGATATATTTTATTGTTATCTCTGACATTTTCATTCATATTATCAAAAAAGCAAAATAAACAGATGTCGCACATTAATAATAGGGCAAATAGTTCAAGTATTGAGGCTTCTTTTGAATATAATTTACCACATCCCTCATCGTAATTATCGCAGGTATGTGTGCTACACATTCTTCACGAGCCACATAATACATTTATACATGTTCATCGTGTATTAGATTTGCTAATTTGATATGTGATATGTATGTATTTCTCAGAGTTGGATTTATAATGCATTAGGAGTATCTAGCTGGTGGAGCTAACTTTAGAATGCCTTATCCTACTCAAGGGTCTCATTTATCGTATGTAGAGTCATTCCAATTTCCTTCGGGAAACTATTGTTTTATTATTCTATAAAAACATTTGAATTCTTTGAAAATGTCATTATTTTGATAATGAATGAAATTTGTGGATTTTTCTGTATTGTAGATCTTCAATCAAAATGTTCATGATCAGTTCAACATTGTTCCTTACCTTTCAAGAAATGACCAAAGTGGAATTAGTTCATTTCTTAAAACAATATCTAATTTGTAGTTTTATTTTGTACAACAACAAGTAGACATATCATGGGGATTTAAAGGGCTTCAATCAAATATGTGCACCTCAAAAGGTCTACATGAGAAAGCCAACAATGAACACGATGATACACCTAAAGGATGAAAAAATAGAGCTCATGCCTCAAGCTATACTTTTTTCTATAGAATTTTAATTTTTTATAGAGACCTTAAGAACTCAGTTTAGTTGATCAGTTATTGTTATGGTGGTAGCTTAATACCTCCTTGTGCGTAGTGTTTGAATTTTAGAATAAAGTTTGTATGGAGCTCATGCTTTAAACTATACCTTTTACCTAATAGAATTTCATTTTGTTAGAGATCTGAAGTACTCAATTTGGTTGATCAATTATTGTTTTGCTGGTTGATTAAAAACACTTTTTGCATAGTGTCTTATTATGAAAATGAAGTTTGCACATTACTGTAGTTGGAGCTTTGTATTAGCCCTATCTCTATCATGAAATTCTAGTTTTTTTTATTTGTTTTCGTATCTAATGTGGGTTTTGCGCATCGGCTCTCCGTTGTAATAGGTGTAACAGCCTGAGGTTTTTTTTTTTTATTTTTTTTTTTGTTGGATCAATTCATACTTATCATGTTTTTGGTAGTGGCTGTGGGAGACAATGTTTGAAGATGATTCTTGGAGAGGCTGCATCTATTTCAGGAATCAGTAGTGTTCTATACTGATCTTATTTATTTTAGACTATATTTTTTGGATCCAATGTTTTTGGGACCAGTCTTGGATTAATTTTCCACGTTTTTTTGGTGCGGCCGAGACAAGCTTTGTTTAATTCACCCGTCACCCAACGTTCGCAGCGCGCAGCACCCGTCACCCGACATTCGCGCGCGCAGCACCCGACACCCAGCGCCCGTCGCTCGGCGAGAGCAGCACCCGTCACCCGCAATTCGAGATACATATGGGTAGTGCCGAAAGAAAAGCTCCGTCGGGCAAAAAACATGCATTTTTTGGAACCAACGTTTTTTGTTCCAGACTTAGATTATTTTTCCAACTTTTTTTTTTGTGACACCGAACAAATGTCCTCGTCCACGACTTAGTCATTTTGGCAACTTTTTCAAGGCAACAAAGGCTTCCATCCCATACTTAGACTTTTTTCGAGTCCGTCCCTCGCATCAGAACCTCGCAGCCGAAATGTTAGTAGAATTGAGGTGTTGTGTTTTTTTGGAGGGGAGGGACGTGTTTTTTTTTTTTTTTTTGGAAGGAGAGGGATGTTTTTGGATGGGGGGGGGGAGGGGACGAATCGAAGCGACGAAGGGCTGAATCTCAGCGGATAGTGGCAGCAAGGCCAATCTGCCGCTTACAATACCCCGTCGCGTATTTAAGTCGTCTGTAAAGGATTCTACCCCCCGCTCGATGGGAATTGTACTTCAAGGCGGCGTGCGCGGCCAACGACACGTGCCCTTGGGGGCCCTGGGGCCCCTACTGCGGGTCGGCAAGCGGACAGCGGGCGCATGCGTCGCTTCTAGCCCGGATTCTGACTTAGAGGCGTTCAGTCATAATCCAACGCACGGTAGCTTCGCGCAATTTTCAGATTTTAGCTTAGAAATTAGGGTGTTTCTTCCTCCTCTTTAAGGAGGAAGCCTTCTTTGGTGGAGAACTCGGGGATTACTCGCGGGCTTGTGACACCCGACTATTTCATCAAAGGATTTCAAGGGTTTCTTCAACACATTGAGCAATCTCTACCCATTCTCTTTATTTTCAGTTTTTATTGCTTTTATTGCTTGATGTTTGGTACACGTGTTTCGTGCACGCACTTTAGGGCACTTTTAGTGTCATTTTAGTGTCAATAATGTGTATAATCACGTGTATTTAGTGCTTTTATACTCTCATGGGCAAAATAATGCGTTTGTGCTGTTTTTGCGTTAAGACAAGTGAAAAAGGATCGAAAAAGAACATCAAACGACCGCGGAGTCGAGGGATCGATCGAGGCAACAAAAGGAAGGGCTAACTGAAGATCTCAGCCGAGACAGGATGCAAATCTCGGCCGAGATGAGTCTCCAGGGTAATCATGAAGAATTGCAAAAATTGAAAATCTAGGCCGAGACAGATGTTGCATCTAGGCCGAGATGAGTCTCCAGGGGATTTCAGAAATTCAAGATATGAAGATCTCGGCCGAGATGCAATCCAATCTCGGCCGAGATGAGTCAAATCCTAAAAAGCCCTAATTTTCTCTTTTCACGTCTCGGCCGAGATGCAACCCAATCTCGGCCGAGATCAGCCTTCGATCCACCAGCTGAAAATCTCTTTTTTCACGTCTCGACCGAGACACACTTGCATCTCGGCCGAGATTCCTTACCCTGTTTTAAAATCCTGAATGCGATTTTGCCTATTTTTTACTAGCACTTTTCCCCCTTATATATATCTCCTCCCATTCGAATTTAACCTAACCTAGAACCTATCCCCCTCACATAATCAGCCACTTTTCTCCATTGGAAGCAAAGGAATGGAAGGGGGTTGAAGATTCTTTCTATCCTATTTTCATGTTTTCTTTGATTTTCTGTTATTTTATCTTTGTATTAGGTAAAACGGGGGACTAGCACCCTTTTGTTCACCCTTGATTATTGTGGAACCTTGAGTTTAAGACGTTTATGTGATTATTACGATTAATGTTACCGAAAATATTGTGTATTCAAGTGTTTTGTGTTATTTGCTCTTATTGACTCACATTTATAAATTAATTATTGGATTGATCACCCTTTAAGGGATTTGTGAATGTGTTGCTAGAATAGGAAATTACTATCCGTAATTTTAGGATTTCTGATTCCCGTGTAGCAAACAATAGATTTATTTATTGGTGATAACACAAAGTTCAACCACTAAAACCGAGCTTGCGAGTTTTATGTTGAATTTATCTCGTTGTCCTAGTGTTTAATGCATTTGGTGATTGAATCTAAGAGAGCTTGTTCGAGGATTCAGTTAAACTGAATAGGGTTAGTCGAAGAGCTTATTTTGATTAACTAAGATTAAGGGACAACAAGGCTATTAGAGCTTGTTAATAGCCTTGAGATAAGGGCTAGAATCACAATTGAATAGGGTATTAACAATAGTTGCATCAATGGTCTAAGACCAAGGGGAAGCATGATCAAGGGTGGTTTGTTTTACTATTTAAAAACCAAAAACCAAAACAAATCTCTTTATTTGTCTTTGTTTATTTAGGTGTTAGTTGTTATTTCATTAAATTCCCCCCACTTCTTTATTGTTTTCTAGCTTATTTACTTTGTATTTCTTGATCATAATAACTTAATACATAAAAGCAAAATTGTTCGACCGTTCCTCGTGGGATCGACCCTTACTTGCCACTCTACTAGTTAGAGTAGTAGGATAAGGTATAGTGTATTCTTTGTACACAATTAATTTGGTAAAGCGACACACGACATCGCGTTACCAATGTTGATGATGCCTTTTATTGATTTGATGATTTTTGAGTGATTTCCGTGTTTCCTAAAGCTCGGGAGTAGCCCAAGCTTTGACCGATGAGGTTTTTCTATCAGCACG
>OY282508.1:30024538-30029538 GCA_958295605.1 Ajuga chamaepitys | reverse complement strand
TTGCAAATGCTTTTGATAAGAGCAGAATTATCATCATTTGGGTTCCACTCCCAAATACTAGAACCCTTTAAGTAGTAGGCTTGGACCCACTTGACCCAAAGGGAGTCAGATTTGAGATGGAAATTCCAAAGATGTTTTGCTAATAAAGCTTTATTCCAAGACACCACATCCCGAAGCCCAAGTCCTCCCTCCTCAAGAGGAAGGCAAACATCTTCCCAAGCAACGGGAGAGGTCTTCTTTCCCCACAAAAATGTTCTACAAAGTCTATTAATACGCTCTACAACAGTAAGAGGTAAAGGAAAAATCTGAAGCCAGAAGCATTCAACTCCCTGTAGGACGGATTTAATCAGCTGAAGTCTACCTGCATAAGAGAGTGAGTTAGCATTCCAACAATTTATATAATCAGCAATTTTTTCGAGTAATGGGGCATAATGCACAGTATGTAGCTTTTGGGAAGCTAAGGGGACACCTAGATATCTAACAGGCAATTCACCCCGGGGGAAGTCAACAAGTCCAAGAATCTCATCAAGATCATTGCCACGAATGCCCGCGGTAAAGATGGACGATTTAGAGGAATTTATACTAAGTCCGGAAACCGTTTTAAAATCCTCTAAACAGTCACAGAGAATCTTGACCGAGTGAGCATCACCCCGGGCTAATAACATTAGATCATCAGCAAAGGTAAGGTGATTTATTTTGGTATCATCACATCTAGAGTGGTAATTTAATTCTCTATCAGCTGCTCTTACATTAAGAAGTCTAGACAAGTACTCCATGCAGATAACAAAGAGGGCTGGAGACAAAGGATCGCCTTGTCTGAACCCCCTCTTACCCGGGAAGTAACCTTGAAAAGACCCATTAATGCAAATAGAGTAGGTGGGAGTTGTAACACACTCCATGATTAGAGAAAAAAAAAAGGTAGGGAAGCCCAAAACCACAAGAACTTCCCGGAGGAAGGACCATGATACAGTATCGTAAGCTTTTCTGAGGTCCACTTTGAAAGTGCATCTTGGGGAATTACGGGCTCAGGCATAATTTCTAATGATTTCCTGAGCAAGGAAGATGTTATCTGTTATGTTTCTACCTTTAACAAAAGTAGCCTGAGCTGGATCAATTATGCAAGGAAGAATATTCTCCACTTTAGAAGCCATGATTTTAGTGATTATTTTATACACCACATTACAACAGGCAATATGTCTAAAGTCAGCTGCAGATGGGGAATGATTTTTTTTTTTGGGAATAAGGGCAATAGACGTGTGATTAAGCTGTTTAAGAAACTTTCCTAAACGAAAAAATTCTAAAACAGCATCACAAAAGTCCGTGCCAACAATATCCCAAGACTTCTTAAAGAAAGCAGAGGAAAACCCATCAGGACCCGGAGACTTATCGTCCCTAATATCGTGAAGAGCATTCTTTATGTCGCTAATGAGAACAGGGCCTCAAGGAGGTCAATATGTGCCTGAGAAAGGCGAGCCCCGGAAAGGAGAATAGACTGATCAACCGGGGATGTGGGGTAAGCAGTTCCAAATAAGTTGGTAAAATAATCAACAAAGGAATTTGCCATTTCCTCAAAGGAGGAAGATGGTTGGCCATTTTCAAGTATGACGGAGGAAATGTGTTTTTTAAGAGCATTCCTCTTAATAATGCTGTGGAAAAATTTGGTATTTCTGTCACTTTTATTTAGAAAATCACACTTTGCTTTTTGAGAGAGAAAAGATTTTTCAGCTTTCGAATAGAAGATGGCTTTAACCCTGAGTTCTTCAACCTTTGTGGCAAGGTCAAGATTCAAGGGATCAAGCTGATGAAGATTTTGAAGTTCTTTTAAAGCAAATTTAGCGTCCTTAGAACCCGAAGAGATGTGGCTAAAGTGTGTGGAATTGAGGGTTTTAAGAGGGCATTTTAGCTCTTTGAGCTTTTTGCAAAAGACGAACTGTTTAGTTCCCCAAAATGATTTAGACCAAATACTTTGGACAATCTCAAAAAAAGAGTGGTGTAGTGTCCACATATTAAAAAATCTGAAAGGTTTAATGAGTTTGGTTTCAGGCTTGATAAGAGAAATTATGATAGGCGAGTGATCAGACATAGTACCAGGAATTGGTATTTCTACCGAACACAAAAGCCCCGAGTTCAGCCAAGCTGAATTCATAAGAGCTCTATCAAGCCTTCTCCAAAAAATTTCCCGGTGGAAAGTGAAGAAACAGCCCGTAGACTGGACTTCACTTAGACCAAGAGCCAAGCAGGTATAATTGAAAATCATCCAATTTCCAATCCTCAACCGGCTTACAATTTAATGACTCGTCAGGTGACCTTAAACAATTAAAGTCACCTACAACCAACCAAGGAGCAGTGATAGACTGACCAACATTATAAAGAGTATCCCAAAGGTCCTCCGATTAGGTATACTAAACAGACCATATGCAAAGGACACAAAGAATGGGATTTGTGCCACCTTACATGTGACACTGCAGTGCACTAGTTGGGGGGACGAGTCTAGGACAGTTAATCAACAGAACAAGGATTCCACATAACCAAGATACGGCCATTCTTGCTAGTATGGAAATTATTCGCATAATTCCACCATTGAAGTTTGGTTTTCACCACATAATCACAGGTGGAAGAGAAATTGCAAATATCTCTTTCCAATTTTGTTTCTAGCAAGCAGACCATATCAAGGTTATGTTAAAAAATAAAAGAAATAAGATTGTCTTGTTTGTTCGGGTTTTTAAACCCTCTTATGTTCCAACAAGCAATCTTCATTTCTTATGATGGGTTTTGTGGGACTTACCCAAGCTGGGACTCGAAGTCGGCCCAAAAACATGCTTCTTACCTTTTTGCTGTGGTGGTAAGAAAGAAGAATTATCTCCCTGTGTGGATACGAGTTCGTCTTTTTTCTTTTCTTTATTTTTCTTTTTTTTTTTTTTGTGGCGCTCTACCTCAACGAACTCTTCCTCCTCCTCCGCTTCTAGGGAGGGGGCTTCAGACTCCTTCTCAACCTGCAAAGCTATAGATTCTAAAACAGCAAAAGGGTTAATAGCGACTGCAGTATCAGCATTAAAAGAGTTTGGAACCAGTCTTGATTTCTCAAGACTGCCAAAAATAATGTTGTCTGGTTCCTGTGAATTAGGAACCGACATATCATGTGCAGGTGTAGTGTGGGTGACCCTAGGTGATTTAGGGCCACTCCTGCTAGTAGAACTAGAGGAGGGAGCAGACACCCCGCCTAAAGTTCGTGGAGGGCATAAGTCAAACCTCTCAGCATTAAGTGAAGGCCCATTGGTGGGCTGAGCAGGTTTAGCTATGTTGGTACCAGGGGGAATTTTCTTGCCTTTATTTTTTTGGGGCAGGTCCCCCGGGCAATCCTCCGTGTAGTGTCCAAAATTTGAACATTTAAGGCACTATCTTGGCCTATGTTCGTAAGAGATTTTTTGCTTGAAAATTTTCCCATATGGAAGTTTAATGTGGACACAGTCAGGTAAAGGCAGTGAGGCATCAACCTCAACAAAGACTCTAGCACAGGAATTTAACTTCCTATGTAGAGTAGGCCTATCACAGCGGATAGGATTGCCTATTTTTGAAGCAATTTTACTCAAAACAATTTTATGCCAGCATTCTATAGGGAGGTCAGGGAATTTAAACCAAATGGGCACATTTATCAGTTCCTCCTGTGAGAAACTTTGCCCCTCAGATAGTTTCTTTAGAAGGAGGGGAATGCCCATACAGTGGTATGGGCCTCCTTCCAAAACTAAATTAATATCCTCCTCCTTTTTGAATTTGAAGATCACATAGTTATTCTCTTGAAGAGAGACTGTGCAATCTTTTTTCCAAAAATTAGGAAGTTTTTGGATATTAACTAGCCCAGGCCGACGGCCTGCGAAACGTCCAAGGAGGCAAAGGCCCCACTCCTTTTTAACATCACAAATATCAGAGTCCCCTAGGGAAATGAGTTCGTCAGTAATTTCAAATTTTTCAAGTTTTAACTCATCCCTAGCAGACTGTTTTAGGCGATTTGCCCAATTTAAATTTTTACCTGGTGGGGCCTGAGGCCCATTTATATCCATCAGAGACTCCTCCGCAAATGAGTCCTTTGAGCCAAGAGTAATAGACTCTTTCGTACTAGTGGGGCGAGCAATCCTACCCGGTGCGGTTGTTTCCGGGAGGATGGAATTTTGATCCTGTGACATAGTAAATGGAGAGCACAAGACTACAAACAGATATAGCAGCTATGAACAACAGCAATTCAGTAAATTTTAGGCCGAGAGATGTAAAATTCAGCCAACAATTTTCAGAAATGAAAATGGGGCAGAATAGTACAGATTTCAGCTTCTAAAATATGGCACACAGGCCCCCAGCAGTCTCAACAGTAAAGGTGGAAAATGGCAGAATATTAGTAGAAATTTCCACACAAAATAGGATGATAATTGGCTCACAGGCCTTCGATAAACAGCAGGAATAAATCAGCAAAATCAGCACAGCTAAACTTCTGCCTCAATTCAGTAAATACAGAATATTCAATATAAATCCAAAGATCCAAATCAAATATTACGAACCTACAGAAACGAGACGCAAAATCAAGACCTGCACTAATTTTATTGGCTCACAGGCCTATGGCAACGTAAGCAAAAATGGAGCAGTCAATACGGCACATAGGCCTTCAAACCTCAATCAACAAGTAATAAGCTCGAAACCCAGCAGTAGTAAAGATGGCATACAGGACCACTTCAGTCAAGCAAAATAAAAAAACGAAATTGAAAATCGAACACACTACTTCTCAGGAGAAACAGTAATGCGAATCCAAAAACGTAATTGAAAATACCTGGACTGTAGATTTTTGAACGCGACAAAGGGGAATCAACAAACAGGAGTTGAAGCTCTGAGTATTCTTCGAAGAACAACAAATCGGAATCACCCCAGGGCTTTAGTATCGAGCCCTGAATGACTTTCAAACACTGGCCTTCGACTCAGCCCTCGCCTCTGACACGCAACTCGGGTCAACTCAGTAC